>CM031237.1:336585010-336727252 GCA_018340775.1 Taxus wallichiana var. yunnanensis | reverse complement strand
GACTCTAATTGGTTAGTTATGATCCATTTCAAATTTCTATGCGAGAATTTTCGATAATCTTCCATAGCCATGAGAGAATGTATCATTTTCTTTGATTTTTCTTACATATTCCTTAAATTTTGATTCAAAATATTTATTTTTAACAATAACCGAGATATGGGTTTTGTTCTTTTCCTTAAAAGTACCTAGATTTGAAGCTTTTTCTTGATTTGTAGTTTGGTCTTTGAGATTTTTAATGTTCATTTTATTTTAAATGGTGATAAAATGAAACTTATGGGAGTATTTAATATGTTTACCCCTATGATTTGATTTGTTCATTATGATTTGAGCTATCAAGATTCTGTGCAAACCTGTACATGACCACTATTGTGTTCTGGGTTGTCAATTTTTCTCCCTTCTTGTTTTCTAGGCTTTGAAGCTTGTATTCTGATAAGATACTAAAGTTTAAAACATTCTGTTTGGACATGGCCGAGATTGTAGATTTTGATTTCTTTTGAAATGGTAGTCATTTCATAGTTTCTTAGCTTAAAACCCCGACATTATACCTTAGTTGTAGGCTTTTATTCTACGTTCTGGATTCAATTACTGATGCTTTGAGCTTGTTTTAAGAAAATTGGAACTTGACATTTGATATAGTTAGTGCTTTGATTTTTCTTTTCTACTTCCAGGTATTTCATGTATTGAAATTTTTCCTTGGACTTCATTGATTTGTATTATTCTATTATTACTGCATTGCTTGACTACTACAATTTTATCATGATACTAAAACATATCTTTTAATAAAAGAAATGATTATTGAGATATGGAATCTTTGTTTTAGTTTACCATGCTTAACTCTTGAAAACCTTGAACTTTTCCAACATTTAGAAATGGGATGCTTCGTTTCACTGTGAATGTATGAGAAACTCTCTTTCAATTGAATTTCCACCCTTTATCCTTTGGCATGATTGTACTTTATGTACTTAAACTTTTAGCTAGATGAAAATATATGTATATTATTTTTGTCATCATACATAATTTTAGGTAAGCTTGTTGAGAAAATCCACCTGATATATTTTTCATTCTTTCTAAAAGATATTAACGTGTGAATTCCTTTTGTACATGATCTTGATTCAATTGTACTATGAGATGCTCTTTTCTCCTTCTAATAATAACACTTTGCTATTTGAAAAATTGACCACTATGTTTTATTTATTCTATTGAGGTACTCGAATCATTCCTAATATCTTATTCCTTTTGATTTATACATTGATGACTTTATATTCATAAAATTGACTCTACTTTTCTTGTCATAGTTGTACTCCATTAGTACTATAGCATTTCTATAGCATTTCTAATGTAATCTAAATGTGTGTACTTGTAACTTATCTTGCTCCTCTTGGATTCATACTTACAAGTTTTGAAGTTGACTTATTGAGTGCAAGCTCTAAAATTTGTAATATTATGATTGATTACATGAACATGAAAAATCCATTGTCATGTGCTTTGGATTCTTTCTTTCTCAGTTGCGTATTTGATTAAGATGTAAAACTTATTTTCTTTGAGTTGGTCACTTTGTATCCTTCTTCTATTGAATCATGTCTTGTTGTTGGAAGCTAAAATCTTATAACTATTATCTTTGACCATACCATGCATTATCAGTTTTCTACAATACTATTTGATTTATCTACAACTTTCAATCATGTATTAGTTTGAAATAGCATGATGGAAATATGTAAAATGTCCATTTTACATGGTGAAGCCCTACCAATTTTTTTAGATTTACTTTTCCATTTTGTTTCAGTGTAATCTTGTCTCATTCCAGTTAACTTCATCCTTTAGTTTGAACTAAAATAAATGTAGCTTTCTTATTCGAGTTACATAATGTATTAATTATGATTCAAGTTACAGAATGTATGACTTCTCTCTTCTAACCTGTATCTTCACATTTAGACAAATTGGTTAGAAAACATTAGGCTTTTCATCATCTCTTTTATTCCATATTTTTTCTCTTTCTTATCTTTGAGTGAATGAGTCATGCATGTTGTTACAGAATATCCACTTGCATGAATTTTGATAGTATAAGAAAATGGATCAACCTTGAGCTTGTGATTGAAAATCTTCACTTTTCTATTTTCAGATTACAATGCCATTTACGAAGTAGTGAGGATGAAGATTAAGAAAAGCTGAAGCTTGAAATGCATCAAATAAAATGAAAGAAACCAAAGGAAATGATGGGTTCTTTCACACTCCTCTATTTTATTTTTCATGCATATGTACCTCTTACTTCAGTAGTTGTAATTTTATTTAGACTAACATCCCACGGCTTGTGTGGGAACATTTGAAATTCCTTATGAATAAAACATTGAATTAAAAAGCGAGTTGTGAATTTCTTTACTGCATTTGACTTTGTATATGGATTGTATGATCAATTAAACAAATCAATAACATAATTGAATGTATTTAATCATGAACAGAAGAACTTTGAAATACATATAACTTTTAGAATTGATCTTTGACTATTGTAATTTGTAATTATGATTGTTGTTCAAAAATTAACACTTCATATATTCTTCACTTCATGTCTTCATCAAGATAATACAACCGTCGTTCGGGGCTTTGTGTTCTTTTGCTAAAGATAATCATGAAATTGTGGACTATGTGATCTGTTAGATTTTGTAATAGCACACATAGCTGTAAATTTCATGTAATCATTAATTAATTCAATAGAAACAACATTGAACTGAAAGAATATCCCCTAGCTTAGGTTCACTTCACTAATTCCATCCATCGTAACGAAGTTTCAAGTTACCCATTTTTGTACAATTATAAAAATTGTCAACATTTCGGCAATCCTACTTGGGAAGCTACCTGCTGGTTTGTAGACCGAGTGTCTTACTAATTTCCATTTGACATGGAGTCTAAAGGATGTAATAAAAGTCTACCTTTCAAGGTCCAACACTTCCAAAACAAAATAAAAGCGGGAAGGATCGGTAAACTAGATCATGCACACGAATGCACTTATTGAATTGAAAAAACATTACAATGTCTTTGAAATTCACTTATTGAAAGGGAAATCCTAATCTAAGCAGCCTTTGTAGGATTTTCAATAACATTTTTGAGAAACATACCATTCACATGAATGGATAGTTCTCATCCATTTAAACTTGAACGCTAAAAATCATTATGTTCTTTGCAAAGATTAAATCATTTAAAAACCACTCCAGTTGTTGATCAAACTTTGTGTGATTTCCTAGCTTTGCACGATCAACATCCCATTTCAAAACAATTTATCCTTCATTGAATATTCTAAATAGCCTTGTTATCAAAAATTTTCTTCATCTATTTCTAATTATTTTCCATGTTCACATGATCTTGATCTCTCGACTCTTATAATTCCATTAATTTTACATAATGAATCTCGCAATGGTTCATTTTTATGCAACTCCATCTGATGTACCAAATATAATGTAGGTAACTCAACCTGAAATAGGAATTCTTGCTTCTCTTACGTAAACAATCTTGTATGGTGAATTTCAACTGATATTTTGGGAGTCACTCTATCAGCCCAAAGTGTTCAATTTAACATTAGATGCCAAGCTCTCAGCTATCTTTGAGTGTTCTTCTAATAATACTTAAGCGATTCTTGTTAATATCTTTGTCGCCAACCCATTACCTTGTGGGTAATAATTATATAACGTACTTAAATAAATTCGATGGTTTATAGCCCAATCTATTTCATTTCCACTAAGAAACGCTAAATCGTTATACGAAATAATAGTTGCTTTGGAACACCAAATCTACAAATTATACCTTCATCTAAGGACAGATATCAAAGTTTCTTTAGCATCTTTCAAGGGTATAGCTTCAGTCCATCGTGTAAATTAATCGGTAGAATTAAAAATCGTTTTGTCTCCTTGTGACGAAGGTGGGTTTATCATGCCAATAAATTCAAGACCCTATTGCAAAAAAAAGGAAGATCAGCTGAAATTGGTTGTAAGGGCAAAGTGCTATTAAACATTTTTTTCCAACAAAGAAAGTACATTTCTTACACTTTCTGATCTATTCGAAATAGTATTTGAATATGTTGGGCCAATAGTAACTAGATTTCATAATTTTTAAGGTTATGGTACATGTTGGAAAATGACCTCCTTAAGGTCCTTCATGGAATTCACATAATAATTGCTGAATTCTATCATAATCAACACATCGCTGCAAGATTCCATTCATATCTCTTTTGAATAACACACCATCAATAAAAACATAAGGTACAACTTGTAACCTGAAATACCTTCATTTATTCTTGTCTATACCTTCCGGATAAGTGCCATGATGTAGATAGATAATTAAATCGGACATCCATCTTGATTCTTGAACTTCTTAGACAAGTTCGTGTCACTTGATTTTCTTGTTGCACCACGCTATCTCGATTGCTGATACGTAACCCGGCATGTTGTTCTTGATCTTCTCATTCTAAAGCCTCGCACTTTTTCCATATTAGCAATTATATGCTCACACAAGCCTTTACCTCGAATCTGTCTTCAAAGCATGAATATCAACATTGTATTCGATGAATTTTGCTATCCAGCCTCCTCTCTTCTCATTCAATTGTTTATTTAACAATAAAGATTTTACAATTGGATGAGAAACAAGATCGTGTATCTTGTTGTTTGAAAGTATGTACCTGAAATTCTTTAGTTCCCCGACTACTAAAAGCACTTATTTGTTAAGAAATGTGTACCTTGTTTTGTAATCATGGAAAATTTGTCCAAAGAAATAAATTGGTTGTTCAATATTATTATCATTAACCTAAGTTAATATGGTTGTGATTTTTCAGCTCTTACAAGTGCATACATTGTAAAATCTTTATTAAAATTTGGATTTGCAAGAGTAGGATCTTGAGAGATTGTTGTTTTAATTACTTCAAACCCTTCTCTTCCTTCGCTGGTCCAAGAGAAAATATTATCTTTCTTTAACATAGTTGTCAATGGTTTAACCAATGCTACAAAATATGGGTGAAATCTTCTAACAAAATTGATTTTACCCAAAAATCTATAATGCCTTCTTGTGATGAGGAAATGATAGTTGTGATATGGATTTAATTCTTAAAGGGTCAATTGCTAAGCCTTTTTTAGAAACAATGTGACCAAGTAATTTACTTTGATGTACTGAAAAAATAGACTTTTTGGGATTCAAAGATATTCCAAACTACTGCACAACCGAAAATTCTATCTTTAATGTATTAGATGTTCATCTGAAGTTTTTGAAAATATAGTAACATCATCCAAACAAATCAGCATGAATTTATTTAATAAGCTACCAAAAACCATGTCCATTACACATTGAAATGTTGCATTAGCATTTGAAAGGCCAAAAGACATTCTTTTATAAGCGAACTACCCCACTTGGTGGTAAAATTTGATTTGTACCTATCTTTTTCTCAGACTAGAATCTGATTGTATCCATTATAAATGTCCAGGAGATATAGTCTATAGGAACCAGAAACTATTCTTAAAATCTGATCCATATTGGGCAGTGGGTAATGATCTTTTAGTGAAGCTTTATTAAGATCTCTGAAATCCATACATAATCTGATTTCTCCATTCTTTTCCCGAACAAGAACAAGATTGGATACCAAACTTGAATGCTTAACTAGAAAGATAATACCTAATTCGTTCAACTTAGATAACTCTTTTCTCATTAAAGGTTCCATCTTAGGATTCTGGGCCTCTTTTTTGTCTAACTCACATGGAATTTCGATGTAATTCAATAGTATGTTGTGCCAAACTTGGATCAAACCCTTTCAGATCTTGGTATTTCTAAGTGAAAACATAGTTAAATTCCTTACAAATATTAATAAAGGAAATTTTCTTAGCTAACGAACATACCTTTCCAAGAAATAACTTCTTCCCATCATCAACTAAGATCTTCTCATAGTTGTTTACACATGTTGAAATCATTATTTTTTCATTTCTTAACTAATAATCAGTGCCGAAGATGTCTTTTAATGTGACCAATCCTTGAGGTAGTTTATTCATCTTCAATTGAACAATTTGGTCACCATTTAAGTGCTGCAATTTATCTTGATTTACTACAGAAAATTCAATGTCTTACTATAAAAACCTACAAATATGTTCTTCATTTTCAAAAACCTACCAATTCAAATAATTATTGGGTATAGAATGCCTAGCAATAAAATTTATATGAGGCTGAATCTCATTGTTTGTAATTTGTTCCAGCACTTCAAAACTGGCACCAATTGCTGCAAATCTATCTGTATGCTTGTTTTTTGTTCTAGAAATGGATTGGATAGTAATAGCATTGAAATATTTCATTAAGTTGTAAAATCTATGTCTATAAGACTTCATTAATGGATTCTTACAAACATTCAAATTTCTTAATTGATTGATAACCAACTCAAAATCACAAAAAATATGTAAAATGCTAATACCTCTCTTTCTATCCCAAAGTAAGCCATTAATTAATGTTTCATATTCAGATACATTACAAATGCATGAAAATTAGACTCGAAGATGAGAAATACCTTCCATTTTTGGGATAAGTGAGAATGAAAACTACTCGATGTCTTTTCTTATTCGTAGCTCCATCAAAATGAAGCTTCCAAATCCCTTCTGCTGCATTTTCTATTTTGGATAGCAACGGAATTAGTGTGTTTTCCTCATGCAGGAAATTCACACCAAACAGATGTTGCTCAAGTTTTTTGAATGGATCATGAGCGTGTTCTTCATGTGTCTTTTCATCCATAAACAAACTAGAAACACTATCCAGATGTTGAAACATGAGTTGTATTATCGAAATCGATCGGTCTAAGGTTGCATAATTAGCCAATGCATTAGAAGCGTGAGGATCGATGTGAAATCTAGCCAACGATTCATAATTAATAGTAAATTTTGTCCAATAACATGTAATGAAGAATAAAAAAGACCAATCTAAAGAGAGATAACCTCCATTTTTTTTTGTGAAATCTCTATATAAGCATATAACAAAGTAAGGAGGTAAATCCACAACAATAACATCTTGCAATATGGAAACATTTGGACAAAAATGTAATGTTACCTTCATATTTCTGATGACACCAACTGTATTTGTTACAGTTCCATCAAATTTTAGGACACTCTTCTCTGTAGATTCGTAATGCAAACCCAACTTTTATGCAATTACTTTTGGCATAAATGTGCTACTTGCACCACTATCAACCATACAATTATGAACAAGATGCTCTCTAATAATTAGTGCTAAATAAAATGTTAGTGGATTCTTGATGTCTTGAGAATTTAAAACCTTTTGAACCATCCATTTAACTCCTTTAATGTGGTCCTGTTCCATTATTGCAAGGACCATATTTGTTTTCAAAACTTACTTTTATGTTGTTTTAGAAGAAATTTGCATCTTAGATAGTTCATGAGAAAGTAGCTCTTACTATCCTAGAATACTTAGAGCATCCCACATTCAGATATTAACATTATGATTTTTCATTACATCAACAATGTTCAAAGAAGAAATAGTTTTAAAAACAGACTCTATTGTTTTCGCATAGGCTTTAGTGAAAAATGATTTTTCTTCAGCTATTTTTGATATCTGAGGTATAAATAATCTTCTTGGATCAGGCTGTAGTTGTTTTTGTTGTTCTTTACCTGCTGAAACCCCTACTATTTTTTTGTGGAACAACATAATTGTTAGCTGATTTTTTGGCATGTAGTTGTTGTTTTATCGGTGGTGTGGGAAAAACTTTCCTATTTTGTTGTTTTTGACTTTCTGGGCCTTTTCTTGAGACCTAGTAGTAACTGCAATGAAATCATCCTCACTAAAATTGACTAATTTTTGTTCAGTGCTTTCTGAACATAATATTCTAACTACCCACCCTCCATTTGAGGCATGAACAATGTCTTAGGTTGAGGTTGTGCAGGCAACAAGACTTATATTCGGAAAGCATGTGGGAAACTTGCAGTGAGTGAGGTTGATTAGAAGGTTGACACCATTCTTCTGTAGCCATATTAACTAGGACTAAAGCATTAGATAGAGTAGCAGCCTTTTGTTGAAACTACATTTGCGGATAAGGCTGCCTATAATTTGTATTCTACTAATAAGGTTGTCTGTTTTGCTAGTTTTGCTGATAAGGAGCTTGATAAGGCCTCGCTAGGTAATGTAAGTCTATTTTCAATCGAATTCACCTTGTTTCCCATAGTTTGCAAAGATTTAAACATGTCATTTGATGGGGCTGCAATAGTAGGTTCCATAATGGTGATAGGTTGTGAGATAGGTGCCAAATATACTAAAAAAGGCATTGAAGTCTGTGGTGCTAACTTTGGGGCTTGAATAAGAGATTTTTCAGCCTTTATAGCAATGTCATAAGCTATCGAAAGAGTGTCACCTCCCATAGAATGAATCATAGTTAAAATATCACTATTTAATTCTCTAAGATAATAAAGGAAAGCATGGTCAGATTGAGGCTTAACACTGCTGGGATTCTTTCACAATTTCTAGCAAAAATAATGTTGAAACTAGCCATAAATTCATGAGGAGCTCTTCTAATGGTAGATAGCAGTTCCATGAGGGATAAATGATATGAATTATCTTGAAATTGTTTCAGAAATTTACCACCTAAATCATCGCAAGTTCTTATGATTATAGTCTCTAAATTTCTATAAAATTGGAAGGCTTATCCTTTAAAGAATGCAGCTAAAAGTCACAAAGCCCCATTTTCATGATTAATATTATGGACTGCACATAGGGCTGCAGCATATTTGATATGATCTGTTGGTGTAAATTTATTTTCACCAATGAATGTAGGTAATCTTTTCATGGCAGCATTAGGGATAGCGTGATGATTTGGAATCACTAATGGGCTGTCATTAGTAAAGGTGAAAAAAATTCCTAGGTGTTTGAATATCCATTGGAAATTTTTTAATTTGAATGAATATATTTACACGTGGTGAAGGAATATTGGGAGAAGGGTTACCAAAACCATGCCTATTATAAGGTAAAGTATTACCAACTCTTCTCCTTCTTGCAGAATTCAAAGGTAAAGAAATAAAATTAGAAGGAATTCATCTTACCAATGATCTTGTACTAACTTTAGGCATGGAACATGCTATAAAACTCATTTGAAACCAGCCTTACGAGTCACCGAATAAATCTTTAAATCTTTAGAATAAATTTCTGCAACTTGTACATCAAAAGTAACTTTTTCTTGCTATTAATATGCTATAAATTGTTGTAATTTTCTTGCAAATATGTTTCATTTTCCCACAGCGTGCCAAAAATGTTATCTCTCGAAATTGATCCCTAAAGAGAGATGGCTGAAGGTGTTCTAATCTTGCAAAATGGATCTCTCTCTTTCATAGATACACCGGAAACACCCCGGGTATGTGGGTTTACCTATTTTGAGGTGAGTCCCGGTATCAATGCTAGTTCCTTCTTGATGTATCCTAAACTAATTTTCTTGGGTTTGAGGGTAAAATATGACTATAAATGGATTCAAAATACTAGGGTGATACACCTAACTTGTTTGAGGTCTTTGGATGAGTACATGCATAATTGATATGGAAATGGATTCTTGATGCATAAAGGAATAGTTTTGAGCACAAAATTAAGGCATACACTTGATGAATTATAGGAAATTTTCAAAAAAATACTATTAAGCTACACATTCACACTAATATCATGCGGAAATTACTAAATTTGAAATAGGGTAGGATGATCAACCAAGAAATTTGATATTCACAAGGATTAATAAACATACACAAGGCTGCAAATAACTAGAAAGGAAAAATATACTTCTCATTCAAAGGAAAAACTAGAAAAATCTGCTTCAACACTCCTGTGTCTAAAAGTCATCCTCCCATTGAATCCTTAATCGAGTTCTGTGAGTGGGTAAGTAAGAATATACCCTATTAGTTTAAATGTGTATTCTTCCCCTGACTGTTAGACCTTGTTAATTGTTGAGACCTTGTAGAATTAAGCACCTAGGGTATTTAATTGTTTTGGCTCTTCTTACCCTCTTAGTTTAATCAAGAATTGTTTGGCTTAGTTTTAATCTAATTCTAAATAGTTAGATTATCACCTAAGGAAAATTTTAGTGTGCTCGGGATAACTTTCTCTCTTTTAGTGTTTTGTAAGGTGATTTGATAAATGCTGTAATGGAATCTGAAAATTTTGTTGTTAACATTTGAAAAAAATTATTCAATAATTTTCTAACTTAACCGAGGTTTTTCATGGGTCTCAAGTGGGCTATTTTAGTAGGCATTACAATTTCAGTTCATTATGTCCTTGAACCTCTAATTTTCAGTTTACCATTCAGATCATGTAAGAATATTTAAAGCATACCTTGGATCAATGGAATTGATCAAAGGATGTGTTAATTAAATAGGGATAAGTTTGCAACATCATTACCAGATTATAACTCATCTATCAGAAGTGAAAAGGGATTCTTTGCAAGCTACATCATTTCAGCCTAATGAAACCAACTGCAGAAATGGATTATCCATGGAAAGCATGATTTATGAAAATCAAGGGCACAAATCTTATCAAGAAAATAACGTGTCAATGCTTACAATGCAAAGGAGTAAAGATAACAATTTGTCAAAGGTGTTACATGAGCTAAAGATCCACAATATTCTACACATATCTCTTTGTTGTTAACCAACTTCCTGATGAAATGATATATAGTGTCTAGATTTTTTATTGATTAATGGTGAAGAAGGGTTAAGGGGACCCTACCCCATACAAAAGGAGGATAAAAAGATAATGCAATGAGGAAAAAAGGAATCCAGTCTCTTCAAGTGGCATAAAAGATTAAAAAAATAGCAACATACACAACCAACATCAAAACCAAAAACCGTCAAAGAATATCAATAAAATTGTGAAATTTTTACTGAAGCTTGATAATATTCATCTCTAGACGTTGTAAAAAGTCTCTAAAAAACTCAAAACTATTCTTGAGATATAGTGAAAAAACCAGTCATTTTCGAAATTGATACTCTGATACCATATGTAATGGAATTACTTGAATATAAATACAAATATATAAGAATATATAATATATTATTATGCCTCTTCGAGGGGGAAACCTCATAATTCTTACATTAAGACATTAACAGACACTATTCCCCTATGGGGAGGAATTACTCACCCATACATAGGTATGATCGTGAAAGGTCATACCCATTTATTAACATTAGTTTATACCTAATGACTAACTAACTAATGATTATAAGGATATAATTTTTTATAAGTCATATGTTATCCCACACTTATAACTAAACATGTTATTAAGGCATATTTCATATGTAAAATTTGGGACCTATACAAGGTGTGTTATTTTGTAGGTTGTTTTATGTTTTATGTATTTTTTTGGCATTTTAGGGATTTTCTTGGACAAAGTTGGAAATAAAAGTAGATGGTAATGTTTTAAAATATTAGTGTGAATTCATGAACGATAAGGAATCTTTTCTCAAAATATTATGGACTTTTTCAATGTGTGTGTGTGTGTGTGTGTGTGTGTGTGTGTGTGTTTTGGAGGCATTTCGACCTCTTGTAGCTAGATCAACATCAATATTATTTATTGTAATTATTATTGTAGCTATATATTAGTATTTTGAACCCTATCTCAAACGCTAAATAAACTATGTGCAACACATATATGTATATACTATAAATATTTATATTATTTTTTAGTTATATAGAATCTATAAATATTTAGTTTAGTTTTTACAATAAGATGTATTCTATAAAACATATAACTAATAATTTTTATTTACAGATTGAAATTTATAATTACAACTCTATATTTAAAAATAAATACAAATTTATTTTGTTCATAAAAAACATTAAAATAATAAATATTTATTCAAATAGACTAATGAAATAAATAATTATATATTAAAACACAAGTCAATATTTGAAAATAAATGGAATTTATGTTTTCTTGATAACAAATATTAAAAATACAACATATATATTAACATTTTAATATATTTTTTAAAACATATAATAAAAATTCAAATATTGTTCTAAGAAATTTTAAATATAAAATTACTGTAAGAAATTAAATATATCTTCATCAAAAATATTAAAATAGCACCTTTTTGCATATGATAATCCAAGGAATGAGGGGAACATGAAAATCATATGTTATCAAAGGGATTAAGTTATAATTTCTAGACTTATTATAAGGACAAAAAAATCCCCCTTCTATTACTTTCTCCAAATCAAGTTGTACCATTTAACATTGGTGCATCATAATGCATATGACCTTGTGAGTGCCTATTTTATAATTTGAAAAATTAAAAGGATCAAGGTTAAACAAATTTCAACAAGAAATTCATGTTTTTATGTATATTTTGATTGATGAGATGAGTTTTATAAGTCAAAATATGGTTCATGATATATACATTATCGAATATACCAAACATTTCTAGAAAATGTTGTTATGTGTTTTGTTGCAAAGTCTATGATTACTCGTGGGGATTTATGATAGTTACCTTTGGTATTAGATATGCCTGCATATGCAAGAAAATTGAAAAAATATTTTTATTGTAAAAATTCACAAGTTTTGTTAAATTAGATAAGGTTTGTAGAAAACAAAACAAAGTGAAGAACAATAATAGTTTGGAAAACTTTTATAAAAACTAAGAGACAAAAATCCAACCATTGAAGATTAGCAGTTATTCATGACTAGAATCGATGCCTCTCTTGAAATAGTTGAAAAACATGATTTTAATGAACAAATACATTCGTTTGCAACAAAGGAAAACATGCATCAACATAACAAGATAAAATTTAATATGTTCAACGAAAATGTTGAACGAAGCATTAGTACTAGACAAGGAAACAATATTGTTTCTGGATTGGTTGATCAACAATTGGATGTTGAATTATTGATTGTTAAAGGCATGACGGCAATGCTTACTAAAAACTTATGGATGTATAAGTAGGTCTCTTCAATGGTGCACTTGGGTATGGTCGAAGCATTATTTCCAAACAAGGAATGGGACACCTTGAACCTTCTACACATGAAATAGTTTCATTTGATAATTACTCTGGGATTTCTTTTACTGATGTGGTGTTAAAAACAATTCCAATCACCCCTATATAGAAAGGGGTCTCAAGCATTAGCTACCTTTGAGATTGGCATGGGGATTTACAATTCACAAATCAAAGGGCTTAACACTTAACAAATCCACAAATTATATAGGATTTATAGAAAGACATGGCCTAACATTTGTTGTTATACCATGTGTCGAGTCGTTACATGGACTATAGATCTCACATCCTTTCACATATGACTAGTTTGAGAAATTGAAGAGTGGAAAGGGAGTATGAGAGAATAAAGGAGATTGAAAATAAAGTTTAATCATTGAAGAAGTGTGCGTATATATATATAGAAAAGTTGTATCAGACAAAATTTAAGTAATTCCATTCTTCCATGGGAAGGAAAATAAATTAGGGCCTAGGGTGTTTGTAGACTTCTATAATTCTGAAAGCGATTTTTAATGAATGCTAAATTTCAACTTCAATTACAAGATCAAGCACATTCCAGACTCGTGTCCCATGATTTGATGTTAGTGGGATTCATATTTGCGCCCTCTCCTTTGCTCCGAACTTTGTACGCAAAGAGTTGGAATAATATTACACATCTCAACTAAAGAAACCAATTGATCGGCAAAGCATAAATTTTAAATAGTAAAATGTGTTGTCCAACGCAAGCGGAAAAGGCCGAGGCATATTTGATCTCTGGCTTGCATCAAAGAAACTATCAAACTTGCTTACGTGTCTTTCACACACCATTTGAGTCGCTCCTTCCTCGTTGGTTGTTGGGATCCCACTTATACAGCTGTGATAAGACTGTACTTTAAAAACCAAATATATTTATGCCTTTAAATATCTATCGCTTCTTAATCTCTGGCCGTCATTTCTCAAACTCTAATGTTGAACATGGTTTTCAACCAAATAACTTATTTCGTTTATTAGTGATTGAAGTTGACGATGTGGTTTCGTTTTATTAGTGATAGAGTTATATGCTTTTTATAACTAACTCTTTCTCTTTCGATCAAAATGATACATTGCAGCATGGTTTATCTAAAAGGGGTGGTATATTGTGGGGTGTTCTAATAGCTCACACAGATTGTGAACATTATTTTTTAGTCTATAAGATATGATGGTACTCATACATATTATATATGGTAATATAGTATCGTGATACAATATACGTTTAATATCAGATTTCCATGGATTTGAAATGGTTCATTGCTACATATTACAAGTTCAGATATACGATTTATTATATTAACATTAATTTGGTGGAAAACTTCATCTCTAAGAATTAGATATATTTGTTGCACTCATTAGAATTATATGATATCTGCATCGATTTGGAATAAATATAAGTTATGGATTGAGTTAGAGTTATGACATTTACTCAATTATGTAAGCGCGTATAATCTTCATGACTGATATAAATAGTTACTCAACTTCCCTAATGCTACATGCTGATTGAACTATGACACTTAATGATGACTCAATTCCCATACTCGTTGTGGTGATACAACCAACTACAAGGGTTCATTTTAATTCTCCCTTCGAAAAAATTACTATACGATGGTTCTGAAAAAGGTATTTGCATTAAACGAATCTAGGAAAGGAGGGTTTCGGGGTTGGCAGCAAATGCAATTTTTCTCCAAGTGTCTCACGTCAACAAATATGTTTTCCTATTTGGTAATCAAAATCTGTTTTTTATATTATTATTGGTAAATAGTTTTTTGATTGGTACCATACCCCAAAACGACATAAGGGTCAAAAATCCAGATACAACAAAAGAGCACAAAAGGAAAAGGTCCAAGAAAATAGATATTCAACGGGGCAACAAGATAAGGGCACACAAACTGCACAACAACAAAAAATAACAACACAGAAGGTCTGTACCCAAACAACGACCTACCCACGACAAAAAAACAGCCCAGAAACAGTAGGCCTCTAGCCTAGCTAAAGCGATAAAAAAATAGGACACGACTCATTCCGTGTTTGAAATGATGTTGTGTTTTAGTTTGTTGTATCTTTTCTAAATCTATTCCACCACTGCCCATTCCATGTTACCTTCTTCCACATAGACCGAAAGAACAAATTTAAGATTCTTGATGAGGATGTGACCCTTTACGAGGGGCAACAGGCCACAAGCCATCGAAGATTTAGTATCAACCACTTGGGTAGAAGAAGCTTGAGTTATCCTAGTAGAGACTAAAATATTAGAATTTGGTTCCATCACTGGATTAAGAGGCGTGTCAACCCTTGAGGAATTTCAAGAATCCTCAATTGGGTCTAGATGGGGACTAACTGTAAGGTGGTCTGGAAAAGAGTCCTTCTAGAACCTAGGTTTTCCATTGCATTTGGAATGCTTGCAGTCATCCAAAAATGCCTTGTGTGATAGCATCGTCGGCATCTAAAGGATAAACCCTTATAGTCAATCCTGCGAATCCAATGTCTATCACCAATTTGCAGATTAATTTATGTAGGAAGGGCTTGAGAGGTGTCAAGGTCAACAAAAATTATGGTATAAGTTGTATGAGTTTGAGTAGAGGTTTTATCATCAACTTTCACAAAAGATCCTAGGGTATATTCTTGTTGGCAAAATATTTTTTCGAGTGAGAAAATTAGTGAGGTCTCACCAACAGTGCATGGCACTGAGTCCCTCTGGTTGAATGGGACAGCTCCATTTATTGAAAACAATCTAAACTAATTTTTATGGTAGCCCGAAGACCGGAGATCACACAAGAATACTTCCCTAAACCTATGACAATTGTTTGTATTAGATAAAAGAGAAGAAAATTACTTAGTGAGAGAGATGGGAAAGAAAAGTGGCAAAAGGATTTCAATCAACAAATAACATAGCATATTTTGTTGCATCAAAATCAAAACAGTTCACTTGTAATCTATCAAAAGAAACCATTTGTAAAGAAAAAGGAACAATCAACAAGAAACAAATATTCTTATTGCATCATATTGCACAATTTACAATGGTCATGTTGAACATGTTGAGATGGAGAGAGAATAATAGTAGATAGGGAACATAAGAAATGGATACACTTACTTCTAGAAAGATACTGAGAGCTAGAAAACAAGCATTGAACTCCTTAGAAATGAGGGTACCCTTCATATTTATAGTTCTAAGAATGTCCTTTTGTCTCCCCTTTATCATCTTTCGCCTTCCTTCATGAGTGTTGACCTTCAATTTTCCTGTCATGACCTTTGATATTCCTTCATCACCTGTGACCCTTCATCTTCTGCTCATATAATCTTCAGGTTGTTCAAATTCTTCTTGACACACAACATCATTTTATGTTCCACTAAAAATCCCCTCTATGCATGACATCATCCTCCTGACGCATGACATTTTACTGGGTTGCCAAAATCTTTCTTGAAAAAGTGACCTCATTTTCCATGTCGCACGACAACATCTTGACTCTATTGTTGCACATCTGCATTTCCATTCTCCACGCATCGGGATTTTCCTTCTTATCACGCGTCAACATTTTCCTTCCTATTGCATGTCATCATTTTGATTATCACCTCGATTTCCATGTCGCATGACAACATCTTTACCCTATTGTCATGCATCAACATTTCCATTCCTATTGCGCATCAGCATTTTCTTTTCTATCGTGCATCATCATTTTGATTATCACATCGGTTTCCATGTCACACAACAACATCTTGACTCTCTTTTTATGCATCAGCATTTCCATTCCTATCACATGTCAACATTTTCCTTCAAGTTGTGCATCATAACTTTTCTTCCTGTCTCTCGTTAGTATTTTTGTTGGCATCTTAGTTTCTGTGTCACGCATCAAAACCCTCATTATCGCACGTTAGCAATCATTGTTTTCGCACATAAAAAACACTCAATTTTAGGAATCAATACTTTGTTGTTGGGTGTCAATATTTTATATATTGTCACACGTCACTAAAAACCTTCTTGACAGGTGTCAACAAGTTTGTTGTCATGTGTTAGTAATCGCAGTTTTGGTGCAAACTTGTTTTCTCTATTTTGGGAGCAATTTTAATTGATAATAGGTTGTATAATATATGAATCTTAATGAAATCATGCCAAGGAATCCAATGATAATATCTAAGAGTCATGAAAATGAATTCTTCATCATACTTTAACAAAAGTTTGACTTTTGCATCAAGGTTTGTGCTAGTAAACCGAGTGATAGGAAGAGTTTATGATCACAAAGAACTAAAAAATTATATGAGTCATAAAGAGAATTAAATATAATTTCATTTGAGAGTTTTTTAGACTCCCAAATATTCATAAGGCTCCTGAAACCTTTCGAGCAAGTTACAACTGATACCAGGATCTTTATGTCTCATTGTCGGACAATTTTTCACCTCTCAATTTTCCCAAAACCTAACCTGGATGATTTGAACATGAAGTATGATACTTTATCTCTCTAATTACTAGGGTAAGAGCTTCTGAATCTTCATTGAGCTCCTAAAACGCTTTAAACAAGGTGACTAGCTTTTCTAGGACTTGCACTTCTCAATACCCTGCTCTCAAAGACCTAATTTCACATAACTTATTTGTGAACACTAATTTTATTGTAGAACCTTCATAAAATGCTCTATATAGTTACAAAAATCTTTCACAAAAATCTTTAATGAATTATATCTTCTTCGGACATCTCCATGGGTGTTCTCAGTGTGCAAAAAGTCTTAAAATAGGGTCTTTCTAGGCCTCCGAGAGAAACTCCTTTCCAGAAAATCATAATGAACTCATGAATTATTTCTCACCAACTTACCTGCACATGAAAAAAACTTTAAAAATCCAATTAGCATGTCCCTCTCAGCCATGATGAGGTTTACATAGTCAAAGATTGGTTAGAGGGGAGGTTCACATTACCCGGTTCAGGGATTTTTGAGTGTGGGCTTGATTGTCATGACCAAAATTTCAAATTTTAATGATTGAAATTTAACATGGGAACAATTCTATAGTCATAAGGAAAAATTTATTTTGGAGCTATAATAAGAGTCCTGACAAGCGGATCCAAACAAGATAGGTATTAAAGGAGTGTTGTAGAGGATTAAAAGACAGATACCATGGCTTGGAAATGATATCATGTTCACCTCAAACCCAATGTTGGTCGAAAATTAAATCCCTATCCTCAGGGGTTTCAAAATAAAAATTAAATATGCTTTAGCACGAGAGTAGATTTAAATCTTACCCTAAATATTTTCTCTCCATCTTTGAGAAATCCTTTCATGGAGTTGAGATAGCTTAGGCCAGAACTTGTGAAATATGTAAATGAGGCTAAGCTGAGAGAGATTATCCTCCTCCTTGAGGACCTTTTGAAGTAGATCCTTCTCTTTCTTTAGCACTGGAGTTTTATGTTATGGTTTTAATAACTTGCTAACATTTTTTGCACTATCTTTTAGGTTAGAGACCACTGCAACAAAGGATTTGGTAGATCCTACAATCCCCAACCTATGTTCTCAATTTTCTTGTGTCCTGTCGTTGATGTTTCTACCACTCTGTAGGGGCATCCCTAGATCTATTAGGGTCGTTATTTTCACCGCCTTCGGTAGAATTGATACTAGAGTGGGAACGATTTGCAGGGGAAGATGGGTCTTTGCTGCCATTCCTTCACCCGCAACTTAATAGTGTCAACCCCTGGTTTGTGAGAGTCAATACCACCTCCAATGCCTATTTTTTCCTCATTATTGTCTCCACCTTTAATAAAAGAGGGTTCACAGTTCGCAGGAAAGGTAAAACTAATCCAAGAAATGTCATTGTCCAACAACTTATTAGTACCTACAGTATCCTTCAAACCATTATTGCCTCCATGAAGGAGATTGTGTTTTCAATTATGCACATGTAAATGTTCATCCATCCACTGAGATCCTCCACCTGTGAAACCACTTCCATTGCCATCATGAGCAGACAAATCAAGGCTTGCATATGTTGTTTTAAGTTTCGTGACTACGCTCCTAGGTCTTGGTATAGTAGGATCAAAAAATATTATTTTGATATTTACGATGACATAATCTAAATCTGTTAACATCCATTGTATGGGTGATTTTGAAGTCAGCACATGTGACAAAATTATAAAATCTATAAAATAAATTAATAACATTGCAAAAATTTAGCTCATGCTACATGATAACATGGTACCATGATTTAGGATACCAAGCATGGTTTTTTCAACACGTTATTTGCCCACCGTTCGATTGCTTATATTCACACCATCGAACGGTGACTCTGATTTAGGTTACCATAAGTTAGTATGATTTTTTCTATTGTCTGATGTTATAGAATCATTTTACTTTGGGGCCACATAAAGTATTTAATTTGTTTTTCGGTAGCAGTTTTACATGCATCCTGGAAAGTTCAAACTTTATTGCTATAGTGCCCTTCCCTTCTTATGCCTCATCTATGGGGTTGTGGGCCATCTTGGGAATGATAAGATGTCTTTATATTCCAAAGTTGACAATGTACCTTGTTTGAGATAGCATTTATGTTCTTAAATGGTTTTGAAATCATTCCCTATTAAAATATGGCTGCCTTGGGTGCATTTTTTCTACTACAAGATCACTTCTAATCTGCATTGCACAAATCTAATAGAGACGACAATAACACGCATATTGATAAAATGGAAATTAGTCTCTCCGATAGTCATTCTTATGAGCAATATGTATATTTCCTCCTTTGGTTCAAGGAAAAATAAATGAATATATATATATATACACACACACACACACACACACACACACATATACACACACATACATATATATACACATACATACTTATATATATACACAAAATCCTACTTATCTGTTTAAAGGGAGAATAAACGTAAAAATAATAAAATAATGGGAAGAATCCCAAATGTGTGGCTTAGGGAAAATATGTTTTTGCCTATTTTAGAGTTTCTTGGTTTTCCCTTTCCTTCTGCTTGAGGGGCCGTTGCCATGGAAGATTAAAGTACAAGGGTGGATTTTTAGCTAGGGAACAAGGAAAATTTTTTACATGTAAAAAATCTATGGGTTTAGAGGACGCCATGACTGCTAGTTGTTAAGAAAATAGCTTTTTTGGGAATGCGTTAGACCCTGTAATGAAAATTACTTTGGGGAAGATGTTGAGCCAAAATCATGACTGTTACCAGCTTCCTCCCATCCCAGCACCACAATAAGAAATTTGAATAGGCCACACATAGATAGGAGCTTTGGGGAGAGCATTAGATTCCTATTGGTTTCCTTTTGTGAAACATTATAAATTTTTGTGATGATGTTAGTCTCATGTTGTAGCTACTTTTGGTTTTCTAGTTGATATGTCAGAAAAATGCACATGATAGGGGCATAACAAAACATTCAAATGCCAACACTCTTGTTATCTCTCGAAAGTGCACCCTGTAGAGAGATGGTTGTAAGTGTTCTAATCTTGCAAAATGCATCTGCCTCTTTCGTAGATACAATGGAAACACCTCAAGTCTGTGGGTATACCTATTTTAAGGTGAGTCTCCGGTATCAAGTTTGGTTCCTTCTTGATGTATCCCAAAATATTTTTTGGGGTTTGAGGGTAAAACATGACTGTAAATGGATTAAAAAAACTAGGGTGATAAACCAATCTTATTTGAGGTCTTTGACTGAGTACATGCATAATTGATATGAAAATGGATTTTGGATGCTCAAACCAATAAATTTTTAGCAGAAAAATCAAGGCAAATGCTTGATGTAATGAGGGAAATTTTCACAACAATATTGTTAAGCTACACATACCCACTAATATCATGCAGAAATTATGAAATTTGCAACAAGGTAGGATGATTAACTAGGGAATTTGACATTTAGAAGTATTACTAGACATACACAAGATTGCAAATAATTGGAAAGGAAGAATATATTTCTCATTCAAAGGGAAAAACTGGCAAAATTTGCTTCAGCACTCCTATTTCTAAAAGTCCTCCTCCCATGTCCTTTACAATTGCACACAATTTATAAAAAAAATTACTCATCCCACCCTTTATGAAAATAGAGTAAAAATGGTACTCACCCATGCATCCTATTTTTATCCTTTATCAATGAATAAATAAAGGAATAAAAATAAGCATGTTAATACAATGAGCCATTAATAGCCTTGTTTAAAACAATAAAACTAGTCAAACTGTAATTTGAATATTTTATTTTTAATAAAGTTGGGAGAATATTTTTTCTAATAATACATATTGCTTGACAAGAAAGCCTTTTCCAATACATGAAATATTTGTCTTTCTTCTCTCGCTGTGACATTTTCAGTTTTGATCCACTTGCCTCCTTGGATGCACATGCAATACACTATCGCTACAAATATAATACTTTTGTTTTATTCTCAATTCCCATGTAGCAACCACTTTTGATGTGCATACTTGACTTGCTCCTTTTCTACATGTTGATCATGATGTTTTGGCTTCAAGTTGTAGGGGTCACTTGCCCATGTACAAATAAATATGTCGTCTATCCATCCATGCAAAGGGTGATCAATGGTAATAAGGGGTCAAGCTAATTGTTGATGTTCACCATGTGATCTCGTGTCCTTATATTGGCTTATTTGGTTTCATAATACATGCTTTGTTTTAAGGATATGATTTAAACAATCATGACCACCTTTTTGGTCAATGGCATAGACAAAGGTCAATGATATAAAACTTTAGCTTATTGGTTAATAATAGTCAAATTCTCCCTTGGCCATGTTGTCAACCCCCTTTCGAATAATCATTATTAAGTATAAGGTTTCAAGCATTTGATTTTTCTAGCATATAGTTTTAAACCTTAATCGGGTCAATGCAATGATTTAGTTTGATTAATTGGGCTGGCCCATTTCCATGGTGACTCGACCCATCCACATTGTCTGTGGCTTTAATTAACTACACTTTAATTAGGGTTTGATCATTGGTTGACACGTGGATGCTCTTGTCACTTTGGTTATATTGTGTGTTTGTCAGGATCCGTTTGATCACTGTTTCTTGATCGTTGATTTTTGTACCTATTTCATTTCAAATTTTTATTTTTGACCTTCGGTAGGGTTTTGGCTTGGAATTTAATGTGGTTGGTAGCATCGGGCATGGTTTATAACCCTCTATCTTTGCACATCTTGATCTTTGTTGTTGATGGTAACTTCAGGTGAGTTCGGTTTGGTATAAGCTTGTCAAGCTTGTCAATCAGCCTCTGGCATTTTCTCATTCAGAGCGGTGAAGCCCTAGAAAAATTTATCCCTACCGCCATTTCGTGTGCTCCTGAGCTCACTTCCTTCTGTAAATCTATCTTATTGTGAAGCTTTTGAAAATGAAACTTCCTTCCATTGTTTTTGTTTGAGCTATGCATATGATTTAATGGAGGTGGTTGCATTTGGTCGATTTTGGACTCGTATTTCATTTTATCTTGAGCTCAGATGAAAAATTTATTTGATGCCCGAGCTCTTTGTTCAATTACATTTTCCCTGTTAGAGCTTCTGAGTGAGATCTTGTTAATGCCATGGGACTAGTTTAAAGGTCTCTACTTCATCATTCAGAGCACGACCTCTGACTGTTTAGAGAAAATTCTGAGTTGTGGAAAAGGATTTTTAGTGGTGGCTAACGCTACTCAAAATTTCAAACTTTGGTTTATATGAGTCACTATGCCGTGGACAGAAAAACTGTGTAACTCTAATGGAGGTTATTTTTCCCAAAGGTGAACCTCCGATTACTTGGTTAGTAACTTGTTTTTCTCAGTTGGTTTGGCTTTATTAGCACTAACATGAATTTTTTTTTGTTTATTTTATTTTATTAGTACGAACCTAATCTCTGAGCTTGAAATCATTGGGATCTTCAAGTTTTTAACTCTGAATTTGAGGGTTTGTCTACTTCGACTCTAACTGGTTAGTTATGATCCATTTCAAATTTCTATGTAGAATTTGTGATAATCTTCCATAGCCGTGAGAGAATGTATCATTTTCTTTGATTGTTCTTACATATTCTCAAATTTTGATTCAAAATATTTATTTTTAACAATAACAGAGATATGGGTTTTCTTCTTTTCCTTAAAATTACCTAGATCTAAAACTTTTGCTTGATTTGTAGTTTGATCTTTGAGATTTTTAATGTTCGTTTTATTTTAAATAGTGATAAACCAAAACTTATGGGAGTATTGAATATGTTTACCCCTATTATTTGATTTGATCATTATGATTTGAGCTATCAAGATTAATGCAAACTCCTGTATATGACCACTATTGTGTTCTCGGGTTGTCAATTTTCTCCCTTCTCGGTTCTCTAAACTAAAGCTTGTATTCGATAAGATACTCGAAGTTTAAAACATTCTTTTTGGACATGACCATGATTGTCCATTTTGATTTCTTCTGAAATGGTCATTATTTCATAGTTTCTTAGCTTGAAACCCTGACATTATACCTTAGGTGCAGGCTTTTATTCTGCATTTTGGATTCAATTACTGATGCTTTGAGCTTGTTTTAACAAAAATTGGAACTTGACATTTGATATAGATAGTGCTTTGATTTTTCTTTTTCGCTTCCCAAAAGATTTCATGTATTGAAATTGTTCCTTGGACTTCATTGATCTATATTATTCAATTATTTTGTACTTGACTACTACAATTTTATCATGATACTAAAACATATCCTTTTATGCAAGAAATGATTATTGAGATATGAAAGACTATTTTAGTTTACCATGCTTAACTCTTGAAAACCTTGAACTTTTCCAACATTTAGAAATGGGATGCTTCTTTTCACTGTGAATGTATGAGAAACTCTTTCAATTGAATTTCCACCCTTTATCCTTTGGCATGATTGTACTTTATGTACTTGAAATTTTATCTAGATGACAATAGATGTATATTATTTTTTACTATCGGTAATGTCGGGTAAGCTTGTTGAGAAAATCCCCTGTTATATTTGTCATTCTTTCTAAAAGATATTCTCTTTATGAAGTCCTTTTGTACATGATCTTGATTCAACTGTACTTATGAGATGCTCTTTTCTCCTTCTAATAATAACATTCTCGCTATTTGAAAAATTGACCACTATGTTTTATTTATTCTATTGAGGTACCCAAATCATGCCTAATATCTTCTTCCTTTTGATTGATACACTAATGACTTTATAGTCGAGAAAATTGACTCTATTTTTCTTGTCATAGTTGTACTCCATTGGTAATCTTGTAACATTTCTATAGCATTTCGATGTAATCTAAATGTGTGTACTTGCAACTTATCTTGCTCCTCTTGGATTCATACTTACAAGTTCAAGTTGACTTATTGAGTGCAAGCTCTAAAATTTGTAATATTAGGATTGATTACATGAACATGAAAATGCCATTGTCATGTGCATTGGATTATTTATTTCTCCGTTGCATATTTGATTAATATGTACCACTTATTTTCTTTTATTTGGTCACTGTATCCTTCATCTATTGAATCATGTCTTGTTGTTGGAAGCTGAAATCTTATAACTATTATCTTTGACCATACCATGCATTATCTATTTTCTACAATACTATTTGATTTATCTACAACTTTCAATCATGTATTAGTTTGAAATAGCATGATGGAAATATGTAAAATGTCCATTTTATATGGTGAAGCCCTATCAAAAAAATTTCAGATTTACTTTTCCATTTTGTTTCAACTGTAATCTTGTCTCATTCTAGTTAACTTCATCCTTTAGTTTGAACTGAAATAAATGTACCTTTCTTATTCGAGTTACAAAATGTATGAATTCTCTCTTCTTACATGTATCTTCACATTTAGAAAAACTGGTTAGAAAACATTAGGCTTTTCATCCTCTCTTTTATTCCATAGTTTTTCTCTTTCTTCTCTTTGAGTGAATGAGTCATGCATGTTGTTGCAGAATAGTTCTTTTATCGGTAGTGGCTTTGATCCTCATGTTGTTAAGATATCCACTTGCATGAATTTTGATAGTATAAGAAAATGGATTGACCTTGAGCTTGTGATTGACAATCTTCACTTTTCTCGTTTTCGTGCATGATGCCATTTACCAAGCGAAGTGAGGATGAAGATTAAGCAAAGTGGAGCTAGAAATGCATCAAATAAAATGAAAGAAACCAAAGGAAATGATGGGTTCTTTCATACTCTACTTTATTTTTCATGCATATGTACCTCTTACTTGAGTAGTTGTAATTTTATTTTGAGTTACATCCTACCGTGTGTGGGAACATTTGAAATTCCTTATGAATAAAACATTGAATTTTGAAACTAAGTTGTGAATTTCTTTCTGCAGTTCAACTTTGTATATGGATTGTATGATCAATTAAACAACTCAATAACCAATTGAATGTATTTAATCACGAACAGAAGAACTTTGAAATACGTATAACTTTTAGCAATGAACTTTGACTACTATAATCTATAATTATGATTGTTGTTCAAAACTTAACAATTCATATATTCTTCACTTCATTTCTTCATCAAGATAATTAAACCGTCCTTCGGCGCTTTGTTTTCTTTTGCTGAAGATAATCATGAAATTGTGGACTATGTGATTTGTTACATTAAATAATAGCACACATAGCTGCAAATTTCATGTAATCATTAATTAATTCAATAGAAACAACATTGAAATGAAATAATATCCCCTAGCTTAGGTTCACTTCACTAATTCCATCCATCGTAAGGAAGTTTCAAGTTACCCATTTTTTCATAATTGTAAAAATTGTCAACATTTCGGAAATCCTACCGGGAAAGCTACCTACTAGTTTGTAGACCAATGTCTTACTAATTTCCATTGGACATGGAGTCTAAAGGATGTAATCAAAGTATACCTTTTTGAAGGTATAACCCTTCCAAAAAAAACTAAAACTGGGAAGGATCTGGTAAACTAGATCATGTGCACGAACGCACTTATTGAATTGAAAAAACATTACAATGTGCTGGAAATTCACTTATTGAAAGGGAAATCCTAATCTAAACAGGTACTGTAGGATTTTCAATAACATTGTTTGAGAAACATACCATTCACATGAATGGATAGTTCCTCTCCATTTAACCTTGAACGCTAAAAATCATTATGTTCTTTGCAAGCTTAAATCATTTAAGTACCACTCCAGATTGTATCAAACTTTGTGTGATTTCCTTGCTTTGCATGATCAACATCCCATTTCAAAACAATGTTTCCTTCATTGAAGATTCTAAACTTAGCCTTGTTATCAAAAAATTTCTTCATCTATTTCTAATTATTTTTCATGTTCACATCATCTCGATCTCTTAGCTCTTATAATTCCATTAATTTTATATAACAAATCTGCAATGTTTCATTCTTATGCAACTCCATCCGATGTACCAAATCTAATGTACGTAACTCAATTGAAATAGGAATTTTTACTTCTCTTCTGTAAATAATCTTGTATGGTGAATTTCCAACTGATGTTTTGGGAGTCACTCTGTAGCCCAAAGTGTTGAATTTAACATTAGATGCCAAGGTCTCCTCGTATCTTTGAGTGTTCTTCTAATAATACTTAAATGATTCTTGTTAGTACTTTAAGCTAACCCATTACCTTGTGGGTAATAATATTATAACATACTTAAATAAATTCCATGGTTGATAACCAAATCTATTTCCTTTGCACTAAGAAGGCTTGGCATTCAGTTTTATATGAGGCTGAATCTCATTGTTTGTAATTTGTTCTAGTACTTCAAAACTGGCACCAATTGCTGCCAATCTATCTGTATGCTTGTTTTTGTTCTAGAAATGGACTGGATATTAATAGCATAGAAATATTTCATTAAGTTGTAAAATCTATGTCTATAAGACTTCATTAATGGATTCTTACAAACATTCAAATTTCTTAATTGATTGATAACCAACTAAGAATCACAAAAATATGTAAAATTCTAATACCTCTCTTTCTAGCACAAAGTAAGCCATTAATTAATGTTTCATATTCAGATACATTATAAGTGCATGAAAATTAGAGACTCGAAGCTCATAAATACCTTCCATTTTCAAGATAAGTGAGCATGAAAACTACTCCTTGTCCTTTCATAGTCGTAGTTCCATAAAAATGAAGCTTCCAAATCCCTTCGCTACATTTTCTGTTTTGGATAGCAAACGAAATTAGTGTGTTTTGCTCATGCAGGAAATTCACACCAAACAGGATGTTGCTCAACTTTTTTGAAAGGATCATGACCGTGTTTTTCATGTGTCTTTTCATCCATAAACAAATTAAAAACACTATCTAGTGTTGAAACATGAGTTGTATTATCGAAATTAGAATGGTCTAAGGTTACATAATTAGCCAATGCATTAGAAGCATGAGGATTGATGTGAAATCTAGCCAACGATTCATAATTAATAGTAAACTTGGTCCCATAACATGTAGTGAAGAATAAAAGAGACCAATCTAAAGAGAGATAACCTCCTTATTTTTTGTGAAATATCTAGATAATCATATAACAAAGTAAGGAGGTAAATCCACAACAGTAACATCTTGCAATATGGAAACATTTGGACAAAAATGTAATGTTACCTTCATATTTCTAATGACACCAACTTTATTTTTTATAGTTCCATCAAATTGTAGCACACTCTTCTCTGTAATTCATAATGGAAACCCAACTTTTATGCAATTACATTTGGCATAAATGTGCTACTTGCACCACTGTCAACCATACAATTATGAACAAGATGCTCTCCAATAATTAGTGCCAAATAAAATTTTGGTGGTTTCTTGATGTCTTGAGCATTTAAAACCTTTTGAACCATCCGTTTAAATTCTTTAATGTGGTCATGTTCCGTTATTGCAAGGACCATATTTGTTTTCGTAACTTACTTTTATGTTGTTTTAGAAGAAATCTGCATCTTAGATAGTTCATGAGAAAGTAGCTCTTGCTATCCTAGAATACTTAGAGCATCCCATGTTCAAATATTAACATTATGATTTTTCATTACATAAACAATGTTCAAAGAAGAAACAGATATTAAAGAAGACTATTGTTTTCGCATAGGCTTTAGCAAAAACTAATTCTTCTTCAGCTATTTTTGATATCTGAGGTATAAATAATCTTTTTGGATCAAAGCTATAGTTGTTTTTTTTTCTTTACCTACGGAAACACATGCTATTTTTTTGTGGAACAACATAATTGTTAGCTGATTTTTACATGTAGTTTTTGTTTTATCGGTGGTAAGGCGAATGTGCCTAATTTTTTCTTTTTGACTTTCCCCGGGCCTTTTCTTAAGACCTAGTAGTAATCGTAATGAAATCATCCTTACTAAAAATGACTAAGTTTTGTTCAGGTGCTTTCTGAACATAAGTTTCTTACTACCCACCCTCCATTTGAGGCATGAACAATGTCTCAGGTTGAGGTTGTGCAACAAGACTTATATTCAGGAAAGCATTTGGGAAACTTACAACTTGAATGAGGTTGATTAGAAGGTTGACACCATTCTTCTATAGCCATATTAACTGGGACTAAAGAATTAGATAGAGTAGGAGCCTTTGGTTCAAACTACCTTTGTGGATAAGGCTGCCTATAATTTGTATTCTACTAATAAGGTTTTCTATTTTGCTAGTTTTGCTGATAAGGAGCTTGATAAGGCCTACTAGGTAATGCAAGTTTATTTTCTATCGAATTCACCTTGTTTCCCATAGTCTACAAAGATTTAAACATGTCATCTGATGGGGCTGCAATAGCAGGTTCCGTAATGGTGATAGGTTGTGAGATAGGTGCCAAATATACTAAAAAGGCATTGAAGTCTATGGTGCTAACTTTGCACTTGAATAAGACATTTTAAAGCCTTTATAGAATTTTCATAAGCTATCGAAAGAGTTTCACCTCCCATAGAATGAATCATATTTAAAATATCACTATTTAATGCTCTAAGATAATAAAGGAAAGCATGGTCATATTGAGGCTTAACACTTTCTCGGGATTCATTCACAAATTCGCAAAAAGAATGTTGAAACTAGCCATAGATTCATGAGGAGCTCTTCTAATGGTATATAGCAGCCCCATGAGGGATAAATGATATGAATTATCTTGAAATTGTTTCAGAAATTTACCACCTAAATCATCCCAAGTTCTTATGCTACTAGTCTCTAAATTTCTATACCATTGCAAGGCTTGTCCTTTAAAGAATGCAGCTAAAAGTCTCAAAGCCCCATTTTCATGATTAATATTATGGACTCGCACATAGGGCTGCAACATATTTGATATGCTTTGTTGGTGTAACCTGATTTTCACCAATGAATGTAGGTAATCTTTTCATGGCAGCATTAGGGATATCGTGATAGATCGGAATCACTAATGGGTCATTAGTAAAGGTGAAAAAATTCCTAGGTGTTTGAATAGTCATTGGAAAATTTGGAATTTGAATGAAGATATTTACATGTGGTGAAGGAATATTGGGAGAAGGGTTACAAAAACCGTGCCTATTATAAGGTAAAGTATTACCAAATCTTCTCCTTCTTGCAGAATTCAAAGGTTAAGAAATAAAATTAGAAGGAATTCATCTCACCGATGATCTTGTAGTAACTTTAGGCATGGAACATTCTATAAAACTCATTTGAAATTAGCCTTAGAGAGTCACCAAATAAATCTTTAAATCTTTAGAATAAATTGCTGCAACTTGTAGATCCAAAAGTAACTTTTACTTGTTATTAATCCGTTGTAAATTGTTGTAATTTTCTTGCAGATATGTTTCGTTTTCCCACCTGGCATGCCAAAAAATGTTATCTCTTGAAAGTGCACCCTATAGAGAGATGGCTGCAAGTGTTCTAATCTTGCAAAATAGATCTCTCTCTTTCATAGATACACTGGAAACACCCCAGGTCTGTGGGTTTACCTATTTTGAGGTGAGTCCCCAGTATTAATGCTAGTTCCTTCTTGATTTATCCTAAACTATTTTTCTTGGGTTTGATGGTAAAATATGATTGTAAATGGATTCAAAACTAGGGTGATACACCAAACTTGTTTGAGGTC
This sequence comes from Taxus wallichiana var. yunnanensis, assembly GCA_018340775.1. NCBI lineage: Eukaryota > Viridiplantae > Streptophyta > Pinopsida > Cupressales > Taxaceae > Taxus > Taxus wallichiana. Next base: position 336,697,291 of record CM031237.1, on the reverse strand, counting down.
TTTGACTGAGTACATGCACAATTGATATGAAAATGGATTCTGGATGCACAAACCAATAGTTTTTAGCAAAAAATTAAGGCAAACACTTGATGAATTAAGGGAAATTTTCACAACAATACTATTAAGCTACACATGCACACTAATATCATGTAGAAATTACTAAATTTGCAATAGGGTAGGATGATTAACCAAGGAATTTGACATTCACAAGGATTAATAAACATACACAAGACTGCAAATAATTGGAAAGGAAGAATATACTTCTCATTCAAAGGGAAAACTGGAAAAATCTACTTGAGCAATCCTATGTCTAAAATTCATCCTCCCATGTGCTTTGCAATTACACACAATATATAATAAAAATTACTCATCCCACCCTTCCTTAAAATAGACTAAAATTTTTACTCACACATGCATCCTATTTTTATCCTTTATCAATGAATAGATAAAGGAATAAAAATCAGCATGCTAATACAATGAGGCATTAATAGCATCGCTTAAATAAATACAACTATTCAAACTACAATTTGAATGTTCTATTTTTAATAAATTTGGGTGAATAATTCTACTAATAATACAATTTGCTTGATGAGCAAGAATTCTCTAATGCATGCACTCTTTGTATTCTTGCTCTTGGTGTGACATTTGCAGCTTCGATCCACTTGCCTCCTAGGATGCACATGGAATACACTATCCCTACAAATATAATACTTTTATTTTATTCAAAATTCCCATGTAGGGACCACTTTTGATTTGCATACTCATCTTGCTCCTTGTCTACAAGTTGATCATGATGTTTTGGCTTCAAGCTATAGGTGCCACTTGTCCATGTATAAAGAAATATGCCTTCTATCCATCCAAAGGAAGATAAATGGTAATAAGGGGTTGAGCTAATTATTCATGTCGACCATGTGAATCCTTGTCCTTATATTGGCTTATTTGGTTTCATGATACATGCTTTGTTTTAAGGATATGATTTAAACAATCATGACCACCTTTATAGTCATTGTCATAGATAAAGGTCAATGATATAAAACTTTAGCTTATTTGTTAATAATAATCAAATTCTCTCTTGGCCATGTGGTCGTTGTGCTCTTTCAATTATCATTTCTTAGTATAAGATTTTGAGCATTTGAATTTTGCAACATATAGTTCTCAACCTTAATCTCACAATCCAGTGATTTAGTTTGATTAATTAGGTTGGCCCCTTTCCATGGTGACTCGAACCATCCACTTTGTCGGTGGATTTACTTAAATACACCCTATTTAGGGTTTGATGATTGGTCGACATGTGGATGCTCCTTTGAATGTGGTTATATTATGAGTTTGACAGCTCCATTCTCCATTTGATCATTGTTTATTGATTTGTTGATTGTCTTACCTATTTCACTTCGACCATTGATCTTTCTGATCCTTGGTTAGGGTTTGGGCTTGGAATTTAATGTGTTTGGTAGCATCGAGCATGGTTTCTAAGTGTCTATCTTTCAACAGTCTTGATCTTGATGACCGATGGTAACTTCAAGTGAGTTGGGTTGGGTATAATCCTATTGAGCTTGTCATGCGACCTCTTTCATTTGATCATTTAGAGCGGTGAAGCCCTAGAAATTTTTTTCCCTACCACCATTTCTATGTGCTCCCAAGCTTACTTTCTTATGCAAATTTGTCTTATTGTGAAGCTTTTAAAAATGAAACTTCATTCCATTGTTGTTGTTAGAGATATGTGCATAATTTAATGGAGATGGTCATGTTTGGTTGATTTTTAATCTATGTTCCATTTAATCCTTAGCTCGGGTGAAGGATTCATGTGAATTGCAAGATCTTTGTTTTATTGTATTTACTCATAGAGATTCTAAGCAAGATATGGTTATTGTCATGGGACTACTTTCAAGGTCTCTACTTCATCATTTTGAGCACGACCTCCGATTGTTTAGATACCTTCGAGTTGTGCAAAATGATTTTTATTGGTGGCCAACACTACTAGGGATTTTGAACTCTAGTTTCTTTAAGTCACTATGTTGTCGACTTAGAAAAGTTGTGTAAGTCTAATGGAGGTCATTTTTTCCGAAGGAGAACCTCTAATTACTTGGTTAGTTACTTGTTTTTCTTAGTCGCTCTTCTTTATCAGCACTAACACCATGAAATCTTTTTGTTTCTTTTCATTTATTTTTGCAAACCTGATCTCTAAGCTTGAAATTTGTGGGGTATTCAACTTTTTAACTTTGAATTTGAGGGTTTGTCTACCTCAACTCCAACTAGTGAGTTATGATCCATTTCTAATTTCTATGCGGAATCTATGATATTCTTCCACATATGTCAAAGAATGAATCATTTTCTTTGTCTATTCCTGCGCATATTCTCAAATTTTGATTCAAAATATTTATTTTTAACAATAACCTAGATAAGGGTTTTCTTCTTTTCCTTAAAAGTACCTCTATCCGAAACTTTTGCTGAATTAACAGCTTTGATCTTTGATCTTTTGTAATGTTTGTTCTTTGTTAAATGGTGATAAACTAAAACTTATGGGAGTATTGAATCTATTTACATGTATGCTTTGATTTGATCATTATGATTTGAGCTATCAAGATTCTCGTGCGCGAACTCCGTACATGACCACTATTGTGTTCGGGTTGTCGATTTTTCTCCCTTCTAGGTCTCTAATCTAAATCTTGTATTCTAATAAGATATTGAAGTTTGAAACATTCTCGCTTCGGATATGGAAACCATTGTACGTTTTGATATAATTCTGAAATGGTCGTCATTTCATAGTTTCTTAGCTTGAAACCTGGACATTGTAGCTTAGGTGTAGGATTTTATTCTGCGTTCTAGATTCCATTACCAATGTTTTGAGCTTGTTTTACCAAAAACTACAATTTGGCATTTGATATAGTTACTACTTTGTTTTCTTTTTCTTTTCGCTTCCCAATATTTCATGTATTGAAAATTTTCATTGGTATCCAAATTGATTCTCCATCAAAGTCCGAGCAAACATCATTTGTTTGACAGAAGTTTAGAGACAAATTATATCATGGTAAGTCATTTTATAGTTAGGAGGACATCTAATCGGCCCTCTCATCACTAAAATGTGGAGAAATGGATGGCACCCTCAAGAGGATTTGATCTATCTTCAATATTTTAGGTTGTGCCTTTTAACCAGGTAAGAGGACCCTTTTATATCCTATTGTTTATGGAGGAGATGGGGATATCCTTCCTAATGAAGATGTTAAGGAGACCTTGGAGAAAATATGATCAGTGCAAGAAAATCTAACTCTCACAAGTTGTCACTCTAGATAGTGGAGATATTATCTAGGCAATGTTCAGGTTACTAAAGACATTTGAAATCCCAATTGTTTCTGCATGCTTTAGTAATGGAAATTATGCATTTGTGTGCACACAAGACAAATAGGGGTAGTATGGGTAGGATTAGTTGTTTTTAAATAAATTTTTGTTGGTGGTAAGGAAGGATGAACTTTGTTCACTAGATCATTGAGAAATATTACAAAATGGTAGGTTAGACCAACAAAATGCCACATGACAGCTAAAATGTTTCTTTAACTAGAATATGTGCTTCAATAGAGGCCTAGATCAACACTTTTTCACACAAACTACGAGATTTATAACACGAAGGCTCAAGTTAGAGAACCCAAAAAAGCATCAAAATCTAAGCCAAATCATGCCTAAGGTACACTGAGAGGCTTACAGACAATCTCTGTCAAACAAATGAAAGAAAAGTGAGTTTAAATTGATTATTTCACTTCGAGGTGAAAGCTCTTCTGAGAGATGAAATTCTAGATGCCACTAAACTATCACAAGGATTGAGACCTATGTGATTGAATTAGATTTTAATACAAGATTGCAACAAAAATAAGAAAAACTACCCATATACATTTAGAGATGAAATAGACACATTTTTCTCAAGACAACACAAACTAACTCAAATGATCAAATTTATTCAGCAGGGGAAGGTTTCTAGAATAATCTTAGAGCTTGTCAATGGTTGTACACTCACAACCACCTTGACATGATTAAACTTGATACAAAAGAGATATATAGGCTTCTCAGATGACTTCTCAAAAAGGATGGGCTTTGTCAAATTTTCCTCTTGGGAATTTTCTTTGACTTCTAACACTCTAACCTCCAACAATTTACACGAGAAAATTTGTGCCATTTATTACATTTACAATAGAGCCCCTTCTTCCCCAAAAGAACAAAACATTCAATGCACCAATGCTCGTCATGATCTTGATCGTGATTCCTAGAATAAGATCTATAAAATTTGCCAAGTGCTCATGGGGCGGATCTCTTCGAAAATATCAGCATTCAACTCCTTCATCAAGTGGAAAACTCCTCCTTCAACTCATCAACCGCTTCTACCCCTAATCTATCAAATTTGGTTCCTTCCGTGCTTGAGAGAAGAAAAAAAAAAGAAAATCAGATCGAACCCAATAGTCGAGACCATTTTAATGGTGAAATATGTCTCCAGATCTCTCCCACCAAACTTGGATATCAAAATTAACCTCCCCCTTTGTTTGGCGTGTAGGAAATACCAATAAATCATGAAGACTCGCAATTCCAGCGTTCTTCGATAAAAATGGAGGGAAAATCATATTCAAACTCACAGTTGTGATTGATCTTTAATTTGAATTTGGGTCGTCCATGTGGAAGATTCAACTTTAAACATGCCTATGGGTTTCTTTTGAATTTTTACAACCTTTTAAAAAATGGAAAGGGAAAAGTTTCCAAGTTTTCCCGTAGTTCAACCCTTCCACTGTTGACTGGGGAAAAATATTGACTATTTCTACCGGGTCTACAAGCCATTTTGATGTTTTTAGTCTTTTGAATATCAAGGGTCAAAAATCCAAATTACCCCGATGGTGTGCCTCCCCAACCCTTTTGAATTTTCAAATAGCCACGTGTCACCATGACACACCTTGAGATGGACCCCAAAAGTTTGATACCTTGAATGAGCATGAGCTCAAGCATGAGTCATGGCCCGAAATTTTTTTTTCGAATGCTTGAAGCTCAATGGAAAGTGTTATGTGTCATGCTCGAGGCGCTCCTTTGGCCATTGAAAATTCCAAGCAAAATGCAAAGTGAGCATAGGCCTCCTTGTGTCCTCCTGGTTCTACTTTAAAATGAATTTTAAGGGTTGGTCCTCAAACATGCATGGTTCTTCCACATGTCCCAGATCTTCCAAAACCTTTTTGAAAAAGGACTAAGTAGGGAAAGACCCGAGAGAAACCTCCACGTGTATCCTTGGTGCAATTTCAAAATGGTTCCCAAAGCAGAGACCCTGAATGAGCACGGCCTTGCCACGTGTCCCTGTTCCGCCAAACTTTACTAATTGCATAAAAATTTGTCTAAGTCCAGGAAAAGCGGCGGAACCTCCATGAGTTCTCTCGGCGTAACTTCAAGGCCAAACCAAAAGTGAACCTTTAAAACAAAGCACCGTTCCTCCACGTGGACAAGCCTTGGGTTAAAAATTTCCAAAAAAATTAGTAGTGCCCCACCGACATGCATGAAATAAAAAATGAACACGTGGTCACCCTTGGGGTGCAAAATAAGAAATTTTCTCCTCCACTTAAATTTGTTTTATTAAGAGCCTAGTGGGGCCGCGCGCGAGTTCAAATTTTTTCCAAATTAACCAAAATAAACAAGTTTAAAATACAAACCCGTCGTGCCCCATCCAATCAGGAGAAGCCACGTAAGCACCAAAAGAACCAATCAGAATTGAGCGGAGCCATGGGACTAAATTTGCCTTTTTCCCCAAAAAGTGAAAATCGATAAGTTAAAGCATTTGTTTGCTGTCCCCCGATCAACCAAAAGAAGCCACGCAACCACTAAATATTGAGGAATAACTTTGATAGGAAAGAGACACCCATCAAACTCAAACTGCAAAAAACAACCGTTTGAGCCCGAGATGAAAATTTTTCCATGGACAGAGGATTTGGGAATGTCACAAGGCTCAAACATGCTCCTCAAAGCTTCATCCATTCATTCCTTATCAAGTATTTGGGGCAAAAATGACAAGGCCAACAAATCCCAACTATCGAGAATGGAAAGAACAAGAAAGCTTGAGTTTTTAATGAACAAAGAACGAGAGACCAAAATTACATACCACTTTCAGGGAAAAGGAGAAACAAGGAAACATAAATGGACCCATACATGAAATTCAATCCAGAAAAAATAAATTATGGCAGCAAAGGAAAAACAGAGACCTTCCCGACACGGTATGGGGATAAAATATGACAGAAGCTGCAAATTGATTGATTGCAAAGGAAAAATGGGGCGAGACTATTTTGAGCACCAACATGTCCCTTGGAATTCATTGATTTGCATTGTTTAATTAATATGTACTTGACTACTACAGTTTTATCATGATACTGAAACATATCCTTTCATGTAAGAACATATTATTGAGATATGAAATACTGTTTTAGTTTACCATGCTTAACTCTTGAAAACCCTAAAATTTTCCAATATTTAGAAATGGGATGCTTATGTGCACTGTGAATGTATGAGCAAGTCTCTTTTTGTTGAATTTCCACCCTTTATCCTTTAGCATGATTGTACTTTATGTACTTGAACTTTTAGCTGGATGACAATAGATGTATATTATTTTGTACTATCTATAATTTCAGGTATGCTTGTTGAGAAATTCCATCTATTTGATTTTTTCATGCTTTCTAAAAGACATTCTGCTTATGAATTCCTTTTGTACTTGATCTTGATTCAACTGTACTATGAGATGCTCTTTTCTCCTTTTGATAATAACACTTTGCTATTTGAAAACTTGACCACTAGGTTTGATTTATTCTGTTGAAGTGCCCAAATCATGCCTAAGTTTTTCTTCCTTTTGATTGATACACTGATGACTTTATATTCAGAAAATTGACTCTACTTTACTTGTCATAGTTGTACTCCATTGGTACTGTAGCATTTCTGTAGCATTTTTTTATTTGTTCTAATATTAATATAAAAGTGTGTACTTGCAACTTGTCTTTCTTCTCTTGGATTCATAATTACAAGTTATGAAGCTGGCTTATTAAGTGCAAGCTCTAAAATCTGTAATCTTATGATTGCTTACATGAACCTAAAAATCCATTTTCATGTGAATTAGGTTATTTATTTCTCATTTGTATCTTTGATTAAGTTGTAGCAGTTATTTTCTTTGAGTTTGTCACTCTATCCTTCATCTGTTGAATTATGGCTTGTTGTTGGAAGCTAAAATATGATAATTGTTATCTTTGACCATACCATGCATTATCTGTTTTCTACATTACTATTTGATTTATCTAAAACTTTCAAGCATGTATTAGTTTGAAATAACTAGATGCAAAGATGTAAATCAAATTTTTCTCACATTTCCTTTTCCATCATGTTTCAATTGTAATCTTGTCTCATTCGAGTTAACTTCAGCCTTTAGTTTGAACTAAAATAAATATACCATTCTCGATTCGAGTTATAGAATGTATGAATTATGATTCAAGTTACTGAGAATGTATAACTTCTCTCTTCTTACATGTATCTAGCACATTTAGACAAACTAGTTAGAAAACATTAGGCTTTTTGGCCTCTCTTTTATTCCATAGTTTTCTCTTTCTTTTCTCTGAGTGAATGAGTCATGTATGTTGCTTTGCAAAATAGTGTTTTTATCAGTTGTGCCTTTGATCCTCATGTAATTTATACCTCATTTTGTTAAGATATCCACTTGCACAAATTTGGATAGTATAGGAATATGGATCAACCTTGATCTCGTGATTGACAATCTTCTCTTTTCTATTTTTAGGTACAGTGCCATTTGCCAAGCAACGAGGATGAAGATGAAGCAAAGATGGAGCTTGAAATGAATCAATTGAAACAAAAGAAAACAAAGGCAATGATGGGTTTTTCATACTCCTCTATTTTATTTTTCATGATTACGTACCTCTTACTTCAATAATTATAATTTACTTTTGAGTTACATCCCACGAATTTTGTGGGAACATTTGAAATTCCTTATGAATAAAACATTGAATTCTCAAAACCGAGTTGTGTATTTCTGTCTACATTTCAACTTTGTATATGGATTGTATGATGAATTAAACAACTCAATAACATAATTGAATGTATTTAATCATGGAGGGAAGAACTTTAAAATACCTGTAACTTTTAGCACTAAATTTTGACTGCTGCTATATGCAATTATGATTGTTGTTCCAAACTTAACATTTCATCTATTCTTCTTTTCATGTCTTCATCAAGATAATACAACCATTCTTTAGGGATTTCTATTCTTTAGCTGAAGATAATCATGAAATTATAGACTATGTGATCTGTTACATTTTGTAATAGCACAGATAGTTGTAGATTTCATGTAATCATTAATTAATTCAAAAAAACAAAATTGAACTAAAAAAATCTCCCTTAGCTTAGGTTCACTTCACCAATGCCATCCATCATAACAAAGTTTTGAGTTTCCGATTTTTACACAAGTGTAAAAATTATCAAAAACTCCTTCACGCACTGTTATAAAATGGGTATGTTTTAACAAGAAGTATACACATCTTTGTAATGTAGAGGAAGGATATTTAAGTCAACTATAGTCACGATTTGATAGTTGTGTGTGAGGATGTGTAGATGGTAGAAATACCATTCAACCAAGTGCCACAAGGAAACATCGTCCCAAGAAACTTTGAACTAACCACATAATTTTCATTTTAATTATTTTAGCAAGGGAAAAGCTATGTAAGGATATGATAAAGATGTGAGAACCTATTATAACATAGAGAATAGGGGAATATTATTTGAAATTTTAGTTGAAATGGAAATAGAAAATTAATGGAGCTGCAAGAGCTAAGAGATCAAGCTCATTTGAACATGAAAAAATCGAGACATGTCAAGAGAACATTTGATAAAAGGGCTAAGTTCGTAGTCTTTAATTAAGGATACATTCTATTTAAATGGGATGTTGATCATGTAAAGCTAGGAAACCACATGAATTTTGATATAATATGGACTGGTCCTTACATGATTTTAACTTGCAAAGAGCACAATGTTTTTCAACTTTAAATCTTGAATGGAGAAGTATTTTCCATTCCAGTGAATGGTATGTTTGTTAAACATTGTTATTGAAAATACTACTTGTGTCTAGCTAGAGTAGGATTTCCCTTTCAATAAGTGAAGTTCATGCATATTGCAATATTTTTCAATTCAATAAGTACATTCATGCATGTGATCTGGTTTACCAAATCCTTTCCCAACTTTAGTTTTTTTTTTAGAGGGGTCAATTTTTTAGAAAAAGGTAGACTTTGGTTATATGCTTTGATTCTATGCCCAATGGACTAGAGTAAGAAACTATTCTATAAGTTAGCAGAATATTTCCTAGGAAGATCACCATAAATTTTGACAATTTTTGCACTCGTGCAAAAATGGGCAACTTAAAACTTTATTTTCGATGGAATGCATTGATGAATGAGGCTAATTGGGGGAAAAGACATATAGTTTTATTGTGTTTTCAGTTATACCAATTGATTCACAACATGAAATCTATAGTTATGTATGTTTTTACAGAATGTAACACCTCACATAGGCTACCACCATGTTCGTCTTGAATAAGGAAACACCAATTAAGGTAGGAATTATAGTTTAGGTGAGATTTTTAACTCAAAAACAACATACAAACTTATAGTTTACATGGAGAATAGTTTAGTATTAAGTTACAGGTACATCAAATATCATTATTTATTTATGTTTAAATACTATTAATCATTTGATTAAGTTGTTTAATTTGTTATACAATCGATACATCATAAAAGATGAATGCGAAAGAAGTATACAACTCACTTATAGAAATTAATGGCATTTATTCATGAAGAGATTTAATATTTCCCACACAATCCGTGGGATGTAACTTAAGATTATTGAATAAAAATATACATGTACAAAAACCTAAAATCAAAGGAATACGAAAAAAAACCATCATTTCCTTTTGGGTCTTCTCTTGGTCTTCATCTGCTTTCATCATCCTAATCTTCATCTCGAACATCCAATTGCATCAATGTACCTAAAATGGAAAGAGAAGGTTATCATTTTTTGAGCTCGTGGTTTAATCTCTATTTTGGTGCTATCAATTATTTAATAACAAATATAGATTGCATTAGCACATGAAATAATACAGTCTACAAGATGAAACAAGTACCCCATACATTTTATAATGATAGTACAATCAAGTCAAGTGCATTTCAAGGTGCAAGTATAGATTTGTTTGCAATTGAATAGTACATATATAGATATTCAAGGATGAATAAAGAAAGAGGATTGGAAAAATCTTGATACAACCAACTAAAGGGAAGAATTTCAAATCTTGACTTAGTTTCGTGGAAGTAAGAGCAAAGAGTGATGAAAATATAGAGCTTTGAAATAACTCATCATAGTCATAATGGTGCTATAAAATAGAGAAAGTGAAACAATTTAGAAAGTGGAAAATTTTCAAATGACTTGATAAACTTTTATAAAAATAATCAACAATGCAAGCTACAAAAATGCTTAGGAGATAAAGAAGTGATGTAATGTAAATTACTGATTATAGTAAAATCAAGTTAAAAGTCAATGAGAGAAGATGCGATGAAATTACAAGATCAAATTGAATTCTTCAAAAAAATATCTTTTAGGACATAGTATGAAATACATAGAACAAAGCACTTCGCATTACGGGTGTGTTAGGTTGTGGAGCCTATTTTCATGTGAGGAAGTGTTGAAGACTCGTACTTTAAGAGTACCGTACACTTTCCAAAGTTTTCTCATACGGTTTGGGGCCGAGCCGAGCACCAAGTGGGGGTCTGAGGATGGAAACCCCGAGTAGTGGGATCGAGATGTAGGCCCCGAATTTTTTTGCCCTTAAAATGTACCCGATATACCGGAAACGTGCTTTTCTTATATGGGCGACATTTTTGACTTATAGGTTTATGGGACGGTTTTGGCCAATGGCTTTTGATACCCACGGTTTTGTAAAATTGCTTAAGCAGTTGTCTATTTATATGGTTTTGTGCATATGGTAGATATAATGTAACATTGCATATGTGTTTTGAATTTGGTTGTGAATTCTTTAGAGTTTGTTGAGCATACCTCCAAACAAATCTGGGTATTGTATTGAGAGAGCGGTGGCTTGTAATAAAATGTAAGCAAGTGATTCTTGGTGGACATAGCCCAAATTGGGTGAACCACATTAAATATTGTCTCTTTGTGTTGTGTTATTTTATTCTGCACTTTTATTTGAGATCTGTAATAATTTCTACATATTAGTTTCTACTTTTGCGATTCTATGAGGGATTATTCCATATATTTTATCTCTTATTTCCTAACAGGGTGCATGTGAAGTATAGTAAAAGGAATGAATATATAGTCTTCCAATAACACAAAATAGTATAAAGGATGTGAACTTTCAAGGTAAGTTTCAACTCTTCAAAATGAATATTAAAATCTATAGCAACTACTCAAATAAGTTATGATTTATAGAAAGAAGGCATTGGAACACCAAATAAAAAGTAAAGCAGCAGAGTATAAGTGACAATGCCTAATTTCGAAAAGAAATTCTATTAGGAAGAAAAAAATTCTACAATTCAAGAAAGAGGACATATTTCTATTAACATGATCACTGGAAGCCAACATCCTTGTAAAAAAAAATAAAAAAATCCAGGAAATAAAACTTGTTGTATTTAAATCTATTCAAAAGATAGCTTTTGAGATATCACATTGCAGTGGCCGTTCTCAGATAAAGTTCTATAGTTATAGCTTCTCAAGAAAAAAAGAGTGCATAAAAGTGAACCATAACTTGTCATCTTTGTTACAAAATGTCCTTTGTATTTATTACAAGATTAGATGAAATATTGACAGGTACTCATGAGTTCGAAATACAAAACAAAGTTATAATATGAAACAGAATCAGTTAGATATTTTGGCTGCATGACATTGAATGCAAACGGTGATAAATTTCCTGGAAGTGATCATTAACTTAAGCAAGAAAAGATCTGTTTCCGAAAATAATAGATATACATTACAAGTTACAACATAAATGATAAGGAGCTAAGCCATTTGAAGGAGAGTGAGTTCCAAATTTGCCAAATAACCACAAAAACTAAGCTATATATACAAGCCTTGTTTAAATTGTGAACTTTAGCAGTACATTTTGCATCAATACAATAATTAAAATGAAAAGTACAGGATGAGAAGGTAAAAAATATAGAGCTCTAAATCAGAAAATACGACACCTTGAAAAATTTCATCGCACAAGAACATATATAGAGCTCTAAATCAGAAAATAATGACAAAATCTTGAAATAGTACACCTCGATAAGTTATAAGAAAACTCATATTGATTTTTTTGAAAAATAATAAAAAATGAATAGATATAGATCAAGAAATGGCTCACTGTTCAAAGCCGTAAAATATCCCTCAAGTTTTAAAAAGAACTCTGAGAATGGCTCAAAGAACTTTCCATTTTCAGAGAGAACTCGAAGAAACACTTTAAATTACAAGTACAGAGTAAATAACGACCACTCAGAACAGTTTTCTAAGCTCGAAATCAAAGGCCATTCACCAAGAATGAAAATAAATACAAATATTTTGAAGAGGTAGAGCCAGATGAATCCAAAAAACTTAAATGATAGTTTACAGTAAGAATTCGATGGGCCATTTACAGAGTTCATTTGACTGGAAACTCATTTTCGAAGGTAAACGATGCCCATTCTTTTAACAGAACTAGGACGCACCTTCATTGAGCTGAAAATGTTTATTCATGCTTATCGAAGGAAAAAATTACCAGGGCTTCACCTTGCATAGAACTTAGAAATGAAAAAATATGAAAGTATTCGAAGTTGTAGAGCCCCATAGAATATATAATGCCAAGGAAATCGATCTCACAGGAAAGATTCATGGCATCCTAGAAACAAATTGTCAGGGCTTCACCCATGAAACTGAAATGCAAAGTGAACAATGAGTTAGGGTTGAGTTGTTTTACCAACTCAACTCACCCTCACATTTACCTACCTTGACCCAGGAGTTAAGATTAACGATGGAAATCAAATTATTATAATGATCAACGATGAAGTATGCTAACTCAAGGTGAATCATATTTTCACCAGTGGGTATAATGATCAATGGTAGAGATTCATGTTGGTACATAGATCAACGTTTGAAAATCGAATTGCCAACTCAAATGTGAACTTCAACGAGTTAGGGATCAACGTTTTAGATTAGAACGGTACATAGGATCAATGGTTGAGATCAAATAATATCAACTTCTATGTAAACTAGATTTAAAGGTGTGGTCACCGATAATCAATTGATGGGTTAGATCATTGTGAAAAGGGGCCATCCCATTCAATTAAAATATTATTGGGTTTGATTTTTTAAGGTCCAAAACCATGTGATACCGAGAAAGTCAAAGGTGTCCAAATATGCACAATCATTAATCAAAAAGCGATAGAGACGTTTACATATGTTCAAAGTATGGTGCATGATCCAATAAAGGGATCAATGATTAATCAAATGAAGTGGCCCAAGACATTTTAGTTGATGATAATTTTATGTTCCAAGGTAATCAAGTGGATACTGAATGGTATTTTCCATGATCAGCGGTGACCATTGAAATGTTGTAATGATTAATATATGTAAATGAAAGGTATATGTTTTCCAAACTAAACTGCCATGTGAATTGTAAAATGGGGACTAATGATGGATCAATAATACAAGTGAAGGTTAAGATTGGTTCTTACCTTAAAAATTTCGAAATTTACCTTAATTTGGAAAAATATCTCATGCTTGTAAAAGAAGGCAAATAAAAGGATATTTTTGTAAGGAGATATTATTATGCATGTACAAACATGTGGTCCCCACATAGTTAATCATTAAGTATTTGCTAAATATAAATAAAAGGAATAATTTTTGCACAAGATGTAATTTTTTCATGTCTTCACAAGAGGACAAATCGTAGATAGAGATAGAATACACATGGAAGACGATGAGGAATAAAGGTGTCACATCATATAGAAGAATACAAAGATCGTGCGGTTACAAAAAGGATACTTTCATAACAAGCAAAAGCTATATTAGAAAAAAATATTCACCCAAGTTTATTAATTATATTTAAAATAGAGTAGTCAACTACAATTTGACTAAGTGTCTTTTTGTCACTAAGGGTATTAATTCCTCATTGTAAACTACGTGGTTAATTTTATTCCTTTATTTATTAATGATAAAGGCTAAAATTAGCATGCATAGGTGAGTACACACTGTAGTTTATTTTTAGGAGGGGTTGGGTGAAAGTTTTTTCTATATATTGTGTGCACTAGCAAGGCACAAGTAGGAATTTTTTGACACAGAATGCTAAATCGTATGTTTTCCACTTTTGCCTTGAATGAGAACCAATTATTTGCAGTGGAGTGTATGTTCTATTATCTCTTGTGAATGTTAAATCCCGATTTAATGATTTTAACTTGTGACAAATATGGTACTTCCTGCATACTCTTAGTGTGCATGTTTAAATTCTTGTGTTGTTGTGATTTATCCCTCAATACATAAGTGTTTTGCCTTAAGATTCTACTGAAAACCATTGGTTCATGCATCTACAATTTGTTCTCAATTTTATTGTGCATGTACTCAATCAAAGCCCTCAATAATTTTGGTGTATCACCCCATTTCAATTTAGTTACAACAATATTTTTACCCTCAAAACCCAAAAAATTAGTTTAGGATACATCAATAAGGAACTGGCCTTGATACCAAAGACTCACCTCAATAATAGGTATACCCACAGACCTGAGGTGTTTCCATTGTATCTATGGAAGTGAGAGATAAAGAAAGCTTAGAACCCCTACTGTCATCTCTCAACAAGGGTGCACTTATGAGAGATAACATAAACCGTTTTTGAAGTCAAAGTATTTTAATATTTTTTTGTGTTGGATTCCTTTTCTTTTCTCAAGATATGAAACTTATCCTTTTTATGCAAGCAATTCTACAAAATCATTTTGGTTGTAATGAAGATATCGAACAATTACAAAAACACTACTAAATGTTTTAAGACCACCATGGCAAATATGTAATAACCACTCTTTTTTTTTCTTTATAGGTTTTCCAACCTCAACAATAAGCGACTCTTCGAAAGACCATTTAGAAGTGTTTAATCGTCAACATGTTTAGTAATTAGATATATAATATCTTTATGTTGACTATAAAATAATTATAATTTCGTATTTTATCTTTTCGTCATTATTAATAAATTTTAAATCAATTTTCATTCATTTTTTATATTTGTATCAATCTTAATATTTTAACTTTATTTTTCACTTGATTTATAAGTACCACTAGTTTTAAATGTGTATAACCTAACATATTAGGGTCATCTACGGATCTTATATCTAAGTCCCTCCTAATAGGTTCTTCGAGAGTAACATTAAAATGGATTTATCCGTTGTAATATATTACATCAAGCTATGAAAATATGGCTACATCACTATATTATTTCTTGGTTTTTGTTGCATCTCTATTCATTTACCAAAGACAATACAATTTGTATTGGCTAGTGTATAAGTATGAACTAGGGTTCTATCTTTATTTATACTAATATAAAATCCACTCCACCCTAGCACTTGGAGAACTACATGGGGATTGATCCCACTTTGATTTACTTAGTAGTTCTGCAATGATACTCATATCACCGAGGGTGTTATGATTTCTCTCTCGCACATATGATGAAAACCACTCTTTCACACAAATAGGTATAGATGAAAAATAATATATATTTGGAGGTACAAATATCTCATTATGAATATTGAAACACATATCCAATATCTAAAGTCATGGAAGAAGTAGGTTGTAGAGGTACATTACAAGTAAAACCAAGAAAGGAATTGTGTGTGATCGATGTGACACCTTTATATAATTAACCTATCTCTCAATAATTCCTAGGCTTGTGAGTTTCGCATGTAGATTTATGACACCTTTGACAACATATTCATCTAGATTTATATAGATCTTGCATAGTTAAAGACTATTTTTTTGTAAATATGTTCCAAATCTTAACCCTAATTTCCATAGTGTACAATCTCGAAGTGAGATTAATTAACTATATCATTATTTCATTATATATGTCTATTGTATATAGTACTTACAATTCTACATGATCTTACCATATATTCACTTTGGAAATATAATAATTAAATCATCCCAAGGTTTAGTTTTAAAGTATCACTATCGTGTATGGCCCAACACACACAATAAACTACCATTAGAATCATGAGTTTTTTTAGACACAAAATCATCCACTTTGGGTAATTATCTAGTCCCGATTACATATTGTTATTCATGTGATTCCTAACTAAGAAAAATACTAATTAGCCATTGTATTTGGCCACCTTTATTTTCTTCCCCCGTTGCTACTTTCAATCTTACACTCTTACCTACTTACTCTTACTTATTACTATTTGAAATTTTTCATCTTCGACACTAACTCCCATCAAGGATAATAGCATTTGGTACCCTTGTCCACTCGGAGAAATCATGTCCCCTTTGTACTTTACTATCAATTTTTATCCCTTTTATTCATTTGAACATATTATCTCTTTGTTAGTCAATGTTTTCGGGTTAATTATGAAATCGGATAAATATAAATGTGTGTGATCATAATAAAAGACCAAGCACTAGGAACTATCTATCACCACCTACAATAACATCCCTCAAGGCATCTAATGACTCCATTACATCCATCTAGATCCATCACAAGGGACACGAGGGATAGAATTTTGCATGACACTTCATAGGAGGGTAGTTCATTCTATTCCATTCACACATTTACTACATTATTCATCTAGCTACTTTCTCTCTATCCATGTGTGAGTGACATAAGAGAAACGTAGGACACAATTCCAAACACACATACAACTACATTAGCTATGAGATTAGTGCATCGCTTATTTATAAGTCCACCATTGTGGTGGTTGAGGACCATCTCGACTCGTCATTTTATATATTTATTTTTTTAGGATTTAATGTCTATTTAAGTGTTTTGCTTTGGTGTATGTTTCTTCGTAGGTTTTCGACAACTCTAGCAATAATGTTGTGAATCTATAGAAAAAAGGCAAGCATCAACGAACATATGTGACCACGATAATTCATATTTCTCAAGATTTCCATAGACCCAAGTGCCTAGAAACATGTCAAGGGCACCAACAGGTTGCCCAGTTCCTCTCCAATTTCCCCAATCCAACCTACTTCTCTAGTTCTAAAATTTTATAAGATCTAATGTGATCATTAGTGCTACATATTTCTCTATTTTCTAGATTTGTACACTTTCCACAACCCGACAAATAAACTAAGACATCTTATGCTTCTTTACAAATTAAGATTTAATTATTTGTTACTTAGTTTACTTGAGAGTAATTGCTATACTTTAGTATTTCTTTCTTTCTCGCAATCGTTCATTCGATTAGGCTACATATATTTACATTTAAGCTTAATCATTTTGGTGATCCTGACCACTTTTACGCTTTAGAGCCTCTCTTTTTCTCTATCATGGATTGTAAAATTTCTCAAAATTCTTTGCCGAATTACCTCCGATGGATCTTAATTTTCAGTTTGTTCTATAGAATGCCTTATACATAATATATCTTCCTAATGATACAACACCATATGAAATAAGTCATATTTTGGATCGTCCAACTAATCACCATAGCTTTCATGATCCTCAATATAATCATTCCATGTAGGATTCAATTCGAGCTTTGCATTCCTTATTTTAAGACATCTTTAAGGCTATTGAATCCACAATTACATTTATTAAATTTAAATTACAACAATGACTTTCTAGCTCATGTCTTTTCTTCTTTTATATCTCATCTTCATTTGATGTCTTCTATATGTGCTCATATAAGTGAGCCTCAAGTCTTTTCATTACCAAAAATCTAGCGTTTAATAAAATGCTAGTAAAAATTAATTTCCTATTGAGCTCCTTAGTAATCAATTTATCACTTTACGATCTACTCATAGATATCCTCCTTATTATCTTGAAAATATCATAGCAAGTCCATATTACAAATATCATCAAATCAATAGACATAATAATAATGACTGTTATACCTTACAATGAAGAATAAAACATCTTGAGCATCAGGGATTTGTTTCATTAACTACACAAAATTCCATGGAATGTCCATCTATAATTGTTAAATCCAAATGTTTTCCTAAATTTGATTCTTATATGTCTAATGAACACAATTTCATCGACTCTCACATTCCTTCCATCAAAAATCAAGTGTCACCTAAGCATCCTCCATTAAGAATTAGGAAAAAACCTCCTCCTAGTAAGTCATCTACTGCATTAAAAAGTCAAAATGCGCAACCGTATCTTAGAATCATTCCATCTTCATCTACTATCAATTTATCTATAATTTCATCAATCCCACCTAAGTTACCACCATTCAAGATTCCTCCCCATCCTACTCCACTTCCGTTTCAAATTCATTTCATCAAATCAACTACTCATAATGATAGCCACGAAATATTTTTAGAACCATTGCATGGTTCTATTTTTACCTTTGTCACACATGCTTCCATCACTTCATGCCAACTTGGTCTTTGGTAGGTGACTCTTATTTCCTAATGACACACTCATATTTTTATGGTTCTTATATGACTGTTGAGGGATCTATTCCAATAATAACCTCATTCCATCTTAATATCACTCGCATATAAATACATTTACAACCATGACACATACAATGTAATTATAGATCATTTACTACACTACTCAACCAATCTTACATTACCTCTTACTCTTTTCCTCTTACACACGTTGTGTCTCATCCTCTACACTCATCATACTTTCCCATCATCATTACCATATGATTCCATCTTGTATTATGGTTTACACTCAATTGCTAAGGGCCTATTATACACATGAACCTCAAACACCGCATGATAGACAATACACATTCTACATATTCACACATCTAATAAATCTATAAATATACAATCTTAAATCTACAATCCATCATCGGCACTTTGTGTTTTATTAACCTATACATCATACACATACTACACATTACATTATCATGCATTTTTACAATCTACACATTGTGCAATACACACAACACATTTTCCCTCACACATTACACATTTTACATGTCGATACCTATGACATTTTATCACCACCACATCTACTACAAATATTTGACATTTTAATCATCTTCCTCCAAGCCCTACACCCACTACCTGATGATGCATTATAGTCCAATGATTCATACTTTGACTTCTTAGGGTTTAAATAAAAATGTAACGTCACCTTCTCACACCTATATCATTCTACACTTTAACCTTCACAATCAAACGATCAATATTTTTATGATATGATGTGACATTTATATCCACCACCTTACTCATACACTTCATGATATATGCTTTATGCTACATTATCATGCTTTCTATCATTCTACTCATATATATTGTGATATACACTTTTAGGATAAATCATCACCCCTTTCTAGCTTTACATTCATATGTCTAGTGGTATACACTTTGTGCTCCATCATCACATGTATTAACATTTTACTCCCCATATAGTGATATCTATTTCAAGCTAAATCATCACACATTCAACAACCTCGTCAATTGTTACTTTGTCATTTTCAAATCACCATCTTTATTCTCGCACACATTTCAAACCGTTTCCCAATGACACACTCTTGTTTATGGTTCATTCTTGATAACTGAGAAATAATTAATAAATGAACCTCATTTCATACATACATATCCACTCGTGGGACAAGACATTCCATTCCATCTCATCCACAACATATTATATATCTTGGTTGCATTTACTCTTGCTTATGCAATATTTTACATATTCACTTTATTACACATGCGTGTCCAATATTTTATATATCATACAAATGCGTGTTCAATTTATTTTCTAGTTGTGATGGAATATTTTACGGATCTACCACACTTAGCAAAAATGTTTGTTGCATTACCTATCTCTAGTCCCATAACAACTCTTGGAGGAATCCACATTCTTAGACTATAGGTGTTATTACTTCATTATGTTTCATAGCACAAAACTTGATCATATTATATACGCTTCAACATACTGTTTATCTTTATAACATGTTAATGGTTCCATCATGAGAAAAATTTGTTGTGAAAGGATATTTACTTCCATGGTTGTTTGTTACACTATTTTATTTTGCTTGTCATTATTTTTAGGATTGTCCCTATGTATTTCTTTTTATCTAGCTCTTTGTGAACACTACGGCCTTATATTTATCTTGTTACATTGTGATTGATGTCCCATGTTTTTAACCCATTTTTTTTGGTCTGCATTGTCTTTCGATTTCATTTTATCTTATACATTGTCAACTTAGGTAACATTTCGTCTTTTACATGAGTGTTTGCATTTTCTTGTACTAACATTTGTTTTCCTAGCCACATGTTTTTGTGTGCCTTAGTTTCTACAAAGAAAATTTCCTTCCCCTTGCAAGACACAATATAGTATAGGGATTGGTCCTTTTTGGCCCACATACTCCTTCTATGATGTCACATGCACCCTAAATGAGAGGGAACAACATATGCTTGAATCACCACCCAATATGACGTTATATAAAATGTGGTACCAATACATCATAGTTTTAAGTTTAAGATAGGGCTCATAATCAGATTTGGGTCCTTATCATAGAGGACTTTCCTAGATATCTCGAGACAATCGAGAAATACAACAGTGCTTTTCTTTGATTCCTGAGACTAGGGAATATTATCTAGAGATTGGTAGTTCATTAAAATCTAGAGAACACCATAAATAGTGGCTTTTACAGGGAAGACAGTCCTTAACACATACACACCATCTACAGTGGTGTTTTACATAGTAGAAAATAGTTAAAGGTTCGTGGACAACACTAAATAGTTTTCTCTAAACATCTTCCATTACAATGACATGAGATTACCCAAAAACTAGGTCGGTGACGTCATCTACATGATCCTTTCTACACCATTTTCTCATCACGAATCAGTGTGTACATGTTTATTTCTCATTTTCAGCATTTACATAATTTTGTTACACATCGTTTTACATATTTTTATCATATACATGTATATTTGACTACTAGTCATATTCTCTTTTGCAAGTCCATCCGTATGGGAAGGGGTAGCCAACAAAATCAACAAAAAACAACATTACAAATATCAAGCATCAATAAAATGTACATCATGACATCTACACATGCGTTTCCACCCTAGGTTCGTTTTCATCATCACTTTTTGGCACTTTATCATCCTTAGCATCCATGATTCATATTTTTCTCATGCCATCCTTTATCTAGTCCCTTGACACACTTTACTTCATCAATCTACATGGATTATTAGCTACGCATCTCGTATCTACTTTATGTTACCAAAATTTTTAGTCACCAAAATAAAGTTGGTGAAAATGTAGACAAACAATAACACACTTTGGGTAATTATCTAGTGCTGATTACATATTAATATTCACATGATTCATAATTTTTGGCCACCTTTTTCTTTCGGTCTTTGCTACTATCTATCTTACACTCTTACTGTCCATTCTACCTTTTTACTCTTTGGAATTTTTCATCCTAGAGACTAAATCCCAGACAGGATGCCAATACGAGGTTCTCTCATCTCATTTGGGAGATCTTATCCTCTTTGTATTTTACTCTCAATTTTTGGGTCATTTCTACCCATTTTAGCATCTTATATTTTTGGTAATAATCCTTTTCGGGTTACTAATGAAATTAAAACAAAAGAATAATAAAATATAAACTTATGTGATCATAATAAAGGACCAAGCACTAAAAATATTTATCACCACCTTTGGTTGCATCCATCAAGTCATCTTAGAGCTCGATTGCATCCATCTAGCTCCATCACAAGGGACACAAGGGTTAGTTTTATGTGTAACACTTCATAGGATGGAAGTTCAATCTTTTCCATGAATGTTTTTACTATATTCTACATTTAAATACTTTCTTGCTATCCACGTGCAATCGGTAAAAACAGAAACCTATGGAACAATTCAACACACACAGACAAAAATACATTGGCTCAAATGCAATGCATCACTTAGTTATAAGTCCACCATTGTGGTGACTAAGGAGAGTCTTACCACTAATTTTGCATCTTTATTTTTAGCATCTAATGTTTGTTTAAGGTTTTTTCATGTCTATGTTTCATTATAGGCTTCTAGTGACTTCAATGATTATTGAGTGAATCTGTAGTAACAAAACGAGAGCATCAACTAATATATTATGATCATGAGAATTTGGGTTTTTGAGCATTTCCACCTAGAAACTAGTCTAGGGCACCCACGAATTCCCCTTTCCCTCTCCAAGGCTCAAGCACCTCAATCCATCCTCTTTCTCTAGATCTACAAGTTTCGAGCTCTAGTAAAATGGTCGAGTTCTTGATTTATATGTTTTCCAAAGCACTTCTTACTTTATACAACTTGGAAAATAAATGATGGCATATTACCCTTCTTTAGACATTATGGTTTCCTTATTTATTGCTTAGTTTACTCGAGAGCAATTTTTATACTTCAATATTAATTTATTTAGTGTAATAGTACATTCGATTAGGCTATATATATTTATGGTTTAGCTTAATCGGTTTTAATACATATAGCAATGAATTTAATAATAAATGATAATGTTGAAAATCATCTAACTATATGTGTATAATTTTTAGTTTAGAAGTAGGAAACATATGCAAATTGGGTAACTTTTAAGGACAAGCATTCAATTTTCACCTAATACATGTATATTTTGGAAAATCTAACAATTTTATATCTAATTTATAGGAAAAAAATTTTAAAATATTTTTCAATTTATTTGGGTTAACGAATATTATAATTTTAAAATTTTACATATTTAACATCTTTTTCAAATATAGTCCCTAAAATGTACTATTATGTAGCTTTTATTACCATGTTTCTCCTTTATTACAAACTAATATTTGATTTATTATATGAGTATCTTATGAATTCATTTTTAAATCATCAAGAAATATGAAAACATGTATAAAAAATATCACGTTTTTGAAGTCTTTATTGAATTTTAGCATTACTAGAAATTTATTTACAAAAATAGATAGTGTTTAACTCTTTTGTAGCAAAAGAATCATTTGTGGATGATATATTTATTAAAAAAATTAGATTAATAATTTGAGAAATAAAGGATTCCGTTAGTGTTTCTTAGGATCCCTTCAAAGGATTTCATTAGTGTTTCATGTTATAGATATTTTATTATGTTAGTGTTGATGCGTAATCACAACACCCCGAATGTCTCGCAACTCGACCGGTTGCATCTATCGCTGTGATTGCATAACTTGCAGCTTTTCCCAAAGTGTGGGACTTTGAAATCGGGAAAGCTCTCCTGGATGAAGTTCAGTTCCTATTCCTCTATTCAGATGCACACATTCAAATTATAGAGAATCTATTCTAAAACATACTCTAACTTGCCAATGAGATAGGGTTGAGAAGATACAAGAAAATAAACCTAACAAATAGAGGTGATGCACCAAAGGAATGTTGAACACTTGCTTTGCCATTAAACACAAAACATTAAAAATGTAACACAACCACCATGCACAAATAACTCGAGATTGTAATGAGAGATCAAGAAGATGCAATGAATATAAGAGAGGGTTGAAATCATCCACAAAATTATTTTTATTGCTCCACAAATTTGATATAGTCCATTACAATGGCCAAGAGGAAAAAACTTGCATTACAATTTTGATGGGAGGTTTGAACTCCACAAGATCACTAACAGACAGAGAATAAGGGAGGGTGTAAAGAAAATTTTTACAAGATTTCAGAAAATGTCGCTCATTACAATATATAGGAATAATTAGAGAAGGAGATAGAAGAAATCTGAAAATTGCTTCAACCACCCCAAAAGAGCATTGAATTTGCCTGCAACAATGATGGGATCTACTACAAAACCCATGATTCCATGTGTTGTTCCTTTTTGGGCAAGAAAGGAAACCCATACCTTCATTATGGTGGTAGGTGAGAAACCTGGGACACCTCAGAAAATGGAGAACTTCTAGTTGAAATATATGGCCATATGAAGGTCGAGATGTCATTCTATGAAAAATGGCCCGAGATCTCTAAAAGTATGAAACCTAAAAGTTTGAAATTTCAGACTTTTAGGTTTGAGAATTTCTAACACCGAGGGGGATTTCATGTTTTTGGCTTTGAGACTTCAAATTTTGAAGTCTCAAACACTCGAAAGTTCAGAGTCCGAAATTCTAAAATTTTGAACTTTCAAGATTTTAGGATTTTTGTTCATTGCTTTTTTCACACGATTCCCAAGATTTATGAAACCAAATATCTAAAATTTTAGACTTTGAAACTTTGGGATTTCGTATTTTTCCACTACATTTCTGCACTCTTCCCGAAACTCTAAAATTCTAAAATTTTGAACTTTATGACTTCAGATTTCATAAATTTGGGTTCGATTTACTAACTTCGGCCTAAGAGTACCGAAACCCCAAATCCATAAAGTCCAAAATTTCAGACTTTCGGAGTTTCGGTTTTCGACATTCTTAACCATTTTTGCCCTGCTTTTCTCCGAAGTGCCAAAAATGCAAAGACTAAAAACTTCGAGGCTTTCTCCATTGTTCTTCATCAAGCTTTGATGTCCTTCATCATTCCCTTGGCCACCTTTTACCGATCCTACATTTCCATTAATTATACTTCCTACAACCTAATTCTTGGGACCAAAATACGAGCACCCATGGTTGAATGGTCCCTTCAATTTTCCCTATGTGGAAGGTTGTGTTGTCTAATTTTACTTGTAAGGTAATTTTCGGTAACGATTTCGCGACTTATGGGGTAACCTTCCAGTTAGGTGAAAATATCGGTTCCTTGAAGTATCAACTCGGGCACGGAGTCATGAATGATAGTATGAAATTGATCTTTACTTGAAACTTGAACTTGACTTCTTGCGGCTGTTGCATTGAGACCTACCCCACCGCTTGCACTCTCAATTTTGATAATATAATCTTGAAGATGAGATTTTTAAGAGTAGAAAATTGTGTTGACTGGAGCTTTCACTTATCCCTAAAACAATAAATCCACAATGATACAACTGACACAGGAGCAATAAATCCTTTTCCAAAGGTGCTTAGGGAAATTGAAACCTAGAGTAAAACAAGACAATGTTCATACGCACTTAGACGAATTAAAATCCTACTCTAATTTTACAAGGATTAAACCTTTCTTTTCAGTAGAAATGTTTAAAGTAGATCCCATTAAAAGGAATCGAAGTTATTCTCCATCCAATTTAAAAATTAGAATGCATTTCTTCGCTTACATCCTATGACCATGTAGGGGCCACTCTAAACAGTATCAAACTTGGAATGCCTTCCTATTTTTTCCTGATATGCATCCCACTTTAGAACTAGATCCCCATCTTAAAAGTTCCTTACTCTTTATTTCTTATCAAACCATCTTTTGACTAAGGCATAATCTTTCTCCATCATTTGAACTACATGTTCTATGATTTCTTCTAATTCCATCAGATTACGCATACCTATCCTCCATTGGTTTGAACTCAAATAATGCCAACTACTTCATGAGCTCCAATGTGGGTAGCTCTAATGATATAGGAAACACCTGTTTCTTTCCCATAGACTAACTTGTAGGGATAAATCCTGCCGACCTCCTTGGTGTGATCCTATCAGCCCACAAGGCTAATTTGAGCTAGGCATGCCATGTCCTTAGATTTTCATCTAGAGTCCTTCTCATAATTCTTATAAAATTCTTGTTTGTGGAGTCTTCGTTCCCATCACCCTACGGGTAATAGTTAGAAGAGGTTCTCAAGTAGATTCCATTCTTGACAACCCATTACGTGATCTTAGAATCTAGGAATGCTAATACATTGTCGATATGATAGTGGTCGGTACTCAAACCTAGTCACTATCCCTTCATACAAGTCTAGTATGCTAGAATCGTTAGCTTTTTTGAGTGCTACAACCTCGGTTCGAGTTGGTGAAATAGTTTTTGTTGTGAGAATCCACTTGTGGCCTTGGAATGAATTTGGATTGATGAATTTGATGAAGTCCAATCCCCATTGCATGAATGGATGGTTGAATGAAATTGGATGTAATGGAAGTGTGGTTAGTATTTCTTTTCCAATAAAGAAGACACATTTCTTACACTTTTTGATCCATGTGTAGCAGATCACTAAACACCATGGGCCAATAATAACCCACCTTCGATATTTTGAGAGTTTTTTCTGCGGGGAAAAATGACCTATGACCTCTCCATCGTGAAACTCCGATAATAACTTCTCAATTTGATTTGTTCCAATGCATCTCGATATAATACCATTAATGTCTTTTTTGAAAAAAGCACCATCAACAAGCACAATGGAATGGATTGTAATCTAAAGTATCTCTGTTTTATTTTCTCATTTCTTGAGGGCATAGTCCTATTTGTAGGAAGTGCATTATATTCGAGTCCAACAAGGAATGGGTATACTATCATTTTCTTTCTCTTAACTATCCTATAGTACCAAGACAAATTCATTTTCACCATCTCGCCTCATCCCGTTGACTAGAAGCCGATTGTTCACAAAATTCCTTTCCACGGACTAGTTTAGTGAATTTGATTTCTATGTCATCTTCCATGACACAAGTGATCCACCCTGCACATTTCTCATTTAGGTCCTTGTTTAGAAGGAAGTCCTTGATTCCTACATGGGAAGCTAGCAATTGGATCTTGTTATTTGAAACTAGGTGTTTGAACTTCTTCAAGCTCCTGATCACCGCGAGAACATGTTTCTCGATAGAGTATCTAACTTCATATTCCTCCAAACTTTGACTGAAGAAGGCAACCGGATGTTCGGAACCCTCTTTGTTTTGTTACACTAGGATTCTAGAAATTGTGTCCCCACCACCAAAGGCATAAAGCATGAAGTCCTTGGAGAATTCTGGATTGATGAGAGTTGGAGCTTGAGATATAGCCTCTTTTATTACTTTAAAACTTGCTTTACCCTCAACTGTCCACTTAAATGCCATGCTCTTCTTCAACATCAATTGTATTGGTTTGACAAGAGCGGAAAAGTTTGGTACAAACCTACAGACAAAATTGATTCTTCCTAGAAAACTCTAGAGAGCCTTCTTATGACTTGGCAAGGGCAATGCTCGAATTTCTTCAACTCTTTTTGGGTGAATTTTCAATCCTTCTCTTGACACAATATGGCCTGGGAGCTTGCCTTTGTGAGCCATGGATATACATTTTTTGGGATTCAACAATACCCCAAATATCCTACATCTTTGAAATACCTTTCTCAGATTAAAGAGGTGATCGGTTGTGTTTTTGGATAACACAGTGAAATCATCAAGATATATTAGTACTATTTTGTTTATCAACCCCTTGAATTCCATATCCATCACCCTTTGGAAAGTGGATCTGGTGTTTGACAATCCAAATGGAATTTTCCTATAGGCATAGGTGCCCAACTTAGTGGTGACATCCTTCTTGAACTGATCGTCCTCTTTCACAATTATCTTATTATACCCCCAGTAGCCATCTAAGAGAGATAATATTTTTGATCTGGCTACTACTTGTAAGATTTGTTCCATTGAGGGAAGTGGGTAATGGTCTTTGAGAGATGCCCTATTTAGGTCCCGAAAATCCACACACAACTGATTTCTCGCATTCTTCTTCCCGACCGGTACCAAGTTTGTAACCTAGCTTGAGTACTTGATTGAGAATATAATGCTTTCCTTTATCATCTTGTTTAGCTCTTTCTTCAAAAGAGGTATGATGTGTGGGTTAACTGGTCTTTGCTTTTTCCCTATGGGTTTAACATCTAGATATAGTTTAATTGTATGTTGTGCTAGTTTAGGATTGAATCCTCACAGGTCCTCGTAGCTCCAAGTGAAAACATCTAGAAATTCTTGGAAAAGTTGTATGAATTCATATCTCTCTTGTTTGGTGGCCACTTTTCTGATTTGAAGTGTTTTTCCCTCTCCAACCAAGATTGGATTTGAATCTTCTCCCTTGACTTGTATATTAGCCTTCTCTTTTCGAAAATGGTCATTAGGATTGAAGATAGACTCCAATGTTACTAAACCTTTGGGAAGCTTATTGGTCCACAGCTACACTACTTGATCCCCATACTACTTGCTCTAATCTATCTTGATTCCTAGCTGATAACTCAGCCTCTTCTTGCAAGAAATTAATGATCTACCGATCACTCTGGAACATCTGTCACTTGTGTTGTTATCCTGAACTCGCAAGCCTTACAATCACATGGATATGTGGTTATGTTTTGAATTTTTTTGATACTATCAACCACATCAAATGTTTCTCTAACTACGAAAATCCTATCCACAACTTCATTTTTCTTCCTGGGTATGGACACAATGTTGAAAGCTTTGAAATCCTTAATTAGGTCCCATACCCTATTTTGTAGCTCTTGAGTAGGTCATTCTTTACAGCATGTTTCCCTTTGAATTCATTCATGATTATCTCACTATCCTCAAATACTTGCAAATTATTTATGCCTCTTTTCCATGCCCAATTATGTCCATGAATCAAGGCCTCATATTCAATCGTGTTGATTCATAGGTAAAATGGAAACAAAAGCTAAATAATACTTGACATTCTATGGTGAAACCAACATTGCACCTCCTCCAACACCTTGTTTTCTTCTTGAATCATCGAAAAATAGTTTTCATACTTCATTTTCATCCTTACTTTATTGTGTGGTGATATTAGGGATAGGTGAGTTTTCTTCATGTACACAATATACACCCAATTCAAATTCTTCAATTTCCTTTTATGGGTTGAATGCATGCCTTTTGTTTTCCCATTCATCTAAATTCAAATCTGGGATTCCCTCAACCTTAGTTCCATTTTATAGATCATTTGAACATTCTTCTTAATCAAAGCCTGAGCAATTTTCATTGATTGAGCTTGGCACATGGGGCTCAATGTGAAAGTTTGCAATTGGCTTAGATCTGATGATCACCTTGGATCCATATCTTGTTGTGAATAACATGTGTGACAAATCTACCGATAGATATCCAAAAATTTTGGAAGTGAAATCCCTTGATAGACACAACATAAAGAGTTGAGGAAGGTCAATCACAAACACATCCTGCGCAAGACTATAACATTAGGACAACCATGCGGTGTTAGGCTTAACCCCTTGATAACCCCAACCATTCCTATTGTTGTCCCATCTAGTTTCACTACTCCTTTAAACAATGGCTCATACTTTAGACCCAATTGATCTGCTATTTTCTTAGGCATCACTGAGCTACTTGCACCTGAATTGATCATGCAATTATGTACCACATAGTTCCCAACAATCAATGACACATAAAATGGTGGAGGCTTCAAATTTTTACTTGGTTGACCCCCATCTTGTTACATTGCATTAGTGAGAACTTTCTCCTATCCTTGGTTTCATCCATTTGATACAGACCAATTGGCCATTGTGGCCTACAAAAATCTCGTTGTCCTAGGATTGTCGGTGACTCCAACATGGAAATGTTCACATATGTCTTCTTCATTTGGTCGATGATGGTGAAAGCGGATGAATTATCAATTTTTGTCTATTACTTGGCACAACCTTCTTTGGAGCTTAAACAAGCACATGTGCTGCTACAACTGGTGCCTTAGGATGATTTTGCACAATCGAGGCTGCATTTGGTCTACTAACTCCTTGTTATGTAGGAATGGGCTGTGAAACAACTAGATTATATGATTTTCCCTCCTCCATGTTCCTCTTCTTTGACCTTGTATTAGCAACTACATCCTGAAAAGGAGGTTGATTAACTCCATAAAAGTCTTTTGTGTACCAATTGACCAATGTGGTTTTTGTTGGAGGTGCCTCCTGCTTGAGTTTCTTGTTGTTGATCTCCTTCTTGGATTGGTGCTTGAGACACACAAATGGTCTACAACATCAGATCCTGATTCAACACACCATTGAAACATGTTGATTGATTGTGAGGAAGATTATAGAGGTAACACCAATTTTATTCATGTGTCATGTTGTTTTGTGTTGGAACCAAGGCTATTGATGTTGAAGCTACATTTGGATCATATGGTCAGAATGGCCTAGAAGCTTGAGGTTGTCTCGGTTCTAGATTTTATTTCCATCCAAATTTGGTGGTCTATTTAGTTGGCATGGGGTCTAGCTTGATATTTAGTTTGAGGCAAATATGACCTAGAACTCTAAGGTTGTTGTCTCTTGATAGTCACTAGCTCATTTCTTAGGTATTGTAATTTCTTCATGACCTCATGTAACTCTTCTGAAGTGCTTAAAGAAGTAGAAGCCTCACTATTTCTTTGATTTGTAGGGGCTGGAATCGAGATTCAATTCTGTGTTTGACTAGTTATAGTAGCTCCCATGTCTGGATAAAGAGGAATTAATGGCCTTGGTGCTAGGTTACTACCTTGAATCAAATATTTTTCAGCCCTAATATTAATGTTATAGGGTGTAGGTAAAGTTATACCTCTCATTGATTAGATCATCATGGCTATATTTGAATTTATAGCCTTCAAGAAGTAGAGGAATGCACCTTCAGCTACTGGTCTCACAACAAGTAGAATTCTATCCCATGTCCTCTAGAACCTGAAGTTGAAATTGATCAACTATTCATTAGGAGCCCTCTTAATTGTTGTCAATTGTTCCAATAAAGAAAAATTATCTCCCTTTTCCCCAAATTGATTATGGAGGGCTATGCATAAATGATCCCAATTTTGGATAGACCCTATTGTTAGGATTCTAAACCATTGCAAAGCTTTACCCTTAAAAGATGAAGCTAACAACTTGACCGCAATATCCATTTCATTGATTTTATGAATTACACAGACATTGGTGATGTCCTGGATGTGGTCAATCAAAGTTGTCTGGTTCTCTCTAGTGAAATATGGGATGTTCTTTAGTGCCGCAATTGGAACTAGATTTTGAGCATTTAGGGAAAGTGGGATACTTCCTGTGAAGTTGACATAGGGATTGGGTTACACCATCCTGATTGGTCAGAGAACTCTCGTTGATTGAAGAAAAGGTCTACTAGGTGGAGGTGTAGACAAAGTCCTATTAGGTGGAGATGGTGATCTTTGCAGTCTTCTTCCTCTCCTTCCTCTTCATGGTGACAATCGTAAGTAGAAAAATAGTCGATCTTCTCGAGTATCAGACCTAGTTTGAATTATTCTCTTGTACTTTGGAAACTTATTCTTCTAAACCACTGAATTATATCCCTTTGGAGTAACCATATGTGTTCTAAAATGAGCCTCTAAAGGTTAGATTTTGACAAGTCACACACCAAACTTGATAGAATAAAAATGAAAACTTTGAAGAACCTATGTATTTTAGATTTTGGAGGTTGAAATTTGATTTGGAATGATAGCATTGAAAACCTGAAAATGCTAGACCTCCAAATGTCTTAAAACCTGAAATTTGGAGATTTCTGGAATTCTTAAAACCCGTAACCCGAAATCCTAAAATCCCGAAATCCTGAAACCCAAAATTCAAAAAACACTAAAATTTTGAAAATCAAAATTTCAAAAAAACTAAAAATACTCTTTTGAATATCAGCCCTCGATCTATCAAGTAGTGAAATTTGGACATGTTTTGAGCAAGTTACTCCCCTAAAAATAATTTTAGAGTTCAACTGGGGAGGTGAAAACTTTGAAATTGGAGATATTACAATTTCTAAGTCCAAATTTCTTGAAAATGGCTTCAAATATTATGGAATGACCTCTTGGTCCCACCGGTGTGCCAAAATTATTCGTGCATTATCACCGTACCCTTGAATGTCTCGTAACTCGATGGGTTAAAACTATCAATGTGATTGCATAACATGGATATTTTCCCAAAGTGTGGGAATTTGAAATCGGGAAAGATCTCTAGATGAAGGCTAGTTCCTATTCCTCTGTTCAAATGCACACATTCAAATTATAGAGGATATACTCTAAAACCTACTCTAACTTGCCAAGGAGACATGGTTAAGAAGATGCAAGAAAATAAACCTAACTAATAGAGGTGATACACCAAAGGAATGTTGAACACATGCTTTGCCATTAAACACAAAACATTAAAAATGTAACACAACCACCATACACAGATAACTAGGATTATAATGAGAGATCAAGAAGATGTAATGAATATAAGAGAGGGTTGAAATCATCCACAGACTTATTTTTATTGCTCCACAAATTTGATACAGTCCATTACAATGGCCAAGAGGCATAAACTTGCATTACAATTTTGATGGGAGGTTTGAACTCCACAACACCACTAACAGATAGAGAATAAGGAAGATTGAAAATCCAAAATTTCAAACCTTTTAGAAAATGCCCCTCCTTACAATATATAGGCAGAATTAGATAATGAGATAGAAGAAATTTAAAACTTGCTTCAACCACCACAAAAGAGCATTGAATTTTCCTGCAACAATGATGGGTTCTACTTGAAAAAACCCATGCCTCCATGTATTGTTCCTTGTTGGGAAAGAAAGGAAACCCATACCTTCATTATGGTGGTAGGTGAGAAACCTGGGACACCTCAAAAAATGGTGAACTATATTTTTCATTTTTAAGAACTTAGTCCCACTAATTTAAATATATCGACGTAGCAGCTGAATGCCTAGAGCTTTCGAAAAATCCCTCTCTTGCTCAAATCCAAGCTTCCAAGGTCAAGAAATATAGCCATCTATATTTGAGTTGTCATTATGTGAAAAATGGCCCGAGAGCTCCAAAATTGTGAATCCTGAAAGCCCAAAAGTCTGAAATTTTGGACTTTCGGTTTCAAGTGTCATACATTGAGGGTGATTTTCACGTTTAACGGTTCAAGACTTCCGAAATTCCGAGTCCAAAGTCCGAAAGTCTCAAGTACGAAAATCTAAAATTTCGACTTTCGAGGATTTCAACGTTTTTTATCACTTCTTTTCTGGCATGATTCCCAAGATTTTGAAACACTAAAACCTCAAATGTCTGAAATTTCAGACATTCAAACTTCAGGATTTCATAATTTTCTGCTCCATTTCTACATGCTTCCCGAGGTTCTCGAAACCCTAAAATTCAAAAATTTCAGACTTTCTGACTTCGGGATTTTAGAATTTTGGGTTAGATTTTCCAACTTCGTGCATGAGAGTTATGAAACCCTGAAACTAGAAAGCACAAAATTTTGGACTTTCAGAGTTTTGGGTTTCAGACATTGCTAACCATTTTTACCCTGTTTTTGTTGGTTGTGGAGCCTCATTGCGACAGGGGTTGCAAGGTGAGCTTTGCCCCCTTCTCGGGGTTCGGGGATGGCCCCACCGGAAAAGGGTCTAGGGGTAGTGCCCTTGTAAGTAAAATTTTATATGTATTTATGTATTATGACATCTAGACTGTTTCTTATTAGGTCACAGATCTAATGGGTGGTTTTCTATGTTTCCCCGAAATGATAAAAACCCTAATATCTTTAAAGGATCATAATTTATGAGGCTCATTATTTTATTTGTGGCAATGTGAGATAGATTTTGGCTGGGCTGAATAAAATTATTGGTTGTCTCTTATGGACGTAGCCCATTTCGGGTGAACCACATTGAATCTGTGTCTTTGTTTTATTGCATTCTTTTACTGCTTTTACATTTTCTCGCATTATTCATATCATGTTTATTTATCTCAGCATAACTGGTATAATCCTAAAAACTTATATCGAGCATGTTTTTATATTTATTTATTGGTAGTATACTCACAGAGAGATTTCTTTTTGAGTGGGAGGAGAAGCAATGACATAGGAGAATAAGTTCGAGTTGAGAAGTTTGATGGCAAATGAAATTACCAAATATGGAAAATGTATGTTGAAGATTACATGTATCAAAAGGATGTATACCTACCCTTCGTCGAGGTGAAGAAGTGAAACCCTTAATCATGTATGATGAGGAGTGGAAGGTTCTAGAAAGGAAGGCTCTTAGTATGATTCGATTGAGTTTCGCATCATCCGTAGCTTCAAATAACTCACATGCGAAGAGTATAGTAGAGTTGATGAAAACCCTAGCTGATTTATATGAAACACCTAGTGCAAAAAATAAATTTTATTTAATGAAACTATTGTTTAATCTACAAAATCAAGAAGGTGGATCTATATCTAGCCATCTTAATGATTTCCACACTATTGTAAATAAGCTAGATTCAGTTAATATCCCATTTGATGAGGAGGTTAGAGAATTATTATGACTCAGTGTTATTTTCTAGAAATTTGGGACAAATTAGTAATGGCAATTAGTAATACATCATCTACTTCTCTTAAATTTGAAGATGTAGTCAGTGTCATTTTAAATGAGGAAATGCATAGGAAAAGTACAAGGAAAAATTCTTCTTCTGGAAATGCATTGAATATGGAGAGTAGAGGGAGGAGAAAGGAGAAATCAAATAGTAAGGTTCATGGGAGATCTAAATTGAAGATGGGAAGATCCAAATCTAAGAGTAGAGGCATTACTTGTTAGAGATATGGAAAGAGAGGACATGCTAAAAATGATTATTGGTTCAAAGAAAACAAAGAAAACCAAATGAAGGTATTGTTGACCAAAATAAGCTCACACTTATTTTTGGTCCACTAATATAATTTTTCCCCTCTCGAGCTTCAATATGAATTTTTACATAGTTCAAGCACTTAAGGTCCCCTGAAAACAATCCCATTAGAAAGGAAATTTCTTCCCCTTTGCAAAAATAAAAGAATTCCTTCTAACTCCTCATATTTTGAAAGTTATGGGCCAACAGCCTAAGAAGGATTTTTTACCAAAAGCGGGCTTGCGGGGTTGGGAAAGAATTTTTCCAAGTACAAAATATAGTCCGAAGGAGTTTTTAAGAATTTTTGCCAAAGCGGATTTTGGACTTGAGGGAAAGTTTTGCACTTTTGCAATTTTTGTGCAAAAGACATAAAGTATAAAAGTGAATTGTAACTCCACCGACGGCTAGAGAATCCATGTGTCAAGCCTTTGTCACCTCCAGAAAGTGGGCCATTGGGGAAAACTTTGGAAATTTTCTAAATTTTGCAAAAACTACAATTTTATTTTTGGGCTGGCGAAGGAGACACGTGGCCATGTTCCGAGTTAAAGCATCAAAGCGGGTTGTTGGAGGTAACTTGGACAATTTAACTTTTGTTTAAAAAATAATATAGTATAAAAGTGACCTGTACCTCCACCGACGCTTAGAGAAGCCATGTGTCAAGCCCTCTGTCACCTTTCTGTGGAAGTGGGCTATGTGGTGAAACTTTAGAAATTTTCCCATTTTCAAAATAGCGTGATTTCAATTTTAGGCCCACCAAGACTTTTTGACCGAAGTGATTTTGGGCCTATAGGGCTATGGGATGATTTTGTATTTTTTGCCAACATTTTCAAAAGGTGCCAAAGTAAGTTTCGAGCCCACGGATCCATTTTGCAAAACTAGTTTTTTTGCCATTTTTGTACGAATTCGATCCAAAATTTCAAATGATCATATCTTTCGATGGAGAGCTCGGTTTCGACAAACTCCAACTTTTTGGAAAGATATCGACCTCCACTACACGTTGGAAGCATAAAATAGAATTTAAAGCTGGTTTTTTTGGTTGAAACTCTAGAAAGTGTCTTTTCCCCAATTAATTTGGTATCTTATTGCTTCAACTACTAGTATTTTAGATTTTGGTCGGCCATTCTTCCTTCTTCAACATGACAAACAAGCATGGGGAACTAGAATTGACATATTGAAGTTGGATTTATAGGGGCATGGATGGTTGTTGTTGTAGCCTCCAATCATATTTCCCACCTCCTCCTTTTCTCTCTCCACTTGATCTATAAAAGTGAGATCTTAGCTCATGGTAAAGGGTTAGACGTTTTTGTTTTGCACCTTCCTTTCTTCCCTTGTCTAGTGAATTGATGGAGTTTTCAAACCTCCCATTTGAGTTCTAATGCAACCTTGCCTCTTATCCATTATAATAGACTATATCAACTTCTTAGAGCAATAAAATAAGTCTATGGATGATTTCAACCCTCTCTTATGTTCATTGCATCTTCCTGATCTCTCATTGCAATTTTGGTTATCTGTGCATGGATATTGTATTACATTTTTGTGGTTTGTGTTTATTGCAAATAAAATTTTCATCATTCCTTGGTGCATCACCTCTAATAGATTAGGTTTTATTTCTTGTATTCCCTTACCCCTTGTTTGCTTGGAAAGTTAGCATAACTTTTAATAGTGCATCCTCTGTAATTTTATGTGCGTGCACTGAATATTGGATTAGGAACCAACCTTCATCCGGAAAGCTCTCTCAATTTCAAATTCCCCACACTTTGAGACATGCTCCATGTTATGCTATCACACCGAATGTTCCAACCCATCAAGTTACAAATTAAGGGGTGATTTGATTCTGCATCAACAATTTTGGCACGCTCAGTGGGAACAAGATTGATGTGCACTTGTTGTAAGTATTTAGCCTATAAGAAGCTTTGAAATTACACATCTGGTGACTCCACAAGAGGCGTGAGATTCCACTAGTTTTAATTTCCCGGCTTGCGATTCACGAGAAGAATCCATAATAGATCAAGAACTAGAGAAGAAGGATTGTTTGTCTATCTCGCACTTATCCCTAGACAAAAAAGGAGAGGAAGAAGAAGAGCTCAAAGGTCTCCATCTCCACCAAATATAACTTTTTCAACATCTCCACCATGTAGGCCTTTCATTCAACAACAAGGGTTCTTAGGCCAATTAGAATGGAACAACCCACTCCTTTTATAAATTTCACTGCGAATAGCCCACTTGCTCTCAAAGCACAAAATCCAGTTCTAATTGTAACATTAAAAAACATCCCATATTTCACTGGAGAAAATAAAACAACTCCAATTGATCATATTCAAGACATTACAAATGTCTGTGCCATTCATGAAATCATTGAGATGGACATTGTAGTCAAATTGTTATCATCGCCAATTAAGGGAAAAGATTTGTAATGGTTTAGAAGTATAACAATAGGCTCTATCCAAAAATTTGGAGAGAAAGGGGATAATCTATCTTTGTTGGAACAACTGACAACAATCAAGAGGGATCCTAATGAACAATTGACTGATTTCAACTTCAGATTCTAAAGGACATGGGATAGGATACCACTGGCCGTGAGACCAACAGATCAAGGTGCTTTCCTATACTTTCTTAGAGCTTTAAATTCTGATATTTCTATATTGATTCAATCCATAGGAGGTGTATCCTTACCTGCAACCTATGACATTTCCATTAGAGCTGAAATTTTTTTAATTCAGGCTAGTAAGCTTGCACCTAGGTCACCTATGCCCCTATATCAAGAATTAGGGAACCCAAGTACTAGTCAAACACCCACATTAGCTCCCATACCTTCTCCAAGGAATCATAGTTTAGCTGAAGCTTCCACCTCATCTTCTAGCTCATCAAGTGAGCTCCAAGAAGTCATAAAGAAACTAAAAAAATTGGGTAAGGAGTTGGTGATACTTAAGAGGCAGCAAGCTAAAAGATTTATACCTATATATCAACCTCAAAATCAACCATATAGACCACCATATCAGCCTAACAGGTGAACCTTTCAAGCTAACAATTAGAACCAAGTAAAGTCTCCTTTAATATACCATTCCATTCTCACAACCCTAATGCTTTGCATCCACGTCTAGAGCCTTGGTACTAGTAAAAAATAACATGGCTCAAGAATATGACTAGTGTTTCCCATGTAATCAACCTTATAACATGTCAACGTGTTTCAATGGTGCTTTGAATCAAGACCTTATTGTGCACACACTGGTGTGGAACAAGAGACAAGTCAAGAAGGAAATCAGCAGCAAGGAGCATCTTAGCAAGAGGAATTTCCAAATGAGACATCACTTATCAATTGGAAAACTAAGGATTTTTCTGGTATAAATCAAACCCCTTCTCCAAGTATAGCAGCCAATACAAGGTCCAAGAAAAGGAATATTGGAGAAGGACAATCATCAAATTCAAGTAATCCACAGCCCTCCATCACTCCACAAGGTATTGGAAATCAAAGTGCAACTCCTAATGTGAAAGCTCAACCCAAGCCACCTTCTAGGCCAGCTCAAGTCCCATTTGTAACAACCCATGTGCTAGAGAATAATGTACAAAGTAAGGGGAAGTAGAGAGATATCTCATCTCCATTCAACATCATTGAGAAGATGAAGAGGAAAAATGTAAATGTATCAATGTGGGAATCATTAGCTATCCTGGGGGCAAAGAGACCTATTGTAGGCTTCCATGGAAAATTGGTCAACATCAAATCAGTCACCCAATCAGTAAGAGAAAGTGCTTCCCAATGTAGCTCGGCTTGAAGGAAATCATGGAGGACACCAATGTAAAAACTTGAATCCCGGCATTTTATATCTCATTGGTCATTGGAGATAAATTGGAGCATAATTGTATGATTGATTCTAGAGAAAGTAGCTCTGTGATGCCAAAGCAAGTAGTTTATCGAGATGGGTCTCCAATATGAAGTCATTTCTAGAGGTGTGGTGCAATTGGATGGGACAAGCTGTAAAAATAGTTGGAGTAATAAAAAATTGAGCATCACATTACATGCATGCCCCAATGTGACCATTTTGCAGGATGTATCAGTCATAGACTTGCCACCACTCTTTACCTTATGCTTGTCAATAGATTTCACTACCAAAATTAGAGGCTATTTGTCTGCTGATTGGTCACACATGTCGTTCAAAACAAGGTATAGAGATAAAGCTACAATCAGATCTGAGCCTATTGCAGGACATCCATATTGATCCTCATACAATGAGTCTAATCAATGAAAATTGTTCAACATTTTATCAAGAGGATATTTTAGGCACTTATGAATTAGATACCAAAGTTCGATGAATTCCATACATGACTCTCGATGAATGGGAAAAAAAGATACATTTTTTTACCCTTACAAAGAGATAGAAGAATATGAGCTAGGACTTTATTGTTTGCATGAAGAGAATCATCCTCTCCTAACATCACCAATCCAGGACCACAAGGATGATAATGAGGTATAGTAGTTATTCTTTGATGGCTCAAGAAGTAGACAAGGTGCGGGAGCAGGAGCTATGCTTGTTTCACTGAAGGTACAAGATATTTTTCAGCTTTTTTCTTTCAGTTTTCTTGTTCAAACAACACGGTTGAGTATTTAGCCTTAATCCATGGATTTCTTTTGGCAAGAAAGAGAGTCATTAAGAATTTTCAAGTATTTGGCGATAGTGAGCTGATTGTGAATCAACTCGAGAGGACAACATGCTGCAAGGAATGATCTGTTCAAGAGCTGCAAAAATAAAGTATGGGACCTCATTAAAGATTTTGAAGCTTTTAGCATCAATTCCATCTCAAGAAAGAAGAATTAAGAAGCACATAGAATGGCAGCGATTGAGGTAGAATTTGATGCTGTAGAAAGTATCAAAAGTGAGAATTCTCAGCTCCATATCAAGATGGTTATAAGGCCAGCTGTCCCAAAAAATAAACACAAGTTGTCAAGTCTTTGAGAATGACCAACAAATTGTTAATTTTCTACAAGAAGAAGTTGAGTTCTCCTCTAGAACCAAGACAATTTGGAACAATATATGGTGACCAAGTGGTGCAACTGAGCACCAAAAAGTTACCAAAAGGTCTTGTGATCTTTGAGTTAATCTTCAACCCAAATGGCCAGTTCTGAAGGAGAAGGAAAACATTCAAGTAAAGGGTGAAGATTCTGAACCCATTTCTATTGAGGAAGGAAAGACATTGCAAATTTGCAAGGTAAGTACTCCACAAGAGAAAGTTGAATTTGTTCAACTTTTTCAATAATTCCTAGATGTATTATAAGGATTTAAGAGGCTTAAACCAAACACTTTGGCTGAACCTACAATTGAATCGAAACTGAATCAAAGCCTTTTAGGTAGAAGCAAAGGCTAGTAAACCCTCACATTTAGCCTCTCATGAGGAAGGAGTTGTTTCAGCTAATTGAGGCCAACATCATCTTCCCTATCAAGCATTCAATTTGGGTTACAAAATTTCTACCTGTGAGGAAAAGAAGTGGATAAATTAGGTTGTGTGTAGAATTTCATGATCTAAATAGAGCATCACTCAAAGATCACTATCCACTTCCTTCAATGGAGCAAATATTGCAGGTTGTAGCTGGTTCTCGAAAGGATTTCATTGTTATATGGATAATCAGGCTATAACCATGTAATGGTGAAAGAAGAAGACCATTTGAAGACAACCTTCACCACAAAATTGGGTACATATGCTTACAAGAATATGCCATTTGGACTATCAAATGCTAGAGCAACATTTCAACGAGCTATGGATCTGGCATTCAAAGGCTTAATCAATAAGATAATGCTGGTGTATCTAGATGATATCACTGTCTTTTAAAAGAATGCAGCAAACCACATCTTTAACCTCAGGAAATTATTCCAAAGATGTAGAAGGTTTGGGGTGTCATTGAATCCAAAGAAGTGTGTACTCGTGGCACATGAGGGAAGATTGTTGGGCCATATTGTCTCAAGAGAAGGGTTAAAAATTGATCCTGAAAGAGTTGAAGCAATCCAAACACTTCAATTTCCACAACACAAGAAATATCTCCAAATATTCTTGGGGAGAATAAACTTTGTTCAAAGATTTGTGCCTGATTTTGCCACTCTTGTGAAGCCTTTAACAATGATGTTGAAGAAGAGTCTTGCATTCAAATGGACAGCAGAAGGAAAAGATATTTTTGAGGCCATAAAACAAGCAATATCACAAGCCCCAACTCTTATCAACCCTTATTTTTCCAAGGAATTCATGTTGTATGATTTTGAAGGAGTAGACGCAATCTCATCCATCTTGGTACAACTGAATAGAGAAAGATCAGAACAACTCATACCATTCTTAAGTCAGAGCTTAGAAGATTATGAAGTAAGGTATTCTTTTATTGAAAAGGATGTCCTTGATGTCATTAGGATTTTGAATAATTTTAGACACTTGGTCTCAAACAACAAGATCCAACTGTTAGTGTCTCATGTTGGTGTCAAAGACTTTCTTCTAAACAAGGACTTTAATGAGAAGAGAGAAAGTTGGATCACTCATGTAATGTAGTATGACATTGAAATAAAAGTGACAAAGCTGGTTCATGGAAAAGGTTTGTGTGATCATCTTGATTCTAAACCACATGATGAGTCAAAATGATAAGAATATGTTGTCTTGCTACTATAGAATGATCAAGAGCATCCAGCTAACAATGCACCCATTCCATGTTGGACTCAAGCCTTGGTGCATTTTCTCCAAAAAGGTTTGTGCCCTCAAGAAATGAGAAAAGAAATGAGGAGATACTTCAGATTACAAGCCATCCCATATGTGCTTGTTGATAATGTTTTGTTCAAAAGGGACATCAATGGTGTTCTATTAAGATGCATTGGGACAGGCCAAATTGAGAGGGTGTTGCATGAGTTCCATGATGGAGAAAGAGGCCACTTTTCTCCTTGAGTAACAACTCTCAAAATCATGAGAGCTGGTTACTATTGGCCTTAGGTGTTTAGTGATTGCTACTCATGGATCAAGAAATGCAATAAATGGCCATTATTCATAGGCAAGGAAAGGTTAGTAGCACTTCCATTGCATCCAATCTCAATTAACCAACCATTCATGTAATGGGGTTTTCACTTCATTGGAGTGGTTAAACCAAATTCAAGTTAAGGCCACAAGTGGATACTGATAGCAAAAAACTATTTCACCAAGTGGACTGAAGCAGTGGCACTTAAGGAGGAAAATGAATCCAATATCTTGGATTTCTATAAAGGGATAGTCACTAGGTTTGGAGTCCCTACAACTATCATATCAGATAATGCATTGGCATTCCTTGGTACGATGATCACAAAATGGGTTATTAAGAATGGTGTATACCTCAACACTTCAAAAACTATTACCCTCGGGGTAATGGACAAGCGAGTCCAAACATAAGAACCTATTAAAGATTATCATAAGGACTCTTGATGAAAATCAGAGAACTTGGCACACAAAGCTCAAATCAGCTCTATGAGTTGATAGGATCACACCCAAGAGATCTACAGGTAATTATCCCTACAAGATGGTCTATAGGATAGAGCAAAGTGTTGCATATATCATTAGATCTTCCCACATTGGAACTCATGAAGCAACTGCAGTTGTCTGAGTTTTAACCCAATGAAATCAGGTATGCAGAGTTAATGGAACTAGAAGAAACAAGAGCACATGAAGTGTAGACCGTGGACAAGGATTAGGCCTTACTCAAAATATGGTTTGATAAGAAAGCAAGAACAAGGACCTTTCAAGAGGGGGACTTAGTTCTAAAGTGGGATGATGATCATGTAAATCCAGGTAAGCATTCCAAGTTTGATGCCATTTGGAGTGGCCCCTACATGGTCACAAGATGTAAAAGTATCAATGCCTTCCAATTGTCTACATTCGATGGTGATGAATTGCAGATACCACCAATGGAGTGTACCTCAAACATTGATACTAAAAGGATAATTTCTCACCCTTTTAGATATTAGGTTAGGTTTTCAATTTCTCGAAGTGCATATGTGCATTGTCTTGCTATAGTTTAGGATTTAATTTCCCTAAGTGTTTGGCGCACATGCTCTATTACTTCGGTGTATTCTTATATAGAGTTCATCTCACTCATGCAAGAGTATTGTGGCCACAAGAAATCAAATATGTAAAGTACCCATATTGGAGTAGGTTTGGATGTTTTTATGGCACTCCAACAGATCGGGATTACAAAAATCAAATGAGAGAGAGGGGTTCCAAGTTGCAGTTTGCTTTACTCTCAAATATCTTGAATCCAAGATTTTCTTGCAACGATAAGAGTGCATGCGAAAAAGAGGAAGTTCCAGGTCAGATTTGAAATTACCAAGTATACTCCATGCCTAATGGATGCTTCAAAGCTACTGATCATCTCATCTATAACGAAGATATCCGCATGAGTCACCAAATTGCTGACCAAAATAAACTTACACTTATTTTTGGTCCACTAACATAATTTTTCCCCTCTTTGAGATTCAATCTGAATTTTTACATAGTTCAAGCATTAAAGGTCCCCTAAAAATAACCTAATCAAATAGGAAATTTCTTCCCTTTCCGAGAAATATAAAGAAATCCTTGTAACTCCTCATATTTTACAAGTTATGGGCCATAGCCTAAGAAGTTTTTTTTTTTACCAAAAACAGATCTACGAGGTTGGGGAAGAATATTTGACAAGTACAAAATATGGTCCGGCGGGAGTTTTTAAGGATTTTTTCAAAGCGGGCTTTTGGACTGAGGGAAACTTTTGCACTTTTGCAATTTTTGTGCAAAATACATAAAGTATAAAAGTGAGTCGTACCTCCGCCGATGCCCAAAGAAGCCATGTATCAAGCCTTCGTCGGCTATGGGAAAGCAGTCATCGGAAAACTTTAGAAATTTTCCAACCTTTGCAAAAAGTACAATTTTATTTATTTTAACCACTAAGGAGAAATGAGGCCATGTTTCAAGTGAAAGTGTCAAAGCGCATCATCGGAGGTAACTTCTAAAATTTGGCTTTTGTTTAAAAAGGCATAAAGTATAAAAGTGAGTTGTACCTCCGCTGATGCTCGGAGAAGCCACGTGTCAAGCCTCTCACGTTAGTTGCGGGGAAGTGTGCTATTGGGGGAAACTTTCGAAATTTTCCCATTTTCAAAATAGCACAATTTCAATTTTGGGCCCGCGGAGACTTTTTGACCAAAGTGATTTCAGGCTGCAAGGCTCATGGAGGATTTTGTAAAATTTAGAAACTTTTGCAAAATGTGCCAAAGTGGGTTTCAGCGTACAGATCCATTTTCCAAAACTGTTTTTGTTATTTTTGTATGGATTCGATCCAAAATTTCAAATGATCATATCTTTCGATCCAGAGCTCGATTTTCAACAAATTTGGACTTTTTGGAAAGATCTCGACCTCCACTATGATGTGGAAGAATAAAATAGTATTTTTAGAAGGATTTGGTGGGAGAAAATTTGGAAATAGTATTTTCCTCCATTAATGTGATATCTCGATTACTTCAACTACCAGATTATTGATTTTTGTCAGGTCATTCTTCCTTCTTCAAGATGACAAACAAGCATTGGGAACCAAAACGGATAGTTTGGAGGTGGATTTGTAGGGGCATGGATGGCTGGTGGTGGAGTTTCAAGTCATATTTACTGTCTCCTTTTCCTTTTCTCTCTCCACTTGATCTATAAAAGTGAGATCTTAGCTCATGGTAAAAGGTTGGACATTTTTGTTTTACACCCTCCCTTCTTCCCTTGTCAGTGAGTGAATTGGTGGAGTTTTCAAACCTTCAATTTGAGTTGTAATGCAATCTTGCCTCTTGGACATTATAATAGATGGTATCAACTTCTTGGAGCAATAAAAATGATTTTGTGGATGATTTTAACCCTTTCTTATGGTAATTACATCTTCCTAATATCTCATTACAATTATGGTTATCTAGGCATGGATATTGTATTGCATATTTTATGGTTTGTGTTTATTGCAAAGCAAGTGTTTATCATTCCTTGGTACATCACCTCTAATATATTAGGATTTATT
Source organism: Taxus wallichiana var. yunnanensis (assembly GCA_018340775.1). Lineage (NCBI taxonomy): Eukaryota > Viridiplantae > Streptophyta > Pinopsida > Cupressales > Taxaceae > Taxus > Taxus wallichiana. The sequence goes on along the minus strand of CM031237.1, from coordinate 336,652,724 downwards.
TCTTGTATTCCATTACCCCATGTCTCCTTCGAAAGTTAGCATAGGTTTTAATAGTAAATCCTCTACAATTTTATGTGTGCACCTGAACAGAGGAATACTTAACTGGAATTCATCTAGAGAGCTCTCTCCATTTCAAATTCCCCACACTTTGAGAGATGCTCCATGTTATGTTATCACAATAAATGTTCCAACCCATCAAGTTGCGAGACATTAAGGGGTCTTTGTGATTTTGCATCAATAGGTATTAAAGAGGAAAATCCAACAGGTAATATTGTTCAGGATGCTCTTATACTTTCTCTTGATACTAGAGTAGAATCTTAGGTAATAGATTCAGGTGCCTCTTTCCATGCAACCCCTCGCAAGGGATATTTTAAAGAGTATGTCCAGGGAAATTTTAGACAGTGTTTATTTGGGCAATGATGAGCCATGTAAGATTGTAAGGCGGGTAATGTACACCTCAAATTACAAAATGGAAATACATGGATATTGAGAGATGTGAGGCATGTATGTAGCCTTAGGAGATATCTCATCTCTACATGACACTCGAGTGGTGAAGGTTGCACAGTCCACATTCAATTTAGATGCTTGGAAGTTTTCCAAGGGTGACTTGGTAGTGGCACGGGGTAAGAAAGTAGGCACTCTTTATTTGTCTACTTATATATCTAATCCTTATACCATATTGTCTACTTCGATGAGGATGCAAACATGTGGCACAAAGAGATTGGGACATATGAGTGAGAAGGGTATGAAAAATCTATATGCAAAAGCTAATATTTCTAGTCCGAAGCAATTGGACTTAGAGTTTTGTGAGCATTGCATTTTTGGGAAATGGAAAAGATTTATATTTCTCCGTAGGGAATACCAAGAAAGAGAAAAATTTGGAGATATTTGATAGAAACGTGTGGGGACCGGCCCATGTTACATCTCATGGTTGTTCTCTATACCACGGAACATTCATAGATGATGTCACAAGGAAGGTATGGGTATATTGCATTAAGCGTAAGTATGATGTATTTGATACATTTAAGAAATGGAAAGAACTTGATGTGAATCAATGTGGTTTTAAATTGAAATGTTTGAGATCTAATAATGGTGGTGAGTATTGCAGTAATAAATTTGATGATTATTGTTCCTTGAACGGGATTTGTAGAGAGAAAATGGTTGTCAGGGACTCCACACAATAAAATGGTGTTAGTGAGAGGATGAATAGAACAATAATGGAGCATGTATGGTAAATGAGTTTGCACACGGGGCTGCCTCTTAATTTTTGAAAAGAGGCCATAGATACTGTTGTGTACTTAATCAACTATGGACCTTCGAGTGTACTAGATGGAGGAATTCCCAGAGAATCCTGGAATGGGAAAGATGTATACCTTTCTTTTTTAAGATTATTTGGTTCGAATGCATTTTTGCATGTTAATAAAGAAAACAGGAAGAAATTGGATTCAAAATCCAAACATTGTACATTCATAGGCTATGGATCCAATGGTGATTATGGATTTCAGTTTTGGGATCTAGATGAGTCTAAGATAATTAGGAGTTGCGATGTTGTTTGACATGAAAATTAAATGTACAGGGATCAGTGTGGATGAAAAAAATCCCTAAAAGAAGAATTGGTTGAGGATATAACTCCTAAATAATGAACTCTCATGTGGAAAATATCCACCTATAGGTACCGAGGTTGACATTTCTATAGGCGATCATGACAACAAAGGTCGAATCGACACCTCTGTCATAAATTAAAGATAATGTAAAGCACACAAATAATGATCTCGTATTTGTAGACCTCCATAAATATTTTCCCTGCTTTGTATTATTTATTACTAACATATAGTGGTGAGCCAAAGAGATTTCATGAGGAAATGCAGTGGAGTCCACTAAGTAGAGGGAGCATGGCATGAATGAGGAGATGGACTCCTACAGAAGAACCAAACATGGTATTTAGTGAAATTACCAGCCGGGAAGAGAGTAATACAAAGTAAATGGGTCCACTGTGTGAAAGAAGAAGAAGGTGGACATAAAAGGTAAAAAGCAAGGCTTGTAGTGAAGGGGTATGAACAAAAGAAAGGTATCGAGCTTTTGAAGAAATTTTCTCCCCCTGTTGTAAATATGTCTTCTATTCGTGATCTTGTATTAAGTTTAGTTTTTGTTGAGGATTTAAACTTAGAGCAACTTGATGTCAAGACAACATTTCTCCATGGTGACTTGGAGGAGGAGATTTATATGCAGCAACCACTTGGATATGAGGTGAAGGGTAATGATAAATTGGTTTGTCACGTTGAAAAAGAGCCTATATGGGCTCAAGTAAGCTCCCAACAATGGTACACCATTAGATGAGCCTTTAGATTAAGTAGAGAGGAATGCCCAACAATAAAAGAGGAAAAAGATTATATGGCATGGGTTCCTTATTATTCAACAGCTTAGGAGCCTCATGAATGCCATGGTTTGTAATAGGGCGTACATTTCCCAAGCGGTGGGGGGGGTTGTTAGCAGGTATATGGAAAATATGGGTAAAGCACACTTTGGGAAGCATTCCATTGGATTTTTAGGTACTTGAGAGGGTCCAAAGAGGTAGGCACTTGTGCTTCTGAGGGTCGATTATACTTTACATGGATTTGTGGGTTTAGATATGACAAGAGATGGGGATAGTAGGAGGAGAACTACTAGATACGTTTTAAAAATTTGTGGTACGACGCTTAGTTGGATCTCAAAGTTACAGAAGGTAGTTTCCCTATCTACTACAGAGGAAGAATATGTTGCAGTGATTGAGGCACGTAAGGAAATGTTATGGATGAGCACGTTCATGGAGGAGTTGGGTAAGGAACAAGGGGATTGTAAGTTACACAATGATAGTCAAAGTGAAATTCACTTGGCAAAGAACTTGGCCTTCCATTCTAGAACCAAACACATTCAACTAAGATATCACTTCATACAATAGGTGTTGGAGGATGGGAAGCTTGAGTTGGTGAAGATTCATACAGATGATAATCCTGCTGATATGTTTACTAAGCCAATGAAAAATAAGAAGTTGGATTTGCATTCAACTTTTGTGGGTTTTCAAGATTGATCTTGAAGTGGAAGAAACAAGCCAAGAAGAAAATTCCAAGCAGGAGTTGTGGTGGTGATGTTACAACAATCGGTCTCAAGTAGGATATTGTTGATTGTGGACCCCGATATAGATGAGGGTTGAAAGCGGGCTTCGCCCCCTTTGTGGAGTCTTAAGGGATGGTCCCCATGGTAGGGGTCCAGGGGCCATGCACCCTGATGAGGGTTTGGGGGCAATGCCCCCGTAAGCCACATTTTATATGTATTTATGTATTGTGAAATCTGGACTATTTCTTATTAGGTCACAAATCTATCGGGTGGTTTTCTATGTTTCCACTGAAATGATAAAAACCTAATATCTTCAAAGGGTCATAATGTATGAGACTCATTGTATTAGTGGCGGAACTCGTGAGAGAGAGTTCAGATAGACTAAATAAAAGAATTGGCTATTTCTCGGTGGACATAGCCCATTTTGGGTGAACCGCCTTAAATCTTTCTCTATTTTATTGCATTCTTTTCGCTTTTACGTTTTCTCGCATTACTCATTACATGCTTGTTTATCTATACAACGGGTATGATCCTAACATTTTCCTTAGAAGTGCCAAAAATGGAAAGACTAAAAACTTCGAGCCTTTATCCATCGTTCTTGCTCGAGATTTGATCTCCTTCATCGCTCCCTTTAGCCACCTTTTATTGATCCCGCATTTCCTTTAATGATCTTGCCCGTAGCCCGATTCTGGGACCAAAATATGAGCACCCATGGCTAAACGGTCCCTTCAATTTTCCCTACATGCAAGGTTGTGTTGTCTATGTTTTCTTGAGAGGCAATTTTGGATAACGAGCTAGTGCTCACATTTTTGTATTTGGGTAAAAGATATTTGTAATAGTTTATGAGTTTTTAATGAAAACTCATAATATTTAGCTTTTATATTATTGTGATCAAATAATGTAAGTGAGTTATTTGGTTGGTAAATCAACTAATGTACATAAATTTGTGAGATATTGTTGAGATAGATTGTAGAGATTCTAAGAAGGGGCTCACAGATATGAGGGATGACTATTGACTCCTAGAATAAAGGAGATCAAACTCTATATATTGTAATCTCATACATGGATAATATATCCCGAATGAATTGTATTTTCTATATTCTATTATTTGGTGTTTTTATATTATATTACATTTCTTATCAGTTGTATTAGAGCATCTTCTGATCCATATAATGGAGAAACAAGAGTGTGCTCGCAGATTTTTCCAAGAAAAATGGTATTAGCAGTTTGAATAGACTTATTTTGATTTGCATTTGAGAACAGAGATCGCGGATGTCCTAGCTACTGACAGTAACTACTCTATCTAGAAATTTTCACGATTGGCAAATGAATATCAGACACGTCCCCAACATAGCCACACGTGGAAAGAGGTGGCAATAGGCATCCATTCAATTCTACAGTTTTTATTTGATGAGTTATGTACTAATACACATGCTTTACAATATCCAAGCATTTCTTAAACCATTTGCTATGCCCTCTATCTTCCATCTAGTGCAATACATCATTACCAGGAGATGTTTTTAACTTTTATCAGGACAAACCATGTGTCATCCTCCTCAGATATCTTCTATTATCACGACCAAATCTGTAAGTATTGATTTTACATTATCTTGTTCATGATTGGTGGAGAGTGTATTCGTGGTAGAGTACTTACGTTTGCATTCACAATTCTTGGTCAATCAAATTGTTAGATGACTGTAGTTTTTATACGTTTTCGATCGGCTCAACATATTTGATAGCTCTATGCATTCAGATTTGGTTGCATGCACGTGGTTTATGATGCATTGACGTGGAGGCTCTAACAATAAGATTTATGGTTTTGACAGACCTACAGACACATGTATAAACAAGCTCGACCATTAGCACCTACGGCCTTGGAACCTACACGTTAGATGTGGAATACTCCTGTAGTCTTGTCGAATAGTTTCAATCTTATATTGGTCTCATATATATGTAAGTCGATCAAATAATTGTTGCTTTCCTCGTCTATTGAAAAACGTTTGTATTGTGTCTTTGTATCTTTTAGGTGAATAGGTGTTTTATAATTGTGTAGTTTTTATAGAAATGTAGTTTTTTATTTGTTTATGTCTTTTACTTTGGTTTTAGTGGTCTCGTTTTGTAATTAGATAGATAGTTAAATGGTCATTTTGAAATCAAAATTCCATTAGTCATTATTTATTAGTAAATTCATTTAATAGTTTGATGCTCAAGTCCATTGAGTAAAGTTATTTGAACATTGAATGTGTCAAAATGAGTCATTAATTTCTATAATGGGTCATTATTTTTGTCAATATTTTATAGTGGTCGTATCCATCATTGACAATTTTGTCGAGTCTGTCTTGTCATTGTTAATTCAATTTGTCAAAATTTTGAGCCATCTTATGTCAAAAATTTTAACACGAGAGTTTTTATTAAATTCACTATCTTGGTCATTTTATAGTCATCAAAATTTGTAAAAAAAAAAAATTTTAAAAAAATTGCCTTACGGATGCATTTTTGGTGAAACCCGACGACCAGAAAATAATGTGTTTCAAATTTTGGGGGGAGATAAAATACACCCAATGTGGAAATTATTGAGCATTCAAGACAAATCCAACTGAGCTAGTAGCATGTTCATGGAGGATGGAGGCAATGGTTGAAGGAGGTCAATCAACGACCTCTCATCAGCTGCAAGCGATTGGGCCACACAATGTTGTTGTAGAATTTCCTTTTTAGTTGTGTGTTTACTTTCTGCAAATAAGAACATATGGATCATATGTTTTCAACTATTGTAGTAAGTGAGCTCATGTGTGAGTGATATTTCTTGCATTTTCCCTTGATGTCAGAACATTGCAGAAGATGAAAAGCACCAATGTAAGATCTTGAAAAGGTTTGTGGGAGATCTATAAAACCACATGAGGTGGATAGATGATGGTCCCTGTCATGTCAAGGTTTGTGGTAAACTTGTATTAAACCATGAAAGGAGAGATCCTTTCTTTGATCAGGGTCATGAGACAAGTTGGGCATGCCACATGGGCGAGCATACTGCAAATAAGTGTGTGAATGTTTTTCCACCATGTTCGCACTAAGAGGGGGAATGTTATGGATATTGTACATTATGTTAGTGCTCACATTTATGTATTTGGGTAAAATATATTTGTAATAGTTTATGAGTTGTTATGACAACTCATAATATTTAGCTTTTATATTATTGTGATCAAATAATGTAAGTGAGTTATTTGGTTGGTAAACCAACTCACGTAGATAAGTTTGTGAGATATTGTTGGGATAGATTTTAGAGATTCTAGGAAGGGGTTGAGAGATATGAAGGATGACTATTGACTCCTAGAATCAACGCGATAAAACTCTATATATTGTAATATAATACATGGATTATATATTCCAAATGAATTGATTTTTCTATATTTTATTATTCGGTGTTTTTATATTGTATTATAATTCTTATCATTTCATTACACAATATTGAGTTGTTTTTGTGCTAGTTTAGTGCATTTGGTCATGACTGACGTACATGGGCCCAATGTGAATTTTTTTATGAATCTATTGGAGTGTTTTCAAGATGTATTTGTTGAAATAAGGGTTAAGTAAAACATACTTTTTTATGAGTTGGAGTGCATATAAAATTAATGATTGAATTCAGAGTTGTGCTAGTTATTGGAGATGTAAAAATGAGACTGAATTGAGATTGTGAAGTAGACTATAACGAATGAATTCAGAGATGAGCATGTTTGAAAATATATGAGGAAGGTTAGAGGGCACATGTGTAATATTTTTCATCCAAGGAAAGGCATGAAAATTCAGTTCTGAGTGAGTTGAAGTAATGAAGTTTTGTAGGTGTGTGTATGAGTTGAATTATTGATCTCCATCAGTTATGGTAGAAAAGAAATTACAATGTTTTCATCTTCAGATGGATGAGTTGGTGTTTGATTATCTTAGGGTGGTTTAGCCTCCTTTTTGATTTAGTTGTTTACTATATCAAGGGTTTGTATTCCTTGTAAGATTGGTGCTCATTATGGGGTTGGTGCCTCAATAGATAAGGGTTTCATGCTCCTTATAGGGTTATTGTTGTACTAAACTAGGGATTGCCACTCTTTTTAGGCTTGGTGCCTCACAAAATCAGGGGTTGGTGCTCCTTTTTTAATTTAATATCAACTAAATTAGAAAGAGGGATATAACAAATTTTTGTTTTAGTGGTTTTTCTTCCCATTTAGGGTTTCTAACATAAATTTGGTTTCCATGTGCTATTGTGTTATCGTTGCATATACTTTGATGGTTCTCTTATATTGATCAATATTAATTAATGAAATATGATGGATGGTTATTGAATTTTAATAGATAATATGAATAAAGTTTTATATGCACAATGATTCACCCTCCCCTTCTCGATGTTTGTGATTGTAATAATTGACCTCAAAGAAAGTCTATGTGAAGCAAGTCTAACAACTTGAATATGATCCTCTACGACACAATTATGGAGGATTTTATGGATTAATTTTATGATAATCTGCTGGTCGGGATGAGTACATATTTGAAACCCTTAGTGTTTTATATTTAGTGAGATGTTCTTAGTGTGTGCACTCCATTTTCAAATCTGACTAATGGTATTACCATCGAATGTTTCAAAGAAGTCATATGTATTTATTTGAAACATGTTATCATGGTTAAAGATACGAAGTAGATGGTGATGAACTAGAACCAAAGTTTGAAGATGTTCTAGATGGGTTTCAATCCTTACAAAAAGATAAGAAAGGGTGTCACAATGATAATCAATAAAGTGATCCAAAAGAAACCTATGACATAGACGATAAGTCATGAAGTGTAAATCAATATAGTTAAATCTATGAATATGATGATTCATGGAGGGTTTGAAGATAAGAAGGGTTTGATTTTCCAAAGAGAGTGTCAAGGTTTATCATTTCTTGTAATAAGGTATGAGCTTTGTAATGAGTATTCCTTTTAATTCAAGCTAAGGGGTCATATGATAATGGATAAATAAAAGGAGTATGAGTGTTCAAGATATGAAACTCGAGTCATGTGTAACTTAAGTGAAAGCATCGTATGTTTGATTATTGTCTATCCATGTCATGAAGGTTTCCTAGTTTTAAAATGTCTCTGTTGAAGTCTATGAAATAGTGCATTATAAGATTGAGTTATGTTCTTAGTAATTTGTTTCATTGATTTATGGTCCATTTTATCAAGGATATTGTATTAGTATAAGTGTAGAGTGTCCTATCATGTTTGTTGCAACGGTGTACCATTGAGTATGTGTGTTTACATTTTATATTCCAATCTAGTGGTGTAATTTTTTGATTAAGGATATAAGTTTTTGGCAGGGACCCTTCCCAGTTACAAAAGAAGGTGAATACCTAGATATTCAAAATAATACAAAGATCTTAAGATAAAGTCGGAAAAACATCAACTCAACAAACAACAAAATTAAAGTAGGAAGTTAAGGATATTATCATAACAATTTCAGCTCTATGTAAACTAATTCACAACAAAGATGCAAAAATTGACCATCAAAAGCATAAAAGAAAATAACGACACGTGATTAGTTCATGAGATTATGAAAGCTCTTCTTTACATTATCAAGTCCCTTTTTTATTTCACTGAAACTAGTATCTTTCTTTGATTTGTCCTTTCCTTTTTGGATATAAAATTGTGGCATGAAGAGAGATAGGAAGTCCAACATATTCTTATGGATGATAAGACTGTTCCATTTCTTTGATTTTAAATTTCCATTAGCATGAAGTTTCCATGTTTTTGAGTGCATATTTGTGAGTAAAAGGTCTGAACTGTTATGGTGTACTTTTTCAATATAGTTGTGATGGAAATTCGTGTCATAAGTCTATGTGTTATCCTTATGAAGATATGTAAATGTTCTGTACATCAAAATTAACATTCTACTGGGGGATTCAAGTCTAAGTGGTTGAAGAATTCTGAGAAGGTTGTTGTTAGCGTAGTATAGCTAGTATTAGCTATTTTGTTATACCCGTCATATTCCATTATTCTATCTCCATTTGATCTCCATTTGTAACTCCCCTAAAATCTCGGGGAATATTGTTATATCCCTCACATATAAATATGTATGTGCTTCTGCTGAATAATATCAATCAGAGTTCTCTAAATATTCTCCTCAATCTGGTATCAGAGCAGCGATCCGTGGAGGAAAATGTGGGAAGGTTGTGTGATGTGTTTTGTCTTATTCCTTGCTATTGCATTTGTAAGAATATATTCTGATTTACAAATTGACCTGTTGTGTTGGGGACATAAAGACAGAGGAATATGTTTTGTTATTCTTGTTTGATGCAGATTTAATTGCCAACTTGGAGTCATTTGGCAAGCGCAACCTGCACCAAATATCATGAAAATTACAGCAACAAAGAAAACAAAAAAATTATTTGGTAGCTGAGGCGTGAATGCGTTTAAAAGATTTGTGTTTTGTCTACATATTTGGAACGACCATGGAGTTTTTTAGGAAGAATTTCCTTTGATTACTGCTACGTGGGAAAGGAGCCTACGGTTTGGGAATGATCAAATGCATACATGATGTCTGTAACACCGCAAAATAGCCGACGCCACACTCACGACAATGATGACGACGACGCCGCAACAAACAAACGTCCCGAAAATGCGACAAATTTTTTTTGTTAACTTTAAGCAAGGTAGTGGATTCTTGTTTGATTTATTTTATCCGCAAGTCTTGTGGCCTGCTTGATATTGGGAACTGATAAGTTTCAATCTTTTACTTTGTATTCCGATTGCAAAACTAGAACTATATGGTTATCGCAATTCCATTCACTCGAGCTTTACTTCAAAATTTGTCGTATTCGACTCCTCCTTAACGGATAATTACGAGTTTCAGCATGGTGATACAAGACTTCATAAGGGTATCTGACCACTGACCCCGTCTTCACTTTATGATCCATTTTATAAGAGGGTATAGGTGTCCAGGGTAAATGTATGTATTATGATTTTATTGATTTTTTTTTTTGATATATTTTAATATATATCTGCGGAGATATGTAGCATGGATAACACATATATTACTATCTTGATGACTTTTAGAAAACTTTTAATATATGATTATAGATATCTCTCTAAAGGAATTTGATACTTTTAATTTAAGTGATAATTATATATAGATATATTATCAACATTTATATTATATTAAGTCTATGCGCCTATACCTACATTTACAATTTGAAGTTTAAGGAATAAGAGCCAAATGGGGGGGAAAAGCATTTCAAACTTTCATTAAATTCGTTTGGTAGGGGCGGTGGGTGGTTCAAAGAACCACCAGATAACCATTTAAAACTTTCTTCCTCCTTATGCGTGCAAGAAGACAAATAGGCCGCCACCATCAATTTAATCAAATGGATTATGCAAATCCTTCTATGTACAGCCGCCCTAATAAATCCCAACTACTCTGGCTGCGTGGGTAGGAGAGTGGAGAAAAAAATGAAGAAGATGTCGGCGCATGTGGAAGGTGTTTTTACCGGCTTTCAATCGCCTTTACGCGTGCCATGCACACTGCAAGGAGGTAAAAAAAATACAGTCCCAGGCGCATGGGACAGAAAAGGGTATGCAGTATGAAGCTAGGTGCGTGAGGGGAGGAGTTACATCCACTTTCATTGGGGTGCTTAAGGTGTGAGTGGGACCAATTGTAAGGTCGGAGTTTGTATCAAATGTGCAAGTGTCGCTATAATTTCTGGATATGCCATCTGTCAACTATGGACCTCTTATACCAACCACTACTGCTTGTCTAATGCAACACTCTAAATTAGACGACAACAGAACTCGCCTTTGAAAGCATTGCAGCAATTTAAATATTCGGCCGTGACAAATGATCAGCGCTTTGTGTATCAAGTTGTCTATCGGCATATCTCTGCTGAAACGTATCATCATTTTTTTTGTATTAGCGTTATTCTCTTAGACACGATTTAAGGGTGATTGACTTGTCTTGATTTTGAGAGTAACTTCACATTTGTTTGGGCAGTTGTGAGGCCTGCCATGCAGCTTGATATTTGTGAAGCTAAGACCACTCGCAGTGTCCTAATCTGTAAAAAAAACGTTCAACATCATTGTAAGCATTGCAACAATTTAATTATTTTCTGTGACAGTCAGTGCTTTGATCCTTTATTGAATCCTACCAGACTTGAAGTACAGCCCGAGGAGAACAAGGAGGTCCACGAAGGTGGGTCTGTTTCATATCAGAATATTCATGAAGCACAGACTGCCTAGAAAAAGTGTGGACGTCTCAGGGTAGAGGCGACTCCGAATCACAGCAGAATACTCCTAGAGCACCGTTGCTTTGCAGTTACATGATCGTGCTGCGTGAAATTTGTTATAAACTTGCTACACGGTGATTAGACAGAGATGTATCACCATTTAGTTATTTTGATTGTTATATATGGTATGAAAATAAGGTGTAATGAGTATACTAGTACAGTTTGATCGGCTAGTACAGAATTAATTTTCCCTTGTTAATAAGAAGGGGGACATTAATAGTATAATGATAGTAATACGATTTGGTAATAGTAAATCCATTACTTCTAGTATTACTTTGGCATGAAATACTATTTGAAATATTAGTATCCTTGTTAAACGCTAAGGAGTAATGGATAATAAATTTAACAAGTTTTAAGTCTTTCATTACAATTCCCTTCTACACAATTTAATAACATTGTATGAGATTTCAAAGTAGGTTGATTTCTTTTCCTTTATTAATTTGCAATGGTTTTCAAAAGATTTAGTTTCATTTCCCTTTTTGTATTTCGCAATTAATTTCACAACGAATTCCTAAATGAAGAAAAGCATGTTAGAGCTAGAGTATGGACTTCTTTATTGGCGTATTTAAAACTATTGAGACTTAAGTCTTTTTATCAACAAAACAAGAATGGTAAGTACTCTAGTATTCCAACTGCAATACCTCTCCTTTTAAGCAATAAAATGGAATCTAATATGTATATTTTTCTTTGTGAATTTTCCTAACATTCCACAAAAGAGTCCTACAATCTTTCCATTAAGTTTTACACAAGATCTACCAACATTTCAACAAGATCAATACATTTATAAGAGGTTCCAAGACAAGTTAAAAGAGAATGAATGGATTATCTTTCTTGCAACTTTTAATCCCATCCCCATTACAAGCTTACAAATGAAGTTAAAAAAAAAAAAAAATCTTTTTACAACATAACCTACTTCATGTGGAAACAAATTTGCAATAATGGAATCTAAAGAAAGCAAAGTAATATTACATTTTTTTCTCCACTCAAGGTGAGTAAATACATGATGTTTTTACATTGTCAACAACAAGGTTCTTGTGCTCCAGGTGTTCTTCATCCATGCTCCAAGTTCCAAGTATTTCAAATCAAACCAAGATAGGGGAGAGGCAACACTCTCCTCCCAACCAAAACTCAATGGAGAAGAGAAGCAATCTCCTCCATTGACCCCAGCCCCAAACACAACACAATGAAGGGTGGTCTCCAACTCAAGGCAACAATACTTGCTTCCACAATACAATTTCTTCACAACATTCAAAGCTAAAATAGAAAAACAAAAGACACACAAATAACACAAACATTTCACAACAAGGCTTTCATCCAAGCCAACAAGAGAAGGAACTATGGGAAAGTTTTCCTTATGCCTCCCCATTGAGATGAGATGCCCATCCAAACCCTCCACAATAAAACTCAAGCCCCTATGACTCTTATGCCTCCCTCAGTACCCCTTTTTACTCCCATACTCTTATGCCTCCCTCCTCTTATGGCTCCCTCAAGGACAAGGTAAGAATGTGAACATTCTTACCCAAGATGGGCATCCCTCTCAAACTCCCTCCACAATATCCTATTCTACTCTTATGCCTCCCTCATGAGTTTTCCCATAGACCTCTCCTACACTACACATTAAGCATTCTATCCATTTTCACAATACACAAAAGTAAACATACATTATCCACAAATTTAGCATAGAAGCAACAACAATATGAAAGCAAAAAAAAGAAGGTTTCCTACCTCTCCATTGGAGAAGCCTAAACCAAGAAGCTTTGTCCAAGCTCCCTCCAAAACAATCCAAGCATGCAAGTCCAAGCTCCTTCTTTTTTCTCTTTCTCCCAATTCTTTCCTCTCCCAAAAAGAAAATAAAAAAAAGAACTCTCCACAAAAAAAAAAAAAACTCCAACCCCCTCAACAAGAGAGGAAGTTTCAATAAATAGACAAAAGGAAGAGTGAGGGTGATGTGGCTCCTTGTAGGATGCCACATCACACATCCTCAAGACCACCTCCCTTTAGTCAACTCAAATCCCAAAACACCATAAATGGGTGGTTGGGTTGAATGACATCTCTTTCCACATCCATCCCTTCCCATGTGTCTTAAGGCACAATTAAATGCAAAAGGAAGACAAGTGCACTCCAAAGTCACATTTCCCTTCCCAAAACAATAAATAATCCCTTTTTGGATTCCCAACCCATAGATATGGTTGGTAAGGGGTTTTGGGAAGTGTGGGACAAGTTCAACTTGTCCCACAAGTCCCCCAAAATTGCCCTAAATCTCAAATTCGAGATTCAAAGGATTTGGAGTGGTCAACACTCAAAACAAGCATTCAAAACAAGAGGAAACACAAGGCTCAAGGAGCCAACCATCAAAATTAATTACACCCACTAGACTTCCCTCCAAAACTTAAAAATTAAAACAAGATGTTAATTTAATCTAAACATACTTAGCAAAAGTAATTTAAAAAAACATCACAAATGAAATCACCTACTAAAGTAAGTTAAAACAAGTAATTAAAATTCTTACCCCCTTGGTCATTTAGAAAATTTCCCCCTCATGGAAATTTTTCTTAACACATAAAAGAATAAAGGTAACACAATACAATTTACTAGTTGCCTTGACGACCAAATGTTGTAACCACCCGACATCTGTTGTGTTTGGTTCCCAATCCCCCATGGTTGTGATCATGTTGTGTTTCCTGCAAAATGCAAAATACCTCCTTCGGCCTTGCGGCCATGTCAAAATATCCAAAATAACCATATGCATGAAATTTATTAACATCTATACGTAATTCAATCAATCATTATTTCTAGGTCTAAATCACAACTTAATTATGCATTTCATCATTATCCAAAATTATAGTAATGTAAATTCAACAACTACATTCTACTCATCATGGCGAAGAAATCCAATGTTAGAACACATGCAATATATCCATATAAAAATAATATCGGTATCGAATAGTCATCCATGAGTTAGGTGTAGATCATCACGAAAACAAAATCCAATCATAATCCAAATGCATCTAGTCACAAAACATCATGCTAATCAACATAAGTATAAGTCATGTCCATATCCAAAAGTCTGCATAACTCAAAATGATAATCAACTAAGTGTCATAGGGAAGTGGGCATTACATCCCCCTCCCCTTAGACTAGACTTCCTCACGAAGTCACTTGAAATAAGTGTGGAAACCAGAGCTCATGCATGATGATGTAGCATCCTCCCAGTAGCGCGGTCTCATCGTACTGTCCCATTGGACCCGAACACGATCAATCTCTCTGCCGAAGGCCCGGGGTCCTGCGATCTAAAATGCGCACATGGCTCCACCATCACACCCCCCGATCCTGCACACTGCAATGCGGTCAATCTAGCACATGAGAAGGATCGAAACATATCTCCTAAGCACGAAATGTGAAATACATCATGGATGCGCGATAAGCTAGGTGGCAGTGCTAGATGATAGGCTAAGGGGCCGAGGCGCTCCAAGATCTCAAAGGGACCCACAAATCTAGGAGCAAGCTTAGAACCTTTTCCATAATGGATAGGGCTCTTATGCGGTCTGACACGAAGAAACACCTTCGTGCCTACCTCAAAACTGCGATCTATCTATCTTGGTGCATACTTCTTCTTATCTATCTATCTGTGCCTCCTGCCGAATCTCTGTCGATCAATGTAACTTTTGCTCCATGTCCTGTAATAATGCTGGCCCAAGGGAAACCACATCCTCAATCCTATCCCAACTAAGAGGTGTCTGCACTCTCTACCATATAATGCACGAAAAGGAGCCATGCCTATAGAACTCTGAAACTATTATTGTAGGCAAACTCCACCAAATACGATATCTCCTCCCATCTCGGTGATGATCCATCACGTACATCCCGAGCATATCCTCCAAAATCTGATTCACCCTCTCTGTCATCCATCGGTCTCGGGGTGATAAGTTGTGCTGAAAATTAATCCTCGTCCCAGGGCATCTTTGCATGGTGGTCCAGAAATGGGAGGTGTCTGAAAGGGTCACGATCATGCAAATGATCTTCCGCGGAATCCCATGTAATCGACAATCTCATCAAGATATACTCGTGCCTGCGCACTTGCTGTATAGGTGGTCTTCACCGGGAGAAAAGTGAGCTACCTTCGTCGATTTATCCACCGTGACCATGATGGCGTCGTGGTGGTATCTCGGCGTCGAAACCCAACAATGAAATCCATAGAAATGGTGTCCCACTTCCACTCCGGTATGGCGTGAGGATAGAGAAGGCCAGGTGGATGCTGATGCTCGGCCTTCACCCTCTGGCACTCTAAACAACGGGATACAAATGAAGCTATGTCTCTCAAAGTCCTCTCCAAAAATACAAGCTGTCTCGGGTGGCGTGCATCTTCTTCACCCCGGGATGGGCTGAATAAGGTGCACGATGAGCCTCTGTCAAAATGTCATGTCTCAAGCCTCCATCTCTAGGAACATATATCCGACCTCTGTGCAGAAGACCATCTACCTCTAATGAAAATCCATCAAATCTCCCCTCGAGGGTCTCGAGACTCGATCTCTGCTCTCTGGTGCAAGGTAGAAACTATCCGAGGAAAGGCTGCTTTGCAAGATCCTACTCATGAATCTGTGCCTTGCCCGAGGTGGCCATAGCCACATGTCTCCATCTACTCAAGGCATCTGCCACCACATTCTCCTTTCCCTTCACATGCTCTATCTCCATGTCATACTCACAGAGTAACTCCATCCAACGCCGCTGACGAGCGTTGAGATTGGGCTGCGTGAAGAGGTGGCGAAGACTCAAGTGATCGATCCTTGAGTGTAAATCTCCGCCCAAGAAGAAAATGTCTCCACCGCACTAAGGCATGTACTCTCTGCTGCAAGCTCAAGGTCATGGGTCGGATAATTGAGCTCATAATCTTTGAGTTTGCGAGACTCAAAGGCAACTACTCTACCCCCTCGCATTAACACTCCTCCAGTCTGCCCAGGAAGCATCATGTGCATACGTAAAACTCTCCATGAGGATCAGCGCACTGCAAGATAGGTGCTCTCGTAAGGCATTCCTTCGATGTATGAAGGCCTGCTCACATCTATCGACCATAAAAACTTCTTCCCTTTCCGAAGAGAAGTGATAGGGTGCGCAATCCGAAAAAATCTGAACAAACCTCTGTAGTACCTGCTAGACCCATGAAACTACGCACCTCGGTCACACTAGTGGTGCTTGGCCAATCCATGATGGCTCGAATCTTGGAAGGATCGACTGCGATACCTTCCCCTAAAATGATGTGGCCCAAATACTGCACCTCAGTGAAAGAACGCACACTTCTCCAAGTTCCCGTAAAGGCGTTGCTCGCGAAGACAACTTGAACTGGCGAAGGTGCTCCTCGTGCTCCTCACGTGTGCGTGAGTAAATCAGAATGTCATCAAGGAAGATGAGCATGAAGCGATCAAGGAAGGTCCTGAATACCCCATTCATCAAACTCATAAACACTGCGGGGGCATTCGTCAAACCAAAAGGTACCACTTGTGAACTCGTAGTGGCCATATCTCGTGCGGAATGGCTGTCTTGTGAATATCTCTGTCTCCGCATGATCCTGAGGTGATGGTATCGACTTAAGATCTATCTTGAGAAAAACTATAGCCCCCTTCATCGATCAAATAAATCATCAATGCGTGGAAGGGGTAACGATTCTTGATCGTTACTTTATTCAAATGACGATAGTCATACACAACCGAAGAGATCCATCCTTCTTCTTCACGAAGATAACTGGTGCACCCCAAGGGATACACTAGGATGGATTAGGCCTTTCTCCGAGAAGGTCCTCAAGCTGCAACTTGAGCTCACATAACTCGGGAGTAGTCATCCGATATAGGGTGCTCGTGAGATAGGCTCTGCGCTGGAACTAGATCTATATGGAAGTCGATCTCACGTGGGGAGGTAATCTTGGTAGCTCCCACAGGAACACATCGGAAAACTCGATAAGATGGGATGATCATCGAGGAAGGTCCTCTCGACTCATCCTCGATCATCACTTGACCGTAATAGCAAACATCGACCACCATCGCACACACCGCTTAAGCTGCATAGCGCGGAGATGGTGCGAATGGAAACGGCCCTCTAACTCCCGATATCACGACTCTACTCCAAGATCATCTATGCAAGCAATAGTCTTATGGTAACAATCCACTCTAGCTCTGTGAGCGGAACAACCAATCCATGCCTAAAATGATGCCATAAGATCCTAATGGAAGGATCCGAAGATCAGAAGTAGTGGTGAAGGGTCCCAAATCCACTACACACTCCTTGACTAAGGAGTCTACAGAAATCTTGGCTCCAGAAGCCATCTCAACGTCCCAACTACGGCCCCTTTACCTAACTTTTGCCACCTCTGACGCTCTACTAAGGATGGTGCGATAAAAGAATCGAAGAACCAGAATCAAATAATATAGAGGTGGAAATACCACCAACACTACTGTCGTCTCAATCACGGTACTCGATGCTCATCTGGCGGTTCTCGACCATTGCTGCGTAGATCCGATGACTCAGTGCCATATCTCCAACAAGTAGGCTCGAGCTCTGTCTTACCCTTGGTAGGGTTATGTGGGCAATCTCTCCAAAGATGTCCAACAACACAACCATAACAATTTGCTGGTCCTCTCCGGTGGGAAGCGGCTCAGTGGTACTCTAGATGGCGAGATACGAGATCCGACGATCCGGCTATGGACTGCTTGAGGTCTCTGTTGACGAGCTCCTCTTGGCCCGAGCTCTCGGTGCACCTGTGTCTGATGGGACCCCTAGGAGGAGGCCCCATACTACGTCCTCTCTCTGTGCATCAAATCTCGAGGAGGTCGGTAAGGTGGGCGGGTGCTGCTGCTGCTGCTTCTGCTGCTTGTGGTGGTGGCACTAAATGAAGCTTGCCACTGAACTCTGTCCACCCCGTGGAGGAGGAACCCGCCCCTTCGACCTACCATCCTGCATCTGCTGGATACGGCTCCAAACTCTGTCTCTAGCCTCTGTGTGTCTTCCCCGTGTCTCCTCTGCATATAGGCCTTCTCCACGGCCTCTGCTAATGTCTGTGGGCGGTGAATGCACTTGCGCCACCTAAATCCAAGTTCGGGCCCCGGATGAACTTGTGAATCCGTACTGCTCATCCTGCGCATATAGTCGACGCGTCTTGGAGTAGGTCCATAGAAATCGACTCTCATACTCGGCTCTTTCATCGTTCGATGCACGAGCGAGGTCATGAAACTCATCTATCGCTCTTTGAATAAATCTCTGGGTAAATACACTGCTCTGAAACGCTCCTCAAACAACTCCCGGTAATCGTCTCTGCGAGTCGACATGGAGCTTACTGCTCCTCGGTCCTCCACCGAGACTCTGCTCCCATCCTTGAAGATGGATCGCAACACGAGCTTTCGTGTTGCTACTACAAGGACAGAGCTTGAAGCATCCGCTCAAGCTCACCAACCAGGCCTCTGCCTGAAAACCACCTGTATCACCCGAATAGTGAGATGGTCGTAGCTTCAGGATCTCCCTGATATGGTCTGCAGCTGATGTATGATGAATCCTAGATCTCTCTGTATGCTCCTCCCTCTGTCTAGGGCTCCGAGACCTGTCCCTATGTCCTGAGATCCTGTCCCCATGTCCTCTCTGTGGTGACTCTTCCCTAGCCGACTCTGCACGGAAATTCTCTGCTCTGTGCTCCTCGCTGTGTCGAGGATGCACAGGCATCTGCGTGGCTCCAAACTATGTCTAGCAAGTCGTCCTCCCAAGGGCTCTCCGCGTATAGCGGCATTGACATCCTGGAGTGTCTGCAAGATCTGAGGCAGAAGGGCTGCTACGGCCTGCTCTGGCGGTGGTATGTCTAGGTCTATGTGAAGAGACCCCTCGCCCAATCCGTGCCTCCTGCACAGATCAAGGCGAGAGTTAGTTCATCGTTCTAGGTCTTGTGCTAGTTTTCAAAATTTGTTGTTTACTATAATTATCAACATTATGGTTTTATATTTTAAAAGAATAATGTTACGCTACTAAGTTAAGTGTTCATGTTTTGCACGTTTTCCTGCGTGTGCCAAGGGTCCCACTTGAACCCCGCTCGATACCAAAATGTAACCGCAAAAAAGCGCGCCACACTCACGATCGACGATGACGAGCGACGCCGCAACAAACAAACGTCCCGAAACCCGAAATTACGACAATTTTTTTTTTTAAAATTATTTAAGTTCAGGTTTTCCATGTTTGATTTATTTTATCATTCATTAAAAAAGGTTTGTGAAACTCTTAAGTTATTGGGATGAATAGTTATATTTTACTTTGTATTCCGTTTTAAAATCTAGAAATATGAGATATATATATTCCATTCACTCGAGCTTTACTTCAAAACTTGTCGTATTCGAATCATTCTAATTTAATCATTTTCAATTTGAATTTAAGCATGGTAAAGACTTCATAAGTTGATCTCCACTTGATCTCCCCATCTTCACTTTATGATCCATTTATATATATCTCGCCATAGGTGTCACGGGTAAATGTATCCATTATGAACTTATTGATTTTTTTTTTTGATATTTTTTATATATATTCATGACATAGCCACCATAACACATAAATTACTTTCATTATGACTTTTAGAAAACTTTTAATATATTTTAATATCTCTCGACAAACTTTGATACAATTTAAGTGATAATTATTTATATATATATTATCAAATCACCATATTCTTATCCAACTATTAAGTCTATATAATCGGCCTCGATAAGTGAAAGGCGTAGCATGTGGCCCATAAGAGTCATTAATGTGGAAAAATATTTCAAAGATAGGTTAAATTTGTTTCGGTTGGGGGGTGGGTGGCTCAAAGACCACTGCAAATGAATTAACTTAAAACTTTTCTTCTTCCTTTGGCGTACATGCTACACAAACATGCGCCACCATCAATTTTATTTATTTCACCTTAAATCTTTCTCTCAAAACCAAAAATTTTTACAATCGGTTTGCAGCATGTTGTGATTCGGAGTCTGGAGAAAAAAATGGCGAAATGTCGGCGTGATGTGTTGTTTACTGTGAAGCCACCACCGTGCCACCATTAAAAGGCATGTTGACCCGTTTTATCTCTTCCCCGGGCCGTGGGAATGAAAGATGGTTTGATATGAAGTTAAAAACCAGAGGAAGGCGTGTGGATCCATTTCATCGGGTGCCGCAAGGTGTGAACTTCCATGGGGACTGTAGATGGAGTTACGGCGAGAGGTGAGATCGTCAACCATGGACCTCTTATACCAACCACTTATATTTATTTATATCTAAATTATATATATATATCGCCTTTTATGCATTTAGCGTTTTAAATATTCGATTGTCCATTTATGTTGTTATCTATTCAGTATCGAATGCAACACCAAAATCGGAGTTCTCCTTCATTAAAAGCATTTAATAAATATGTTTAAATGATTGATAAGGATTTTGAAAGTAACTTCAAATTTGATTGAGGGATAGTGAGGAAAAAAATGGATATTTGTAAAGCTAAGACCACTCAGAGAAATGTGAATAGCAACATCATGAAGCATTGCAACATGAATTATTTTATGTGACTTCTTATATTTTTTGTCCTATATACAACTAGAACCTAGGAGAGCAAGATTCACTCGTGGAAGAACATCGAATATTCATGAAGCATAAATTCCTAGAGGATCTCATATCGACTCGAATCATTCTGAAAGTAATTTGTTTTGTAATTTGTTACATTACATGATCGTGCTGCGTGAAATTTGTTATAATCTTGCTATACGGTGGTTAGACAGAGATATATCACCATTTAGTTATTTTAATTGTTATATATGGTATGAATATAAGGTTTTATGAGTATACTAGCACAGTTTGATCGGCTGGTCTGAATTAATTTTCCCTTGTTAATAAGAAAGGGGACATCAATAGTATAATGGTAGTAATACGATTTGGTAATAGTAAATCCATTACTTCTAGTATTACTTTGGTATGAAATACTATTTAAAATATTAGTATCCTTGTTAAACGCTAAGGAGTAATGGATAATAAATTTAACAAGTTTTAAGTCTTGCATTACAATTCCCTTCTACACAATTTAATAACATTGTATGGGATTTCAAAATAGGTTGATTTCTTTTCTTTATTAATTTGCAATGGGTTTTCAAAAGATTTAGTTTCATTTCCCCTTTACAATTCGCAATTAATTTCACAACGAATTCCTAAATGAAGGAAAGCATACTAGAGCTAGAGTATGGACTTCTTTATTGGCGTATTTAAAACTATTGAGACTTAAGTCTTTTTATCAACAAACAAGAATGGTAAGTGCTCTAGTATTCCAACTTTGCAATACCTCTCCTTTTAAGCAATAAAATGAAATCTAATATGTATGTTTTTTTTTTTTTTTCTTTGTGAATTTTCCTAACATTCCACAAAAGAGTCCTACAATATTTCCATTAAGTTTTAAACAAGATCTACCAACATTTCAACAAGATCAATACATTTATAAGAGGTTCCAAGACAAGTTAAAAGAGAATGAATGGGTTATCTTTCTTGCAACTTTTAATTCCATCCCTATTACAAGCTTACAAATGAAGTTCAAAAAAAAAAAAAAACAACTTTCCTTCAAAATCTTTTTACAACATATCCTACTTCATGTGGAAACAAATTTGCAATAATGGAATCTAAAGAAAGCAAAGCAATATTACATTTTTCCTCCACTCAAGGTGGGTAAATACATGATGTTTTTACATTGTCAACAACAAGGTTCTTGTGCTCCAAGGTGTTCTTCATCCATGCTCCAAGTTCCAAGTATTTCAAATCACAACCAAGATAGGGGGAGAGGCAACACTCTCCTCCCAACCAAAACTCAATGGAGAAGAGAAGCAATCTCCTCCATTGACCCCCGAGCCCCAAACACAACACAATGAAGGGTGGTCTCCAACTCAAGGCAACAACACTTGCTTCCACAATACAATTTCTTCACAACATTCAAGACTAAAATAAGAGAACAAAAAGACACACAAATAACACAACATTTCACAACAAGGCTTTCATCCAAGCCAACAAGAGAAGGAACTATGGGAAAGTTTTCCTTATGCCTCCCAATTGAGATGAGATGCCCATCCAAACCCTCCACAATAAAACTCAAGCCCCTATGACTCTTATGCCTCCCTCAAGTACCCCTTTTTCCTCCCATACTCTTATGCCTCCCTCCTCTTATGGCTCCCTCAAACAAGGTAAGAATGTGTGAACATTCTTACCCAAGATGGGCATCCCTCTCAAACTCCCTCCACAATATCCTATTCTACTCTTATGCCTCCCTCATGAGTTTTCCCATAGACCTCTCCTACACTACACATTAAGCATTCTATCCATTTTCACAATACACAAAAGTAAACATACATTATCCACAAATTTAGCATAGAAGCAACAACAATATGAAAGCAAAAAAAAAAAGAAGGTTTCCTACCTCTCCATTGGAGAAGCCTAAACCAAGAAGCTTTGTCCAAGCTCCCTCCAAAACAATCCAAGCATGCAAGTCCAAGCTCCTTCTTTTCTCTTTCTCCCAATTCTTTCCTCTCCCAAAAAAAATAAAAGAAAAGAACTCCTCAACAAAAACCTCCAACCCCCTCAACAAGAGAGGAAGTTTCCATAAATAGACAAAAGGAAGAGTGAGGGTGATGTGGCTCCTTGTAGGATGCCACATCACACATCCTCAAGACCACCTCCCTTTAGTCAACTCAAATCCCAAAACACCATAAATGGGTGGTTGGGTTGAATGACATCTCTTTCCACATCCATCCCTTCCCATGTGTCCTAAGGCACAATTAAATGCAAAAGGAAGACAAGTGCACTCCAAAGTCACATTTCCCTTCCCAAAACAATAAATAATCCCCTTTTTGGCTTCCCAACCCATAGATATGGTTGGTAAGGGGTTTTGGGAAGTGTGGGACAAGTTCAACTTGTCCCACAAGTCCCCCAAAATTGCCCTAAATCTCAAATTCGAGATTCAAAGGATTTGGAGTGGTCAACACTCAAAACAAGCATTCAATACAAGAGGCAAACACAAGGCTCAAGGAGCCAACCATCAAAATTAATTACACCCACTAGACTTCCCTCCAAAACTTAAAAATTAAAACAAGATGTTAATTAATCTAAACATACTTAGCAAAAGTAATTTAAAAAAAAATATCACAAATAAAATCACCTACTAAAGTAAGTTAAAACAAGTAATTAAAATTCTTACCCCCTTGGTCACATTAGAAAATTTCCCCCTCATGGAAATTTTTCTTAACACATAAAAGAATAAAGGTAACACAATACAATTTACTAGTTGCCTTGATGACCAAAAGTTGTAACCACCCGACATCCTGTTGTGTTTGGTTCCCAATCCCCCTCATGGTTGTGATCATGTTGTGTTTCCTGCAAAATACAAAATACCTCCTTCGGCCTTGCGGCCATGTCAAAATATCCAAAATAACCATATGCATGAAATTTATTAACATCTATACGTAATTCAATTATCATTATTTCTAGGTTAAATCACAACTTAATTATGCATTTCATCATTATCCAAAATTATAGTAATGTAAATTCAACAACTACATTCTACTTATCATGGCGAAGAAATCCAATGTTAGAACACATGCAATATATCCATATAAAAATAATATCGGTATCCAATAGTCTGTCCATGAGTCAGTGTAGATCATAAAATGAAAAATCAAAATCCAATCATAATCCAAATGCTATCAAACATCATGCTAATCAACATAAGTATAAGTCATGTCCATATGCACATCCGAGAGACCAATTCTCTCAACAGTGAGTGAAGACTTGTAATAATTATTTGAAGTTTATTACAATGTCTGCTCCAAATTTGTTTCTGTTCGATACACAATTACTCAAAGGGCCAAATTATGCGGCCTAGAAAACAAATATGCACACCATCCTTCAGTATGAGGGATTATGGGGTATTGTCATAGGGTACGTGATAGTTTTTACTAATCTCGATGAGATTATAAAATATGAGATAACTAGTGCAAAAGCATTGATGTTGATTATGTTGAGTATCACAGATGATGTGCAACCGCATGTTCGGGATGCAAAGAAACCAAAGGAATCCTAGGATAAGTTAGCAACCATCTTTGAGGAAAAGAATCAGACTAAGATCCTCCATCTTCAATCGAAATTGCACACCCTATCTATGGGGTCAAATGAGAAAGTTGAGGAGTTCTTACATCGAGTGGCTGCGCTTGTGAACAAAGTTATTAGCGCTCAGTGAGATGGTAGAAGACAAAATTCTGGTTCCGATCACCTTGAGGGCACTCCCTTCTCAATTCCAAGTGTTCGTTATGACACTCAATGTCTTTAAATAGAAAATAACATTTGAGGAACTCATGAACTTGCTACAAAGAAAAGGACATCAAAACAATCCAAGATGAGGTGTAAGATAAATCCTTTTTGTCAAAGCCATAATGTGGACAAAATAATTGAAAGGGTCCCCCAAAGAAGCAAACACATATACATCAACATCAATAGTAGAAATCTCAAAATTCAAAGATGTGGTGTAATATCTATAGAACCAACACTCATGATAATCGACAATCTAGTACAATGGCTTGAAAAAAATGGTCTTCGAGTCAAGCAAGCACATCTAGGTGTGACGATTTTCAAAAATTGAAAAGACGTCCCCGTAGAAGAAAGTAGAAGGGACATCTCAAAACTCAACAAGATGATGACTTTGATGAGGAGACACCAAAAGGAGCCAATTGTAGTAATAACCTCGTGCTAGTCTCCCGGACCTCACATTCCCATGAAAAACTATGGTTGATAGATTCGGTGCTAGTAAGTATATGTCAGTGACAAGAAGATATTCTATATGCTGATAGAATAACCCACTGGATATCTAGTCATAATAACAAATGATAAAAATACATTGTAGAAGGAATAGGCCAAGTCAATATTCCTCTCGGAACACAAAAATGTACATTGAAAAAGGTATTGTATGTTCCTGGATTGACTACCAACCGCATGTCACTCAGCTTAGATCCCAAATCATCATCTAAAGGTAGAATTTCCTGTTATAAATGGCATCAAATCTTGTTTGATCTCAAGACAAGGTATGGTTATTGTTAGAGATTTTCTAAAAGATAAGTTATTTGGTTGAGATATTCTTTCATGTTGTACAAGAGCTTTATCTACCTCAAAAAGAGAATCTACTACCCTCTGGCATTATCGATATGGTCACTTGTCTGTTGGATATTTGCACTAGTTGAGTTCAAAAGAAATGGTATGTGGACTTCCCGGGTTGTCCAGGTTCCTTTCCTATATGATCTGGTTGTCTTGCAAGAAAACAATACATGGATCTATTCAAGGTGATCACCATCTATGCCAAGAAACATCTTGAGGTAGTTCATACTAATTTGAATGGACCATTACCTGCTTCATTTTTAGGATACCAGTACTTCCAATTGTTCATGGATGAATACTCTCAAAAGATGTGGATGTTTTTCTTAAACAAGAAGAGTGAATCCCTTCATAATTTCTATATATTCTATCACCATGTTACCAAGGATACCGGTTAGCCTCTTCTTCTACTCCGCTTAGATCAAGGTAAGAAATTCACATCAAAGAATTTCTTGGTATTCCTAAACCAAAAAGGATTTAAGGAAACCCTTACTACTCCCTACACGCCCCAAAAAATGTCATTGTTGAGAGATACAATCACACAAAGTGATGGAGATGGCTCATACATGATATTGAGAACAAATATGGAGGATCGATATTGGGCGAAAAATACGAACAACTATTTATATTCATAAAAGGGCACCAAGAAAATATTCTATAAGATAAAACACCAGAAGAGGTATGGAGTGGTAAAAATCCATCAATTTACCATTTACGAGTTTTTGGTTTCACAACATATATTCATATCCCAACTCAAAAGAGAAAGAAGATCAAGCCAAAGACACTCTTGTGCATCCTATTGGGATATAACACTACCTCAAAGGCATACTAACTCATGGATCATGAGATGAAGAAAATTTACAAATGATAAGATGTGGTTTGTGATGAGTCATCCTTTGACTAAGTAGTGCAGAAAGAAGAAATATCACCAACCACCTCTCATCGACTAATCTCTGAGTCAGAATATGAGAAAGAGGAGACTACTGAGAGAAATGATGAGCTATAATGGGAGCTATATGTTGACCTTGGAGACCTAGACAATGTTACTACACATCGACCCTCACATCAATATAAATTTTGTTCACAATATAAGCTGATTTCTCATTCGAACTAGGTACAAAGCACCATCAAATACTCTCATATGAAATCACTCCCAAATACTTTATCAGAATAGAACAAGGAGTCAGACAAGAAATGAGGTGAATTTTATACTCATGAGTACACTGATTTATAGATTCGATCCTAATAATGTTCATGAAGCACTCATTAAAACTCATAGGAAAGGAGCCATGGATGAAAAATATGACTCACTCATGAAAAATCGCACATGAGAACTTGTTGGTCCGACTACAAGAAAGAAACCCATAGGCTGCAAACGGGTTTTTAAAACAAAATATATGCTAGATGGATCCATTGAAAAACATAAAGAACGACTTGTAGCAAAGGCATATGCTCAATAAGAGGGCATTGAATATGAGGAAATCTTTGCACCCACTATTAAGATCAAGACCATTGAAGTAGTTTTCACACTAACAACACGTAAGGGATGGAAAGTTTAGCAGATGGATGTCAAGAGAGATTTCCTTAATGGTGATTTGAAAGAAGAAGTGTACATGACCCAACCTGGAAGGATTCATTGATAAAAACATCCTCATAAGTTATGTCATCTCATCAAATCACTGTATGGATTGAAATAAGCCCCAAGGGCATGGTACATTGAGCTATATGATCACCTTTTGTAGCTCGGTTTCACTTGTAGCCCATTCGATTCGAATTTGTACATAAGGAAGGTAGGAAAATAAATTTTCATTCTTGTGTTGTATGTTGGTGATCTTGTGATCATTAGAGGTTCAAAAGATGAGGTTGATATTGTGAAGAATGATCTCAAAAGAACCTTTGAAATGGCTGATTTGGGGCTACTACATTATTGTCTTGGCTTGGAGATATGGCAAACGAAGCATCACATTTTTGACTCCTTGATAAAGTATGCCAAGACATTCTGGAAAAGTACAAAATGTCCAAGCTCAGAAATGTATATCCACTCCCATGGAAAAAGGGTTGCAAATTTCATGATTCCAGGACTCACCGCAAGTGGATGCTACTCTCTACAACTAGCTTGTTGGAAGGCTCATCTACTTGCCATATACCAAACAAGACTTATGCTATACATTCGAGATATCTTTTTAGGTTCATGTAGGAGCCAAAGAAATGTAACTGGATTGCAAAGTAAAGCATGTTTTGAGGTATGTCCAAGGTAAAATTGATTACTTTATGGAATATAAGAAGAATGATCAATTCTTCTCACATGGATATGTTGACTTGGACAATACCAAATCATTGATGACAGGAAGTCAACTACAAGATATATTTTCATCTCGAGATATGGACCTATCTCATGTATAAGCAATAAGTAGAATGTTGTTTATATTTCCTCCACAAATGCAAATTATCACGTCAACCGAGGAGTTATGCATGAAGAAATATGGTTACGTCACATTTTGGATGACATGGAAATTCTGAAGAGTAGTCACCTATTCTCTATTGCGATAATCGATTGTGTTAAAGCTTGTGTAGAATCTAGTTTTTCATGAATGAACAAAGAACATTGAGATTTATTTTCACTTCATTTGAGAGCATGTCTTGAACCACCATCTTCAGCTCTAGTAATTTCCTATAGAAGCACAAGTAACTCGATATTCTCACAAAATCCCTTACAAAAGTGAAAATTGAAATTTTTAGGGTTACATTTTCAAGAATATTGTAATAAGGGGGAGAATGTTAGCGTAATATAGCTAGTATTAACTATTTTGTTATACGTGTCATATTCCATTATTCTATCTTTGTTTGATCTCCATTTGTAACTCCCATAATATCTCGGGAATATTGCTATATCTCTCACATATAAATATGTATGTGCTTCTTCTTAATAATATCAATCGAGTTCTCTTAATCTTCTCTTGATTGCATTGAGTCATGTCTTTGATTAGGGGTGTGTCTCCTAATGTTTAAGAAGCATCAAAAAGGGTTGAAATCTTAAGATGTCTTGTTTATGGTGTTTTTAAAGGCATCAATCATGATATGTTATCAGTACATAAATGTTCAAGGGTATTAATGATAAGAGTAAGAGGTCTATGATCTATTTCATACCTTGGAATGTGGTTTGGTCTGAGTTAGCACTCATTTATTCATGGCAAGGTGTATGTTAATCAAGATCTTGAGATGCAAAATATTTTAAGTTGAGGGTTGTGTCGGGTATGTGGCTTCTATAAAGAGTTATTTAGTGTAGAAAATATGTATAAAGGTACATGGATAATTTAAATCTTGTAGGTTCTAATGCTCTCTATCAAAGTATACTCTATATAGGGTTGTAATGGTCGTGACTTGATAAGAAATGTTATAACTTTTATTTCAAGATGCTTTGTTCTTAAGTCATTAAATATCTATATATTCTACATATATCTGTTAGCCATTGTGTATTAGTGTAATCATTGATGTCAAACTCATTAATGGAAAAGGGTTTCGTAGGTCGTGAGATTATCTATGAGGGTACAATAAAATGTAAAACATTAATGTTGATTGGTAGTGACATAGTTTGGAATGTTTTATGAGGTCCCGGCGCATGGTCTAGTGATATAAGTAATGGTGTAATTATTCGCAGCTGATTTGATAGTTTTCATAATGTCATTCATAGTCCATGAATTGTGTTATAGGTGTATAAGAGTCTACATGGGGTTAAAAAGGTTATTTCATGGTTTGTCATGGTTAAGTCAAGTCATTTCAGGCCTATTCGTAGTCTGGAGCATGCAAAATGGTATGGATGCATGATATTTGGAGCTAATTAGTCCCAACAAAGCATGGTAACATTAATGTGATATTTTATATGAGGTTTATGATGAATTTTAGTCATTTCTAAATAAAAATTTGTGTTTCATTTTCCTTAGGAAGAAAGTAGAAGAAAAATAAACAAGTTGACACGAGTAAGTTTTAATGGATAAATATTTCAATGAATATTTGAGATAGATGGTGAGCATGGAAATTTACAATATGTCGATGGTCTTAGAGGTTAGAAAAATCAATAATAAATATTTTATTATCACTAGAGATCTATTTCTTAATCCTAAGCAATGATGAATAACAATGAATAACAGGGCATTGGCCAAATGATTTACTAAAATATGCAATATGAATATATGGATATATAAATTCATCAAATACATCAATATCTGATGGGTTGATGCATTGAAGAGTAAAAGAATAGCAGGAGGGATTGATCACATCCTATGTGTCACACACACACACACACACACACACACACACACACACACACACACACACACACACACACACACACACACACACACAGAGAGAGAGAGAGAGAGAGAGAGAGAGAGAGAGAGAGAGAGAGAGAGAGAGAGAGAGAGAGAGAGAGAGAGAGAGAGAGAGAGAGAGAGAGAGAGAGAGAGAGAGAGAGAGAGAGAGAGAGAGAGAGAGAGAGAGAGAGAGAGAGAGAGAGAGAGAGAGAGAGAGAGAGAGAGAGAGGAGAATTGGGAGGACTTCCAAATATGTATAAGGTTATGACCAATATCTCTAGTTCTATTTGGAGGAAGTAGATTCTAGTGAAACAAATTATTCCTAAAGTGGCCCACACCGAGTATCCATTTTCTTGCAAGTTCCAGTGAACTCTTATTTGTTCATGTTCAACTAGAATTTACCAATAAATTTTATATGATATATTCACCATTTCAAACTATATAAAGGAGGATAATTTGAGGTTTTTACAAGAATTTGGTTGATTTTTTTAATGGGTGTAGGTAATATGCTGATAAAAAGATCTATTGAAAGGGCCTTGTAAAATTTCAAATAAATGTAGTTGATTTGTATAAATCTAGACGCCGTATTGCCTAGTGGTTTAACCGCTGAATGAGCAAGATATCACCTCATTGAATATCATAAATATGACTTACAATGGAAATGGGCATCCTCACAAGGACCTGATAATATTTCTTCAAATCAATCTATACAACCTCATAAGTTCAAATTTTCTAGTATACTCCCTACTTGTGTAGAAATATGATGCTTTAAATAGGGTAGATGAATATGCAAAATGTGGATTCATTAACAAGTTACCAGACTATTATAAAGTTTTCTAAGAAGAAATGGAAGCTCATGGAATACAACGATTATAGGATATGCACAAAATGGGTTTTTTAAAAAGGTAGTTTTTAAACCCATACAATTATAAACACATAAGAATATTAATTCTTTGTAAGTTTATTTTCAAGATATGTTAATTTATAGAAAACCACAAGACATCCACAATGTCACATATTATTGTGCAACATACATGAGCACATATGCAATAAAATAGATGAATGTTTGATCTATTTTTGTCTATTTTATTTTCAATGAATGTTTATATTGATAATGAAATCATGAATTTGAGAGATCCCTAAAAACATGAATCTATAAATTATAATTTCTACCTTTTCCAACAACATTTTGGTATGTTTAAATATAAGAGCTTTAATATAGGGCATGAAAATTCATCATAGCATACCGAGAAGCTGATTTTCATTCTTTGTAGTTGCAAGTTCCCTTGTACAAATATATGCAAACTGTGGAATCATATAGAAGTCATGCGAAAATTTTGATAAAACTCCTAGAAAATTTTTTTCGTAATTACAATATATGTATAAAATAATTTTTTAATGACGAAAATAAATTACAAAGTATAATGGAGAAGAGATAAATTTCATTGATTGTGAGTGCTGAAATTGATATTGAAGAGACATGTGTAAATTTTTGAGGTATGCACTTAATATTTGAATTTTTGACTAAATTGACAACACACTATAACTTCATAGTCACAATTTTTATCGCATAACAATGCAAGAAATAACAATATTCTAGGGCCATCAAGGTGCAATGCATATATTGTTCCTACAAATCATTACAAGGGGAATAAGGAAACACAAGTTGATTATTTTTTATGTTGTTGTGGCTGCACACTAGATGATTCATGTGTACAATCTATAATGTTGAACATCCATATCAAACAATATTACATTTTACATATTGGATTGTAATCTAATCACATTTTGCTAAAATAAGTTGAACATTATATTGGGGTTTAAATTTTACTTTTTGGTAATCATTTATTTTACTTTTACCGGCATTACCAATTCATATTGAAAAAACATCATGTTACTAGATTGTTTTTAGTTATGCTCATATACCTAATTTTCCAATCACTACCAATTATTATGGTATAAATTATTTACAAACTTTGATTTGTTTCAAAAGATAAGATTTATTTAATTTTTATCGATAGAAATCATGAGGTTTGGCTATTCAAATAAGTATTTATGAAACACCAAGAATAATTGTCCCCCAAAATTAATCATAATTAACTACATAAATATTTCTATCTAGAAAACTAAGAATTCTCCACTGACAACAATACATTTGAATGATTAAGCACTTATTAATGGCAAAGTCTTGTCTAAGTAAACATCATTTTACAAGGGTGGAGGATATCTAATTTGATGAAGAAGGCATGTTGTGAGGTATAGTGTTAGGCTTATGATCCTGGTGCTACTTCTCTAGTTCCAATCTCACCATGGCTTACCCAAAGCCTTTTGATAAAATAAATTAAATTAAGTAGAGGGTTTTAATTGAGTGCAAAGAATAATATACAATGACAAAAAAGGTTCGAACTTACTTGAATGATACATATCCTACATTTGTTAATGTGGAAGAGAATGTTAAACCTAATATTTCAAATGTTTTTCCCTGTTCAGGAGACAATGACATGGCCAAGGGTGGAAACTTATTCTTATCCAATGGTGGCATTAATGGAGTGGCAAGAACCAAAGTGACAACAACATCCCGATAGTTGGTCCTATCCATGGCTTTGGGGAGAGATAAAGTCTGCTGAGGGGGTGATAAATCTTGGTTGACCCGACACTTCATGGAAACCCCAATCTTAGCTTCATATTGTATGTAGAAAGTCACAATCAAGGTATTTTAAGGGTTAATGACATGCCTATGTTGTTCATGGGCAGCGAGGAAAATTAATTATTGGCTTGACATATTCTAAAATAGTCACTAAGGCTAGGAATGGATCCCTAATTGCTATCCATAGCCCTTTTGTGGCCCAATGAGGCTATGAGAGTGGAAGACCCTAGGGTTAAAGGTGATGGTTGCAGTTCACTTTAGGGACCAAAAACAAAGAATGGTGGCATGAATGGAAGCGTGTCTTATTTTGGTAGTCCTTCTCTCGAATGTGGGATATGATAACTCTAATTCTAAACATTTTTACTCCCATGTTATTGTACACATGTGTCTTTTTGTTAGGCTGTCTGAAGGTTTTTATCTTGTCACTTTGAACTCTACCTTAATAAATCCATGTGTGATTTTTTTATGAGGTGATGAAATCCGAATCATACATCCAAAACCATGGCCCTATCTCGTAAATTTGGTGCATAGTGCCTCAATTTACCTGATCTACATGAACAGATATCCAAATGTTGGATTAGCTTACTTGAAGGTTAGGTATGCATTTATCCTTGTGGAAAAGGAATATTTGTTGTATATTTCACTGAGATTTTGTATAGAAGTGCTAAATCTAAAACCATTTGGATTCAGAAACCTTGGTACTTATTTGTGAATCCCTAGTTCCCTTATCTTAACCCTCTTATTGAATCATTCTCAACCAAACTGGTTTGGGTTAGAATGCCACATTTTCCACTCCAATTTTGGGTGACAATTTTCCTTGTATATATGAGTAACACTTTGGGAAAACTCATTAATTATAATGTAGATACCTCTTGTTATATACAAAAAAAACCTATGTCTAAATCCCTTTTGAAATAAACACCGCTAAGGAACTTCTCACAAACATAAACCTTAAAGTGAATGGCATAATTTGGACTCAATGCCTTATTTATGAAGGAATTCTCTTCAAATGTATAAGATGCTCCTATTTGGGAAATATAGCTTCCTAATATCACCTTGAGAGAAGAAAACATATATGATCTACTTAGTGGAAATATGCCTTCTCAACTCCCATGGTGGTAAATGAAAAACTTGAGAGTGTGCAACCAAGGAGGAGTGTGTTCTGAAACACCTATTAGGGATCCATTGGACTACTTGGATAAATTCTAGTTGAAGATAATAAGGGAAAATCCAATCCAGAAATTAAGATGAGAAAATGTATAGAACCAAACCACGATAAAGCCAAAAGGAAAATGTTCATTTATTTCCTTTAAAGTAAGGTACAAAGAAGATGATTAAACTCTAGAGTTTAATTTAGCTATTGATGTTATTTTTGAAGGTTGGAAAATGGTTCTTAGTAACAAAAAAATAAATCCATAAGAAAAATGTTTCTCCTACCTAGTTATTTCTTTCTCATCTGGGAAGTTATTTCCTTTTACTCTTTTTGTGTTTAAGGATTAATTTGGTTTTTCAGGCCTTATTTATAACATGGTAGGATCCCAAAAAAAACCCTCGTTTTACCAACTATCTAGAAAGGATATTAACTACTGATAAACCAACAATAAAAAAATTGCTTAGAAGCTAAATATGCTAATACAAAATTTAGAAAATAGAATCCACAACATTATTCAAAAATTTCGAAACATATTTGTATAAATATTCATCATCCCAAAGACATACTTAATACATTAAATTTATTTCATATAAGTATTAGATACCCTCCACTCATAAAAATAAAAGATAACACTAAAAGTTATTGAGTAGAAGTCTTATTGTGACACCTTAGAAAATTGTAACCCACACAAAACCCAAGACAACATAGGTCAAACTAAAATTATTATGGAATAATTTTATTTTTGTGAAACCTACTCAAAACACTAGGTTAAAATTTCTAGTCACACTTTCTTTCTTTAAAATTACATTAAACTAATATTATAAATTTCGAATGAGGTTCTACAATTCCCTTAGCTCCCTTTAAATATAATAATAAAATCTTACAATACCATTAAATAAATAAATTATTCTAAAGCAATACTTAGGCTCCCCTACCATTTGTTTTAATACAATTTAATTCAACCATAATTAAACTTGCTCAAAGTAATATTATGGGTATTGTGGTCTAGTTATTTAAATAATAAAGTTTTATTATACCCACAAAGAGGTCAAAGCTTGCATTAATTAAAATAGTCTTAAATAAGTCATTTGGGTTAGAAAAGTAATCACACTCCCTACACATACTAGAGTGGCCACAAAATAAAGTCCACCCAAGGATTTTAAATTTTAAAATTACCTCACCTTCTTCCCACCTAATTTTTGTAGCGATGAATCTCGTCCACTTTGGATGGATTCATTTGGAGCCCTGGATTTAGGGATCCATCTTACCCTAATGTAGTTATGAAAGTCTCTCTTCATTTCATTTGACTTATTGTTTATTCATTTTGTTTTAAATATTTGTGGAGGAAGAGGAGGAAGCCATGTGAGACAAGCTCATGCTCATAGAAGAACAAAAAGGCCCTTTTTTATAAGGGTTCCATTTATACCCTCTTCTAGGGTTTGCAATTATTTTTATTATTTGTTTATCTCATTGTTTTTCTATTTTCCCAAATGGGCATAAGGGTATTTACATTATATTTGTGAAATAGGTAAAATGGTGTATGCATATACATGGGAAAAAGGATATACATACATACATACATACATACATACATATATATATATATATATATATATATATATATATATGTATGTATGTATGTATGTATGTATGTATGTATGTATGTATGTATGTATGTATGTATGTATGTATGTATGTATGTATGTATGTATGTATGTATGTATGTATGTATGCATGTATATGTATGTATGGATATATACATACATACATATACATGTATATATATATATATATGTATATATACATACATAATTATACACATGTCTATACATAGATATGTATATATTTTATTAAATTTTCATTTTAATAAAAAACCCAAAATTAAAAATATGGTATTATTATAAAACTAGCAACGAATATATATAGCATAGTATTTAAAAATACGAGCTATAGTAATAGAGTTTGGGGTTTAATATTTTGTGGGGGGTGGTGGCCAACCCCACCCTCCATCCCATTATATATGGGGTGGGGGTGGGCTTAGTAACCTCCCCTACCATTCCCTCATATACAAAGAGAACAGGCCGCAACCCTAAAACTTTAACAAATTTTCTTTAGATTAATATTTTTAGCTATCCTAGTAACATTATATATGTGTGTGTGTGTGTGTGTGTGTGTGTGTGGAAATATTATTATTAATATCACCATTAATAATAATTTAATATGATTACTATTATCAATACATAATAATATTCATATTATTTTTAATTTTAACTAATCTTAATCTTTACTTAAAATTTCTTTTAAAATTTGATAATAATATTACCAAGTGTTAATTATAAGTTTTCTTCATCCATCATTACCCTTATTTTTTAACAGAGTTGATTAAAAATAAAATTAATTTAACTTAACAACACATTTATATAATCAATTAGATCTATGGTCTACTTTGCAACTATGTAGTTCCCTTGCTCAACTAGATTTTAAGGGATCAATATATTATTTGACAAGGTGAATAACAAACAAGAATTTAAGGGCTTTTCCATCTACTTATATAAAGTTTAAACTTTCTTTCAACCAATACAAAAATATGAACAAATATAGTTTATCTTGCTATTATATGCCTTTCAAGTAATGCAATAGGAATTAATATTTCTTTCTTTTACAACATACAAGTTTCAACCATTCCCACAAGTAACTTCCAACAAGATTTTCCCATAGTTTTAAAACAAGAACAACACACCTATCAAGACAATGCATCAATTAAAATGAGAACAAAGTTTTTTTATTTTCAATCACAATTCAATAAACTTGATTCAATTCAACAATCTTATAGTCCCTCATTCCAACAAGTAATGAAATGATTTTCAAACTTTTTCTTTCATTTACAATATCAAATAAGATTACATTTTGATAATAAAGCAACTGAAAACTTAACTTTAAACAAATACAAGTTTATAAGACCTCCATATAAAATGGATACGACATGATAAAAGATAACAAAAGAGTCTTGATGCTTTCTAAATGCTACAACAAACATGACTCCTCCTTTTAGAGTCACCTTCATCTTAGATCAAACACACAACAAGAAATGGGGAGTAGGAAACACTATTCACCCAACCATTACTCCAATGAGGAAGTGAAGCCTACTTCCTCATTGGCCGCCGAGCCCCAACAAAGTGAGATAATATGGAATATTTGACAACCATGACAACAAGGAAAAGGATTAGAATTTTAGTTTCAAGAAACCTTCACATAAGAAAATAACCACAAAACATTCTATTTTTAACACATAAAAATCCAAATGATTGGCTCTAAAACAAGCCAAGTAGAGAAAGGAATATGGGGATACCCTTGTTCCTGCTTGAATGGTTTTGATTCACACCTACAAACCTCAAAAACTTAATCAACCCAAAAATATCTTATGTCTCCCTAGAAATAAATATATCCCTTATGCATCCCTCTCTCTTATGTCTCCCACAATGAACAAAATAACAAGATGAAAACAAGGTGGGGAACCCAACCCACTCCCTCCTAAATACCTAAGAGAAACTCTTATGCCTACCAAAAATTTATCCCCATTTAAATTTATCATACACATCGTAAAACTATTTCATTTCCCAACAACATCACGCAAGTAACACATTCATCCAACACATAAACATATAAGAAAAGAGAAGAAAACAAGGGTGAAGACCCTACCTTGCCATAGAAAAATCCCCGTCCACAAGAAAATTCCAAAATTCTCCAAGCTAAAGAAATTCCAAGCCATCTTCAACTCCAGAAAACAAACATTACCAAAATGAGTGAGCCAAAACAAAACAAGTAACCCCTAAAACTTCACAAAAATTCTAATAAAATAGAAAAGAGGGAGAGGAAGATGATGTTGATACATGTAGGCCGCCATATCATTTCTTCTCCATCCCACATCATGAAGGTCAAACCCATACTCCAAAGCATAATAAATTTGTGGTTGGGGAAATGACCACCCTCTTACACAATCAACACAACCCACACCCTCAAGGACAAAGTTAATTACCCATGTAAGAAAAGTGAAAATAATTTCCCTTTTCCTTCATTAAAACACAAAATAGGACCAACAATAAGTACCTCACATCATAGGATAAGTAGGTGGGTGGATTTAAGAGTTGTGAATCAATCTCATCTTGTCCCACAAGTCTCCAAAATAGCTTGGAATGTCAACATGCGAATTTCACAAGGAATATTGAGTACATGTCGACACTAGAATTTTCCTCCGTAATTTCTATTTCATTAATGTATGTATTAGGAATAGGATGTTGTTAAATATAATTAGTAGTAGAGTTCGATAGAAGATAACGGCGCTTTAGTATGACACCGCCAATAATGTATAGTACGGTAATAGTCAAAAGTAGAATAGCAATGTTGTGGTAAAAAGTAAATATTTTTGTAAGTGGTCCTGTAATGTTAAAATGTCAAAGTTGGGGTAAGTAGAGAAGTAGGGTCTATGTGATTAGGAATTAGAAATATTATATTGGTAATAAGGACAAGGAGTGAGGTCATAAATATTTTGTGTATTTTATTTGTAAAAATTCTAAACAGTGGAACCCATGTGAAATGATAAGGTTTATCTTATCTTAAAAGATAAGCTTACATGTACATATAAGAGTTAAGGTATGGAATGCGATTCGTCGAGTGGATTTCTTATCCTATCTTAGAGATAAGATGGGTAAGCCTAGAAATTCTATAAATAAAAAAGCCACCCCCTCATTTAGCATAGAAGGAAGTAGTGAGAAATATTGTATGAGTAAGTGTGTAAAGGAAGCCATCAGTTTTAAGGTGTGTTAAAGAAGTCATTAAGAGGTGTAATTGTGAAGTTTCTCCCATAGTATTGGTGGAAGGCAAGTGAAGTCAGTAACACTTGAAGTACCTCATGGGTGAGATTGTAACAATTTCATGTTAATATTATAATTTACTCTGATATTTTAGATTTATCATCATTCCTTCTTATCATAGTCTATGGTATTCTTGTGTTATGTTTGTTGTTGTGTTTCCAGATTACATCCACCAAACTAAAAGTTGTGCATTAGTTAATAATCATAGCATGAGGAGTTCCCGGTGAAGAATTATCATAGTGCCGGATTGGTGATGACATTTTGGTTCCGTTGTTGAGACCATTCCTCGTTGGTGGATTTTCTGGAGAGATATTCCCACTTAGTCAAAAATTATTTGGAGGGTAACCTTGTTTTTACTGTGCATAGTAGTTACCATGGTAAAGTC
This sequence comes from Taxus wallichiana var. yunnanensis, assembly GCA_018340775.1. Classification (NCBI taxonomy): domain Eukaryota; kingdom Viridiplantae; phylum Streptophyta; class Pinopsida; order Cupressales; family Taxaceae; genus Taxus; species Taxus wallichiana. Next base: position 336,613,817 of record CM031237.1, on the reverse strand, counting down.
ACTTTTTGTTGTGAATAGTATTTACCGCAATAAAGTCACTTTTTACCATGAATAGTATTTACCGCAGTAACTTCACTTTTTACTGTGAATAGTGTTTACCACATTAATGTCAGTTTTTACCACAGTAAGTCAAGTTATACCATAGTTTACCGTGGTCATTTCTATTTTCTATTATAGTAATTCCAATTATTTGGGCACATAAGTCTTTTTATTGTACTTGTGGGTTGGTATTTGATTGTGGTTGCTTTTGGAAATGGGGAAGATTCCTTTTTTAAGCCCAATCTAATGAAGATGCTTCCTCTTTCATTGAAGAGTTTAAACAATCTTGCATTTGTAATGGCCTCATAAGAAGGGAACAATGGACTATATTTTTTTCCTACCTTTTGGATGGTTCAGCCCTTAGGTGGTTTCAAACACTAGGTGATAATGTGAAAAACTCATGGGATTTATTAACTCAAGTTTTCTTGAAGAATTTGGTGAACAAAAGAAATATGCAGATCTCATGATCGATATCACAAAGTTATCCCAAGGAGAGAAGGAGAAGATAAGGGATTATCATGCTTGTGTTCTAGAGCTAGGAGGAAGCTCAATGCCCGATCCGGAAGGAAGGATTAGCGAGATGGGTTGATGAATGGTGTGAATAATATCCTCTCAGTAGGCACTTCATTCTTGGGATGAATTCAGATATAAGACAACGAGTGAAGTATGACCACCTAGCTACCATTGAACAAGCAAAGGAGATTGCAAGAAGGCAAGAAGAAAGCATGGAAGAGGAGCCCAAAGAAATTGTTGCTAAAGTAGAGTCTACGCCAAAGACCTTTGGTCCATAATCCACAACCACTCTCGGTGAGCACAAATCTTTCTCCTAGTACATCTGCTGCGAGTATGAAGATCTGCTCAAGAAGATGGGTCAGTTCACTATTAATCTTCTTCAAGGAAAATAATTTAGTTCTCAGGGAGGAGATAGAGGTCTAAAAAGAAATATTTCTGAAGTTGTATGTTATGGTTGTTATAAAAAGGGTCATTATAAGTATAATTCTTCCGATAGAGCTTCTACATCCGGTACAAGAGATAATGATAAAGGAAAAGCACTGTGAATTCTTTTGATGTAGTAGATAAAGAGCATAAATAATGAAGTAGATGTGTTTGTAACAAAAATAAATAAAGAAAAAGATAATATAGATGGAAATGATCCTAAGAAGATGAAAGGATAAACTAGTAAGAAACATAGGAGAAGAAAGTTGGGTGTGCAGGATTTTCTAATTTCATAGGGACAAGGACCATACTCCATCTTAGAAGATCCATCCAAAAGGCCTATAAATATTACATATGGTCAAATCTTGGCTATGTCTTCGAGAAGAGGCGGGAGCTTCAAGTGGACTCAATGCTCGATGAAGGAAGGAGGTTGAGGTCCCTGCTTTGGAGGCACAGAGGACCCCTACGCTTCACAAGCTAAGGTATTATGTAATGGTATTTCAATTCATGATGTCTTAGTTGATGGAGGTGTTGCAGCTTAATGTAATGACCGAGTCTCAGTAACCAATATATTGGGTTTAAAATTGATCGCCCTCAACACTTATGTTAAGGTCATTAAATAAGGAAAAACTAAACCAAAAGGTGTTGTTTCAAATGTGGCAATATTTGTTATGGGTGTTATATGTAGGGTAGACTTTCGGTGATGAAAAATGGTACTTTTGCATACCCAATGTTGTTGGGAAGACCATGGCTAAGGAGATTTCATACAAGAAACTACTGGAATGAAGGATTCATGACACTTGGATGTGGCAGAGAGAGGGTGAAGATAAATGTGATCCTTCGACATCATAAGGCGTAACTCGTGGATTTAAGTGATGAATCGATGATTAGACATCCTCTAATTACTCTATTACTAGTGAAGTGGAGACATAAGATGAAGAAAGTGAGGTTTATGTTTTGGTGAATGGATATCCTTCCACTCACACCGACTCATGAACCCATAAAATTATCTGAAGATTAAATTGATGATCGTCTCCAACAATTAAATATTGGTGATGTTGTGATGGAGAGTGAGAATGAATGCTACCTCTAGCTCTTTTGAAGGTACATACACCTATTCACTTTTGATTACAAGGAACTCTATCAAGTAAGTTGGGTAGAACATTCTATTGATCTAGTAGATGGTGCTAAGCCCATAAAGTAAATTCCCTATAGAATGAATCCTAATTTTTCCAAGACTAAAAAAATAAATAGATAAGTTGCTTAATGCAGATTCATATTTACTTGTTGAGAATTCAGAATGGGTTTCTCCCATTGTGATCTCAATAAAAAAATGGGAAGCTGCACATTTTTTTATTATAGGAAGCTCAATAACACAACAAATAAGGATCATTACCCTCTTCCATTCTCGGATCAAATCTTGGATAGAGCGGAGAAATATCATCTGGAAGACCATGTTCACCACTCCTTTGGGGAATGTTTGCTTATAGAGTTATGCCTTTTGGGTTATGTAATGCTCCAGCAACGTTGCAACATTTGATGAATAGGGTTTTGAACCCTACAATGGGAACTTCATCACGAGTATTTCGGATGATTTTTGCCTCTATGGGAGCAAGATGGACCACCCGCACCGAATGGAGACCGCATTTCATAGGTTAGATAAAACACAAGCCTCACTAAACACTACAAAGTGTGTCTTTAGATGTTCTAAAGGCATTTTGTTAGGATATGTTGTATCCAAAGATGGTATTGGTACTGATCCTAATAAAGTTTCAAAAATCAAAGAGTTACCATTTCCTATGAATAGAAGTAAGTTGACATCATTTTTAGGCCATATGGGTTACTATAGAAGGTTCATCAAGAATTTCTCAAATATTGCACACCACTAACCCAGTTTTTGAAGAAAAATGTTACTTATTAACTAGGAAATAAGGTACATGAAGCTTTTGAATAGTTAAAGGAAGCCCTAGTGTCTTCACCAGTTTTAAAGAATCCAGATTGAGCAAGCCATTCATTGTGTATACTGATGCTTTAGATGCAGCACTAGGAAGTACTCTAAGCCAAAAGGATGAAAATGGGAATGATCATCTAATTTACTTTAGGAGCGCATAAATGAGCAAGGTCTTAGAGGTAAATTATACTATAACAGAAAAAGAGGTTCTAGCTATCATTTTTGCTATAAAGAAGTTTAGAAATTACTTGTTAGGGTAGAAATTCATAGTTGTCAGAATAGATCATTAGGATCTAAATATATTTTAAATAAGCCTAACCCATCGGGGAGGACAGAAGATGGATAATTTTTCTACAAGAATTTGAATTTCATATTATAGATAGGCCCGAAAAACCATGTCAATGCAGATGCACTCTCTCGAGCCTATGATGGTTTATGTTCATCTTGTGATGATGATGATTTCCTAGATGCAACATTGTTATCCTTGACACAATCCCTAGTGAATACATAGATATTTGGAATTATTTGAATAAATTTAAGTTTTCTGATTATGCCAATGTAAAGACTAAGAGGAAGATTACTCAAGTCAGTCATTCATATTCTATTTTGCATGGAGTATTATTTCGAATAGAACCCGATGGACAAGATAAGAGGGCAAAGTGGACATGATCAAGGGAAGGAGTTGATAGAAGAATTCCACAATGGTACATGTAGAGGACACTTCTCTGACAACTTACAACAAGAATGATCTTGGATGTAGGTTATCACTAGCCCACTCTTTTTAAAGATTGTTATAATTATTGTAAGACATGTGATATTTGTCAAACACATGGTAACCATAAGACTTCATCAGCTCCATTATGTCTTATTCTTCCATTTGGTCCCTTTAAAAAGTTGAGAATAGACATTATAGGTCCACTTCCAACTACCCCACGCCAAAATAAGTATATTGTATTTGCCATGATTATTTAACCAAGTGGGTTGAAGCTAGGCCATTGAAAACAACTTCTATGGATGAAGTGGCAAGGTTCATATATGAATGCATTGTCACTAGATTTGGTTGCCCATTAGAAATTGTAACAGATCAAGGAAGCCAATTCATTAATGAGGTGGTAGAAGCTCTAGTCAATAAGTTTTCTATTAAGCATAGGAAGGCAACAACATACAAGCCAAGCACAAATGGACAGGTGGAACAAAATTTTTTTGTGTTGTGTCAAATTCTAGCAAAAGATGCAACCTTACAGGTACATAAGTGGGATAAAAGGATTCATGCAGCATTGTGGGCATATAGGGCAACATCAAAGTCGAAACAGGATACTCCCCATTTCGGTTGGCTTATGGCATTGATCCAGCTTCTTCCTATTGAGTTTTATATTCCCACCCTCAAAGTTATGGAAAATGAAAGGATGGATGAAAGAGATTTAGTAAAAGAAAGGTTGGTACATCTTCATTTGCTAGAGGAAATGAGGGAAATAACGAAGGATACAATCTATAAGAAAAAAATGAAGCGAAGGAATACTTTGATAAAAAGATCTGTTGGTCTCCATTTCATGTGAATGACTTGGTTCTAGTATATGATTCCAGATACAAAAAAAGAAGACAGAGAAAATTTCTTCCAAAATGGATGGGCCCCTACAAAATAGCAGCTATGCATGAAAATGGTACGTACTGAATGGAGGAATTGGATGGTACTCCCATTACGAAATGGGTCAACCATGACAAGTTGAAGATTTTCCAAGCACCAGAATAGTCTACTCCGAGGATGGAGTAGAAGCTAGGAAGGGGGAAGATGTCGACACCAAAATTTTCCTCCATAATTTCTTTTTCATTAATGTATGTATTAGGAATAGGATGTTGCTAAGTATAGTTAGTAGTAGCATCCAATAGAAGATAACGGTGCTGCACACAAGATGACGCCCGCCAATAAAGTATAGTACGGTAATAGTCAAAAGTATAATAGGAATGTTGTGGTAGAAAGTAAATATCCGTCGTAAGTGGTCCGTAATGTTAAAATTTCAAAGTTGGGGTGAGTAGAGAAGTAGGGTCTACATGATTAGGAATTAGAAATATTATATTGGTAATAAGGACAAGTAGTGAGGTCATAAATATTTTGTGTATTTTATTTGTAAAAAGTCTAAAAAGGTGGAACCCATGTGAAATGATAAGGTTTATCTTATCTTAGAAGATAAGCTTACATGTACATATAAGAGTTAAGGTATGGAATGTGATTCGTCGAGTGGATTTCTTATCCTATCTTAGAGATAAATGGATATGCCTGGAAGTTCTATAAATAAAGAGGCCACCCCCTCATTTAGCATAGAAGGAAGTAATGAGAAATATTTTATGAGTAAGTGTGTAAAGGAAGCCATCATTTTGAAGGTGTGTTAAAGAAGCCATTAAGAGGTGTAATTGTGAAGTTTCTCCCATAGTATTGGTGGAAGGTAAGTGAAGTCAGTAACACTTGAAGTACCTCATGGGTGAGATTGTAATAATTTCATGTTAATATTATAATTTACTCTGATATTTTAGATCTATCATCATTCCTTCTTATCATAGTCTATGGTATTCTTGTGTTATGTTTGTTGTTGTGTTTCCATATTACATCCACCAAACTAAAAGTTGTGCATTAGTTAATAATCATAGCATGAGGAGTTCTCGGTGAAGAATTATCATAGTGTCAGATTGGTGATGACGTACACACTACCCCAAAACAAATTAAATTCATTCCAATCCAGCACACATTAAGGATACCAAATCACATTTATGTCCCCTCTTTTTGTTAAATCCTAATTAGTACTATATAAACTCTTTTAAATTAACTCAAGAGGGGTGCCAAACATAATTTATAAAAGTGACTCCACATGCTAATAAAATACATTATCTCACAATTAAATAAAATCAACAAGACAAAATTAAAAACATTCCCAAGGTCACTTTTGAGGTCACCCACAAAAGGGGAGCTCCTAACAAACTACAACAACAAACAAAATATGAATAAACGTGTTTCCATGGTGACATGTTTCCAATACTCCATATTCTGTCACTATTGGTTTCCTATCCCCCTTTGGTTTCTTGTGTTGAGAAAACATGCAAAAGTCAAGGCAATATCGTTTTGGCCTCATGGCCATATTAACAACATCAAAATATTAAAATACATGCATATACATATAATCAATTATCGCAACTTAAATCAAGACATAATTTTCCATCATTCCCAATTCCAATTATTTAAATTTCATTACTTTATCAACTAGAAATAAGATCACGACATCAAATACATCATCTAGATTCATATAATTATTGAAATAAATGCATTTGTCGAATATAAACTAAAAATAAACAATTTGATGTATCCGAATATGCATATAATCTATCTTGTAAATAATGTCATAATTCTAACATCCATACTATCTATAAATTAACTAATCAAATAACAATGCCCATTTGTCAATATCTAAACTATGATAAAAAATTCCATAACTCAAATATATAATAAGCATAATCATAATCATATAAATTTCGAAGAGGATTAGGGACTACATCCCCCTCCCCTTAGACTTGACTTCCTCTTGGAAGTCACTTGAACAAATGTGGAAATTGTGCTCTCGGAGGCATGTCATCCTCCCACATAGATGTTTTCTGGTCGTATCTATCTTAGTAAATGCAAACATGATCAATCTCTCTGCAAGGAAGGCCCGGGTCATGCGATCTAAAATACGGACGTACTCCACCATCACCTACCCTTGATCATGCACCTGTAGTAAGATCCAATCTAATACATGAGAAGGATCTGCAAATGTACAACCTAGGATATATATATATATATATATATATATATATATATATATATATATATAATATGGTAATCTTATTATTAATATCATCATTAATAATAATTTAATATGATTAATATTATCAATACTTAATAATATTCATATTATTATTAATATTAACTAATCTTAATCTTTACTTAAAATTTCTTTTAAAATTTGATAGTAATATTACCAATTGTTAATTTATAATTTTCTTCATCCATCGTTACATTTTTTTAATACTTGATTAAAAATATAAATTACTTTAAACTCACAACACATTTATATAATCAATTAGATCTATGGTCTACTTTGCAACTAGGTAGTTCCCTTGCCCAACTAAATTTTAAGGGATCAATATAATGTTTGACAAGGTGAATAAAAAAAAAAATTTAAGGGATTTTCCACCTACTTATATAAAGTTTAAACTTTCCTTCAACCAATATAAAGAGATGAACAAATATAGCTAATCTTTCTATTATATGTCTTTCAAGTAATGCAATAGGAATTAATATATTTTTCTTTTACAACATACATGTTTCAATCATTCCCACAAGTAACTTCCAACAAAAAATTTCCATAGTTTTAAAACAAACACAACATACCTATTGAAGACAATACATCGACTAAAATGAGAACAAAGTTGTCTTCTTTTCAATCACATTTCAATAAAAATGATTCAATTCAACAATCATATAGTCCCTCATTCCAACAAGCAATAAAATGATTTTCAATTTTTTTATTTTATTTACAATATCACCTAAGATTACATTTTGATAATAAAACATTTAAAAACATTACTTTAAAAAAATACAAGTTTACAATCCCTCCATATAAAATGGAGACAACATGATAAAATATAACAAGAGAGTTTTGATGTTTTCTCCAAATGCTACAAGAAACCTGGCTCTTTCTTTGAGTTCCACCTTCATCCAAGATCAAACACATTACAACAAATGGGGAGTAGGAAAACTCTCCACCCAACTAGTACTCCAATGAAGAAGTCAATATTACTTTCTCATTGGCCCTTGAGCCCCAACAATATGAAAATATGGAATATTTGGCAACCATGGCAAGAAAGAAAAGGCTTCAAATTTTACTTTAAAGTAACATTCACACAATACAATAACAACAAAACATTCATTTTTTAACACATAAACTTCCCAACACATTGGCTCTAAAACAAGACAAGGAGAGAAAGGAATATGGGGATGCCCTTATGCCTCCCAAGGGTTTAGATGCCCACCTCTAAACCTCCAAAACTCAATCAACCCCAAAAATATCTTATGCCTCCCTACAAATTAATATATCTATTATGCATCCCTCTCTCTTATGTCTCCCACAATGAGAAAAATAACAAGATGAGAACAAGTTGGGGCACGTAACCCATTCCCTCCTAAACACCCAATATAATATCTTATTCCTCCCAAAAAAATTATCCCCATTTCACTAGCCAACAATATTATGCAAGTAACACATTCATTCAACACATAAACATACAATGAAAGAGAAACAAGGGTGAAGACCCTACTTTGCCATAGAAAAAAATCCACTCCATAAGCAAGTTCAAAATTCTCTAACCTCAAGCAATTCTAAGCCATCTTAAACTCCAACAAGCACTCCAAAAATCAAGCATTCCCAAAATGAGTGAGCACAAACCAAACAAGCAACCCCCAAAACTTCACAAAAATTATAATAAAATAGTAAAGAGGGAGAGGAAGATGATGTGGATACATGTAGGCTGCCATATCATTTCTTCTCCATCCCACATCATGAATTTCAAACCCATACCCCAACGTATAATAAATTGGTGATTGGGGAAATGACCAACCTCTTACACACTCAACACAACCCACACCCTGTAAGGACAAAGTTAATTACCCATGTAAGAAAAGTGTAATTAATTTCCCTTTTCATTCATTAAAACAAAAATAGAATCTAAACTAAGTGCCTCACATCATAGGATAGGTGGGTGGATGGCTTTAAGAGGTGTGGGACAAGCTTGTCCCACAAGTCTAAAAAATAGCCTAGAAGGTCAAAATCCGAATTTCAGAAGGAAGATTGAGTTCAAACTTCCCAAAACATATTAAATTCATTCCAAGCCAACACACATTAAGGCGAAAAACTCACATTTATTTCCCCCTTTTGACAACTCCTAATAAAGACTAGATAAACACTTTTAAATTAACTTAAGAGGTGTGCAAAACACAATTAATAAAAGTGACTCCACATGCTAATAAATTACAATGCCTGACTATCAAATAAAATCAACAAGATAAAATTATAAACATTCCCAAGGTCACTTTTAAGGTCACCCCCCAATGGGGACCTCCCAACAAAATACAACAAGAAACAACATACGAATACACGTGTTTCCATGGTGACCTCTTGCCAATACTCCATGTTCTCTCACTGTTGGTTTCTTATCCCCCTTTGGTTTATTGTGTTGCAAACACCTTCAAAAGTCAAGAAAATACCTTTCCGGCCTTGTGCCCATATTAACAACATTGAAATAATAAAATACATGCATATACATATAATAAATTATTGCAACGTAAACCAAGACAAGTAATTTTCCATCGGTCCCAATTCCAATTTTTTTCAATTTCATTACTTTATCAACTAGCAATAAGTTCACGACATCAAATACATCATCAAGCATCATATAATTATCAAAATAAATGCATTAGTCTAATATAAACTCAAAATAAACAATTCGATGTATTTGAATATGGATATAATCCATCCTATAAATCATGTCATTAATATAACATCCATACTATCTATAAATTAACTAATCAAATAACAATGTACATCTGTCAATATCTAAATTGTTGTAGAAAAAGTCCATAACTCAAATCTATAGTAGGATGAATCATGGTCATATAAATTTCAAAGAGGAGTGAGAACTACACTTATGAAGTAGGAAATCATAAGTTCGGCATGCCTCATATTTACAATAGTGGTGGTATCCATTAGAGAGGGAAAGAAAACTTGCATTCCCAATTCCCCATCCATGTGACAGGGGTGAGAAATGATACTCTAATAGTTAAAGTAACAAGGAGTTGTTAGTGCACCTATAATTGAATCCTTTAATATCTATTATAGATTGAACTAAATAAAAAAATAAAAAACTATGTGGGAGAAGCCTCAATTTTAAAAAGTCCCATGGATTATAATATTTTTACAATGATACTCCACCTCTATCTAAAAATTGATCATGACTATCATTGATTTAGTTGATGAGACAATTGTCAATGAAAAATGTTCGGACCTATATCTCAAATGTATAGATTCATATTAAAATTTATTTAGAGTGTATGAACTTCAATATATGTATATGTTTAGTTTTTTTTTCCAGTTTAAAAATATAAACGTTCAAAAAAATCAGTGCCATATTTTGAGTCTAAAGTATTAATGTCTTTTGAATTTAGATGGCTTTCGAGGTTGCAAATCGTCAAATGATACATAATAGAAATAATGGTCTTAGGTTAATTTTTAAATAAAAATACATTTAATTTGTATAAGATTCATCATTTTTTATGTTTGGATTACATTTTTTTTTCGTTTGAAAAAATACGAATTTTCTAAAAAATTATGCTCTTATTTTGAGTCCGTATATAAACATTAAGGTCTTTGGAGGTTTCACGTATGGTTGATGTTGTGAAACCTTTAGGAAAACAAGAGTGGTCATTACGTAATGACTATGATGGTCTTAGAATGTTTAGTGGTGGTTTTTTAATTTATCCATATGCCTTAGTCTCACGTACAATTGGATACGAAAATAAATATGACTTTTTCAAAACATTAATAAAAAATACCACGTGGTGTTGTAGTTGCCCGGTGCATTGTGGTTACCCAAGTCCAAAGTTCAATTTGTCTTGACTAGTGTGCTAACTTATGTGATAATTAGGATCAGCCATAATTTTTTGGATAGTTTCATACCTACGATAATGGTTTTGTAGTGGCCACATGTAAAGAGGGGATGTTTCATAATGCAACGAATGAAATTTTTAGGTACATAAAGATTGAAAATATTTCAAATTCCAAAATAGCTTCTTCGTAGATACCTCAATAAACGGTATTTTTTATAATTGATGATTTACAATTATTATCAAGAAAATCCAACCATAAAGATCCTACAATGTTCAATATTATAAATGTTATGAGTCTCCTCATTGTTCACCTTTGAATGGCGTACACCCTAAAGTATTTATACAATGTTTTATTTAGATTATATTATTGGCTTTGCAGTCATTTTTTATTTAGCGGTTCCTACATTTGTATAGTATTATTTGTTGGTTTCCTATTTCTTGTTGTTGAATAATATGTTCAAGATACTTTATATTTAAATTCTATACTTTATAGCTTAGTCGCCTAATTTATCTAAACTTTAAATATCAGTTGTGTAATATCTTCAATTATAGAGATGTTTTTCCATTTATTTTCATATAAGAGGATGTGGTACTTCTCTTGTAGTCCCCACTTCCGTTCGACACCTTTTGTTACTGATTTCGATACTATCGACTATACTTATCGATATTATAGTATTTTTTTGAGTTAGCATGATGTTAGATGTTAGAAATATTAGATTGTTGTTGATTTTGATTCATATATGGTGTGTATGGATTATTAGAGACATTTTATATTGATTTTTATATGTTGTTCACATGGTTATATATATAATGTCATGCGATATTTCGTCATATTGAGTAGACCTAGACAATTGAACTAATCTTATGACCCTATTGATATTGATGAAATGTGGAATCAAGATGTTGTTAGAAATTGTAAATGGTATCAAGTTACTTTACGAGATGTTGTTTTGATTCATATAAAAATGATTGTGGATTTATATTGTATATTTTATTCTATATATTTTTGATATAGCCAAGAAGCTGAAGGAGGTGTTATGTGTTTTGCAGGTAAACATGTCACAACAAACAACGGGGATTGGAGACCAACCACATTGGAATGCTAGATGAATTCAACAAGGGTCACCATGACAAGATGTATTTTTTTATTTGTGTATGTTTAATTTTTTGTTAGGGGGTTCCCATGGGGGAATCACCTCCAATCGTGACCAAGGGGTTGTGTTTTATATCTTTTATTAGTTTCCTTTATTTGATTTTATTATGTGATTTATAGTGATGTATTCTCCTTTAATTAATTGCTTGATTTTTATCTATATTAGTAAATTAACCTTTTGCCTAAATTAATTTTTAAAGGGTCAAAATACTTCATTTATTAGGTTATATGGCTCTTGGATTATGTGTTGTAAGTTGAGTGCTTGTGATCTTGAGGGTTGTACACTCTACCCCTTCATAGAAATTTAAAATTGGCCTTAATGGCCAATTTTGGAGGATTGTGGAATAAGTAAAACTTGTCCCAAACCTCTTAAATTACTATGCCAACCCTACCTATGGGTCAGTTGTCAAAAATAGACCCATTATGTGTTTTAAGAAGACCAAAAAGTAAAATTTTATTCCACTTTCTTTCATGTAATTAAATTTTTCCTTAGGGGGTGTGGGCTTGGATTGTGTGTAAGTAGATTGTCATTCCTCTCACCGACCAATTTATGGTGCATTAGGGGTTGAGGTTTGACTTGTGAGATGGACTTGAGGATGAGTTATTTGGCATCCTCGTATGGAGCCACCTCACCCTCCCCTCTCCCTTTTCTATTTAATCAAGTTCTTTTGCTTATTTGGGGGTAAATTCATTATTTTGTGCTCTTGCATTTTTGGAGAGTTAGAGGATTTTGGAGTGCTTTTGGATTTGTTGGAGCTTCTTGGTGATTATTTGGGCTTGAAGAATCTTGGTGTGTGGCTCTTGGATCAATCTCTTCCATGGAAACTTAGGAGCTAAACTCTTGTCAAATGCTTTATTTTATTTTGTATGCATATGTATGTGTTTTTGTATGCTTGTTGGGGGCTTGGGTAGATTTTCTAAGTGTGGTGTAGGAGGGAATCTTCGGATCTTCATGTAGGGAGGAATAAGTGTTTATTTCATGTTTTGGAAGGATTTGGGTTGGGTGCCCCACCTTGGACAATAAATTGTTTGCCTTTCTTACTTTATTATTTTGTTGAGGGAGCCATAAGTGATTATAGGGAGCCATAAGAGAATGTGGGAGGAATAAGAGGTTCTTGAGGAGGCATAAGAGTGTGTAGGGGTTTTGAGATGTTTATTGGAGGGTATTAAGGTAGGAACTCATTTCCCATTGGGAGGCATAAGTGACCTCCCATAGATCTTGTTATTTTGGCTTTTGTTTTTAAAGCCTTGTATAATTTGTGGTTCTTCTTGTGATTGTAGTTTGAGTTGTTTGAGTTTTGGGATAGTTGTAAAATATTGTTTTGTGATATGGAAGCTTGTTTTATTTCCATGAGTTGAATCAATTTTTCATTTCAATATGGTTGGGACTTGGGGGCCAATGAGGAGGATGGCTTCTTCTCCTCATTGGAATTCTTAGTTGGGTGGAGAGTGTTGCCTCTCCCCCACTTTTTTGTTTTGATCAAATGAATCATGGTGGAGCTCTCTTGTTGTTGATGTGAAACATGGAGATTTGTTAGTGTCCTCAAGAAATCCTTCCTTGTGATAACACCTCATTGTTATTACCACTCAAGGTGGAATATTTGTAATATTTTGTTTTGCTTTACAGGAAATATTGAATTATAACTTCTAATATTATTTGAAGAATTTTATGGGAGAGTTGTAAAATTCCCTTTCTATTTAAGTTATATTATGAATGAAATGGACCAAAATGTAAATCATGCTAAAAATCTTAGTTTTAGTTTGTATTGTGAGAAAAGAAGTTCTTTGTTTTAAAAGAAAAATGAGCTATGCTCAAGGTGAAAAGAAAGTTTACTTTCATTGTTGTAGTTGTATTTTGAAAAAGAGAAAGAAGGAATATAGAAGTTGTAAGATGTTTAAAATGTATGCATGTTAAAATTGAATAAAGAAGCAAGTTATTATAGCTTTTTTGAACATTTAAGTTGTAAGGGAAATGGAAATAAGCCACAAATTTGAAGTATATAGTTGTGAGAAATGTTAAGTAGATTATTTTGTTAAAATGATTCATTGTTGTTATTCTTATTGAAACAAGAAATTCTTAAAAATGAGTAATTTTAACTATGAAATGAATAGATGGAATAGAATCTTACAATCTGGAAACTCGGGAATATAAAATCAAGTTCAAAATGTATTTTTAAAATTTTAGTGACTTTAGTTCTTTGAGAAATATCATAAATATAGGTTTTGTTTCTAAGGAACATGATCGCTACCCCATGCGGTAGACCGACAGCTTTCATAAATGCTACATAGGCAAGGTGGCGGTCTCAGAAATGCTTCTCCGGCAAGGTGGTTATTCTTGAATCATCACCCAGGTGGGGTGGTGGTCCCAAGACCACAGACCTACTTTGGGCGGTGATTCTGTCACTTACGGCAGAATAATCAAGGATCTATGCCTGTGTAATTTCTAACTTGTAATAAATAAATTTGAAGCATGTAAAATCTACAAGGAAACCTCCATCAAACAAATAATGAATAATATCTTTTTCCAAAGCACATAAATCTCCAAATGAAAAACTAGAAGTGCTAAAACTTATATTTGTTAATAGAGATAGGGTTTTCTCAAATGGATAATTCCAAATACAAATAGTTTTGTAATAAAACCATATTTAAAAAGGAATTTCCTTCAATCCTTGAACGAAATACATTACAATGATAAATCTACAATCTAATCTAATCAAAGCTTGACTTCTTTGTAGACCACTCCATAGTTCTTCCATTCTTGCTCCCATGACCTCCTTCTCTTCAAGCTACAATTGAATTGATCCAAGGGTTGAGGATCATCTCTACATTTATTTGGTAGGAATATATTTTTAAGATTTTTTAAATAGAAATTAAAGGTATGTGTAGATGGGTGAATGGGGCCATTTAATTACCTTGGTGTGCAAAGTTAGTAATATAGTTCCTAGCATGTTTTACAAAAATAATGCAATAGACACTCAAGTTATTAAATAATGGAAATATAGTAACTAAATATAAGGTAAAGTCTTAGGGTGTGAATGTTAGTTATGGAGGAATAAAACATTAAATGAGGTAAATTAAATTATGTCACCTTCCTAGTTGAATGTTAGTAAATTGACCTTAGATACAAATTAAGAATAATTAATCATTTCACCGAGACTTGGTTCATCCTTGTAAAGTAAAGATTATTGGTGAAAATAAATTTAATGCACACTAAGGGTTGACACCCTAAGGGTAAACCCTTGTAACCTTCAAATCAATTTTACTTAAAAAAAAAAAATTAGTCACAATATTTAAGATAAAGTGTTTTAGTTTTGTGTAGGGTGTTCCTAAAATACGCCACTTTTAAAGTGTTACACTTGGTATCATTTTATCATTTTTTCTAATGTAGGTCTTTACCACTTTTTCCTCCGAATGTTTATGTCTACGTTTAAAATACAAGACATGAAATTTTAACTTATCAAAATATATAAACACACACCATCACATGGTGAAATTATATACATGAAAAAAAAAAAATTATTTGATTTCACACTTTTGATGAAGTTATGATAAAACGGAAAGTGCTCTGTTTTCTTTATGTTTTCATACCACTTTCATAAAAAATCATAAATAAAACCTATTAAAAACAATGAAAACTCTCCACCCAAGGTAGATTGTGGCATATAACTTCTCAAGAGGAAAAAACTATATATCAAGGGGTCCTTTGGGCAAACATAGATCTATATTTTTTAAAAAAATACCACCTTGTCCATTTTTACAAAAATTAGTATTTTAGAAACTAGATTCCAGATTCTATGATTCATATAATTTTGTCTAATTTTGAGTGTATGTATTGCTAATAATCCCTACAAGTTGATATTATGTTGTTATCATATTTGTCCACTAGGATGTTTAAGGACGTGAATTTAGCGTGTTCCTAAAACGCTATACTTTTAGAGGGTCCTTAGGATGATGACTTACTTTGGACACTATACGGATCCATCAAGGTTCATGCATTTCTTATCCCAAAATGAGGAGCACACATTATAGAAGAAAACTTCACACTTTCGCTTTGGAGTCAACTAGGGAAGAGTCCCCCAAATGAGGGCATGGAGATAGGATTTTAGACTTATTTTCCACAGATCTTGGCCAGTCCTATATAGAGAATGGAGCATGTATATGTAGAGACCTAGAGTTCATCGGTGACTTCAGACAGATACGGATCCATATCGTGGAGAGATCTTTGACAAAATAAGCTACAACTTCATCTCAAGATTTTAGAGATGAGGTGGCTTTTATGTAAAGGTCCTAGAGAATGGAGCATGTAGAGAGACCTGAGTTCAGCTTGAGACCATATTAGGGAGATGCTTCAAGCTCTGACCATCTCAAGTATTTTAGAGATAGACTAATATAAAGGCACAAACGCTCATGTTGCAACACAAACGCTCATGTTGCGATTCATATTCTAAACGATGGAACTGGTGTGTGGTGGAGAATAAATGAGCAGAGGCTCCATGTTGAATCTAAGACACTTACCTAGGATCTCTTTGAGGAGCAGTTCAAGAACATGTATTTTCCCGGAGGTTTATTCAAGAAATGAGATAACTAAGTTTCACGACCTCCATCGTGCATATATGAATGTAGCTGAGTATGAGAGTCAATTTTTGGTGCAAATCCAATATGTCAACTATATGTAGGATGAGAAGGTATGGATTCATCGGTTCATAAGGGGCCTGAATTTTGATTTGGATTGTGCGGTGCACATTCACTACCCACGTACATTAGTAAATGTCATAGAGAAGGCCTATATTGTAGAGGAGACATGGGGGAAGACACATAAGGCTAGGGACAGAGTTCGGAGCCACATCTAATAGATGTAGGATAAAAGTTTGAGGGAGTCATCTTTTCCTCCTTGTGGTGGACATGGTTTGGTGTAGTCTTCATTCGAGACCACCCCAACACCACCTCGGTGTAGCAGACATGCCCCCTTTAGGCCAACTCGAGATTCGATGCCTAGAGGTGACAGAGTATGGGGCAACCTCCTAGGGGTCCCATTAGGACATAGGCTATATCGAGAGCTCATTTAGGATGATCTCATCCATAGAGACCTCGAAGTCCATAGCTGGTTCGTTAGGATCCACAACACGATCTCTAGAGTACCGGTTGGAGTTGCATCTCACCGGAGAGGACCAGAAGTCATATTGTTGTGGTGTTGTTGAACATCATTCAAGAGAATGCCACAAGAACCTTAAGTAACAAGGGTAAGACGTAGATTTCATAGCCTACTGTGACGACATGGAATGTAGCCATCGGATATATGCGGTGGTTGAGAAATACCAAGCTAAGCACTAGAGTACCGTGATAGAGACTACACATAGTATTGGTGGTATTTCCACCTCTATGTTGTTTGATTCTAGTTCATCCGATTCATTTATTACATTTTCTTTAGTAGAGCATTGCAGTTGTTAGTACTTAGAAAGGGTCTTATTTGGGACATTGAAATGGCTTATGGAGCCAAAATTTATGTGGACTCCTAGTTAAGGAGTGTGTCTGGATTTGGGTCCCTTCACCACTACCTCGAGATCATTAAATCCTTCCCTTACGTTCATATGGAGTCTTCTTGGGCATGGATTAGTTGTCTCCACATAGAGCCGCAGTGGATTGTCACCATAAGACTATTGCATGTACAGATGCTATAGGAGTTAGTCTCGTGAGAGTAGGAATTAGGAGGTGTTGGTACTCAATTAGATATTGCCTTGGTTTTCCTAAAAATTCTTCATTCTCAAGGGATTTGTCCCATTTTCTATCTCCCCGTATTTATACGTGAAAGCTCTTTCCTTCATTTAGTTTCCATGATCAATCCTTTCCTTTGGTTGAGGATCACATTAAGTCCATAATTTTTTCTTGTTCCTCTATCCATGTGAAAGAATTTGTAACTTGGGTGTAAATTCATGTTTTTCCCCTTCCTTCTATTTTTCCAAAGACATGTTTTGTTTTCCCTGTCAATTTTTGTCCCAAGATCTCGTGGAAATTTGGTCCTTTCGATTGGATGTGGCTCTGGTGGGAATTTTGAAACTCCAAGCCCGCTTCAACTCAAATCTTGTCCACGTGGAGGGCCTACACTCATCTGAAAATTTACCTCTTGGTTTGACCTTTGGAGTTGTACCAAGGAGACACATGGAGGTTTCTACTGGCCCTTCCCAAACTTAAACATTTTTTTCATGCGCCTGGTGCAATTTTTTCAGACCATGGACACGTGGAGGGTCAGCGCTCATTTCAATATCTACCTCTGAGTCCTACCTTAGTAGTTGCACCAAGGAAACACGTGGAGGTTTCCGCTGACCCTTCCTAGACTTAGACATTTTTTTCATGCAGTCAATGAAAATTTGTTAGATCATGGACACGTGGAGGGTCGATGCTCATTTGCGGATCCACCTCTGAGTTATACCTTAGCAATTGCACCAAGGAGACACATGGAGGTTTCCTCTAGCTCTTCTCTATACTTCAACTTTTCAAGAAACTTTCTAAGTCCTGGGACACGTGGAGGGCCCACACCTGTTTGGGGACCTTCCCTTGTACTTTAATTTTGAAGAAGTGCCAAAGGGACACTTGGAGGTTTCTGTTGGATCATGCCCATACATAGACTTTTTAAATGACTGGAGAAACTTTCTCAGACCCAAGGTATGTGGCACCTTCCACTGGTCCCTAAATTATTTCAACAACTTTTCTAGGCCGGGAACATGGAAGGCCCACACTTTTTTGGAACTTGCCTATGTACTTCACCTTTGTAGTTGTGCCAACGAAACACGTGGAGGTTTTCATTGAATCCTCTTTGCGCTTGGCCAACTCGGACTCACAACACAAATATGTGGAATAATCCGTGCGCGAAACTCATTTCTTAGAGGCAAAAAAGAAGGCATCCATACGAGGGAACTCATTTGTCAAGGTGTTTCCTCGAGGGAGAAAAGGATTGCTTGTTAGATCTAGCATATAGAGCCCAAAAATGATTAAGAACAGGATTTCTTGCATGACAGAATAAAAGAATGATTAGAACAACTATCAAAAAGTTGTGGCATGGCATCCCAGTCCTGGTTGAGGGTCTAACAAATGTGATCAGTTCATAATTTTTCCACCTGGCAGCTTTTGGGTGAGAATTTGTTAAATATCACTTTCTCGAGACAAACCGGGAACAAGCAAAGTATTACTCGAATATTCTTCTTTTTGCGTGGTAAATTTGGAATGAGTGAGCGAGTGAAATGTATAAATCCAATGAGAATACTCTTGCAAAGGGTTGGGGTTAATTTTTAAGAGAAAATTTGAGAAATCCCATCTTCCTAAGAGACCATCTGAGAAACATGTTAATCTCTTATGTTTTAGATTTGATCATGTCAAGTTGGTGCAAGTGTAC
This sequence comes from Taxus wallichiana var. yunnanensis, assembly GCA_018340775.1. Taxonomy (NCBI): domain Eukaryota; kingdom Viridiplantae; phylum Streptophyta; class Pinopsida; order Cupressales; family Taxaceae; genus Taxus; species Taxus wallichiana. Next base: position 336,594,664 of record CM031237.1, on the reverse strand, counting down.
AACCATTGACAAGATCTTAGACTATTCAAAGAAACTTTCCCCTGCTGATGAATCTAATCAACTTCAAATTAATCTGTGTTAATCTTGGGAAAATTTGTGTCTGCTTTATTTCAAAATGTCTACAAGTAGTTTTTCTTGTTCCTATTGCAATCTTGTGTTAAAATCCCTTCAAATCACATAGGATATCGTCCCTGATAGTTTAGTGGAATTTAAAATTTCATTACGAGAAGAGAATTCATCTTGTAGTGATATAAACAATTTAAAATCACTTTATTGTCATTTTGTTAATAAATATTGTTTGTAAGCCTTTGAGTGTATCTTAGGTGTGAGGAACCAGGGGGTCTTTGATGCTTAATTGAGTCTTTAGCTCAAGCCTTCGTTAAATTATTGGAGATTGTGTGAAACCGTGTAAATTTGGGCTTTCATTTATGCACACCTTTTGGTTGAAGGAATATTTTAGCTATCCGTAAGCATTCTCGTCATATATTTTCCAATTTTTGTGAAAGGTTCTCAATGATCTTACAAAAAAATTTATCGTACTTAATCTCCCACAAAAAAAAATTCAAAAACAATGAATCCTAATTGAACTACCTGTTTTCCCCGTATGTCCACAGATGAATAAATTCTACTACCAAAATATGCGAGAAATCAAGGTTCCATAATGTCTTTAGTAACCCTAATCCCGTTTAGAAAATATCACCATTCTTTGTAAGTGACAACTCGTGAGAGTTAAATTGTGTTGCATTCATCATATTTTCTCAAGGTTTCCTTTCAAGTTTGTGAAAAGAAGGATATATTCATTCTCCTTCACCAAAAGAGGTTACTAACTACATCCTCTCACCCTAGTCAAAAGGCATGACCTAAATTAGTGAGGACATATCAAATCCTTTTAATGGTGTTGTCCATTTATCCAACATCTAAGTGACAAAGAGCCAGCTGAATCACCTCCCCGGATACAAAATGACATACATGATGATTAATTTGTCTCTAGGATTCTTGTTAAATATTTGATGTTGCTCATTTTTTAATTGAGAATCAATTTGATATACTAACAGAGGCATGTTTCCATTCGCACCATCTCTCGCTATGCAACTTAAGTGGTGTGTGAGATGAGGTTGTCGGATGTATGTTGTTATGGTTAGTGATAGATCAGAGGGTGAGTCTAGTAGGACATCCCTTGATGACCATCCCATCTTAAGAGATTTTTCGGATGTTTTTCCATGGGATCTATCGGGTTACCATCCCCACGTGAGATAGATTTTCATATAGATTTGTTTCGTGATCATAGCCTATCTAACGAGCACCTTATCGAATGACTACCTCCGAGCTCTATGATCTCAAGTTGTAGATTGAGGGCATTCTCAAGAAAGGAATAATCCATCCTAGTTTATCCCTTTGGGGTGCAACAGTGATGTTTGTAAAGAACATGGATGGATATCTCATGGGTTGTGTATTAATTATTTTCAGCTAAATAATGTAACGATCAACAATCTCTACCCACTTCAATGCATTGATAATTTATTTGATCGGATGAAGGGGACCATCGTATTCTCCAAGATATATCTTAAGTTAGGGTATCATCAGCTAAGGATCATGAGGGTAGATGTTCATAAGACCGCCTTCCATACGAGATATGGCCACTATGAGTTCATAATGGTACCTTTTGGTTTGAAGAATACCCCCACAATGTTTATGAGCTTGATGAATGGGGTATTCAGGACATTTTTAGATCGATTTGTGCTCATTTTCCTTGACAACATAATGATTTACTCACATATGTGTGAGGAGCACGAGGGGCACTTATGCAGGGTTCTTCAATGTCTTCATGAGAAACAACTTTATGGGAACTTGGATAAGTGTGCATTCTTTCGTAAAGAGGTGTAATATTTTTGCCACATCATCTATGGGTAAGGTATCATAGTCGATTCATCCAAGATTCAAGCTATTATGGATTGGCCGGCACCCACTAGTGTGACCGAGGTACACAACTTCATGGGTTTGGAAGGGTACTAATGGAGGTTTGAATAGGACTTTTATCGGATTACGCACCCCATCACTTCCCTTTAGTGTAAATGGAAGAATTTTATATGGACAGATAGATAATAGTAGGCCTTTAGAACACTCAAGGAATGCCTCATGACACCGCTATTCTTTCATTGCTAGATCCTTAGGGTGAGTTCTTCATTTTCACGAGATGCTTCTCTGGAAAGACTTGGGGGTGTGTTGATGTAGGAGGGAAGAGTGGTTCTGTTTGAGTCTCACAAACTCAAAGATTATGAGCTTAATTATCCAACTCATTATCTTGAGCTTGAAGCATTTTTGCATGCCTTGGTTTGGTGGAGACACTTCCTTCTTGGCCGTAGATTCACACTCAAGAATGATCACTTGAGTCTTCGTCACCTCTTCATGCAACCTAATATCAATTCTCATCGCTGGCATTGGATGGAGTTGATTTGTAAGTAAGACATGGAGATAGAGCATGTTAAAGGAAAGGAGAATATGGTTGTAGACACTTTGAGTAGATGGAGACATTTGGTTATGGCCACTTCGGTGGGTACTGATATACGGAGTAGGATTTTACAAAAATATTCTCATAACAACTTCTACCTCGCAGCCAGAGCAACGATTGAGTCTCAGAGACCCCTTGAGGGGAAGTTTGAAGGATTTTCACTAGAGACAGATGGCCTTCTCGTGTACAAAAGATCAATTTATGTTCCTAGAGATGGAGGCTTGAGATAGGACATTTCGACATAGGATCATCATGCACCTAATTCATCTCATCTTGTGGTGAAGAAGATGCATGCCACCTTGAGACAATTATACCATTGGAGGGACTTCAGAGAGACGTGGCTCAGTTTCTGTCACACTTTTTTGAGTGTCAAAAGGTGAATGCTAAGAATTAGCATCTAGCGGCCTTCTCTTTCCTCATGCTATACTGGAGTGTAAATGGGACACCATTTCCATGGACTTTATAGTTGGGTTACCGATGTTGAGATATAACCATGATGTCATCATGGTCACGGTGGATCATTGAAGAAGGTGGCTCATTTTTCTCGATGAAGACCACCTACATAGCTAGTGTAGTGGCATGGGTATATCTTGATGAGATTTTCAGGTTGCACGGGATTCTATAGAAGATCATTTGTGACCACGATCCTTTGTACACTTCCCACTTCTAGACTATGATGCATCATGCTCTTGGGACAAATATCAATTTCATTATAACATATCACCCCGAGAAAGATGGACAAACCGAGCGAGTGAATTAGATCTTTGAGGAAATGCTTAAGATATATGTCATAGATCATCATTCAAGATGGGAGGAGTATTTGTACTTAGTAGAGGTTTCCTACAATAATAGTTTTTAGAGTTTGATAGGCATGGCCCCTTTTCAGAACTATATCGTAGAGAGTGCATAACACCTCTTAGTTGTGACAGGTTAGAGGATAGGGTTTCTCTTAGGCTAGCTTTACTACAAGACATGGAGCAACAAGTTGTTATGATCAGGAAGAGATTACACGGGGCACAAGATAGGAACAAGAAGTATGCAGATCAGCATAGGATAGATCGTAGTTATGAGGTGGACATGAAGGTTTTTCTTCACTTTAGACCTCACGAGAGCCCTATCCATTACAGAAAAGGTTCTAAGTTTTCTCCTAGATTTTTGGGTCCCTTTGAGATCTTAGAGTGTTTCAACCTTTGGCCTATCATCTAGCATTGCTACCTATCTTATCTTGCGTCCACGATGTGTTTCATGTTTATGTACTTAGGACATACATTGCAGATTCTTCTCATGTCCTAGATTAGACATCCTTGTCGGTGTAGGATCAAAGGCAGGTGATGGTGGAGCCCATATATTATTTAGAGTGCAGGACCTTGGGCCTTCGAGGTAGAGAAATTAACCAGGTTTGAGTCCAAAGGGATAAAAATGATAATACTATGGCTATATGGGAGGATGCTACATTACTACGAGTCCATTTTCCACACCTATTCCAGTGACTTCCAGTAGGAATTCATCTCTAAGGGGAGGGGGATGTAGAGCCCACTTCCCTTTGACACCTTTTGTACTGATTTTGATACTGTTGACTATGCTTATGGATATTATTGTAGCTTTTTGAGTTAGCATGATGTTAGATGTTAGAAATATTGGACTATTGTTGATTTCGATTCATATATGATGCGTATGGATTATTAGAGAAATTTTATATTGATTTTGATATGTTGTTGACATGGTTATATATATTATTTCATGCAATATTTCTTCATATTGAGTAGAACTAGACAATTGAACTAATCTTATGACCCTATCGATATTGATGAAATGTGGAATGGAGATGTTGTTAGAAATTGTAAATGATATCGTTATTTACTTAGATGTTTTTTTGGTTTATATATATACGGTTTTGTATTTATATTGTATATTTTATCCTAGATGATTTTGATATGAGCACAAAGTGAAGGAGGTGTTATGTGTTTTGCATGTAAACATGTCACAACAAACAACGAGGGCATTGGAGACCAACCACATTGGAATGTTAGATGAATTCAACAAGGATCACCATGGAAACATGTATTTTGTTATGTGTGTATGTTTGAATTGTTGTTAGAGGGTTCCCATGAGGATGAAATCACCTCCAATTATGACCAAGGGGTTCTGTGTTATCTCTTTTATTACTTTCCTTTATTTGATTTTAGTATGTGATTTATAGTGATGTATTCTTCTTTAATTAATTGCTTGATTTGTGTCTAGATTAGTAAATTAACCTTTTGCTAAATTAATTTTGAAATGGTTAAAATAATTCATTTATTAGTTTATACGGCTCTTATATTATGTGTTGTAAGTTGAATTCTTGTGATCTTGAGTGTTGTACACTCTAACCCTTTATGGAAATTCAAATTTGGCCTTACTTGGTCAATTTTGGAGGCTTGTGGGAAAATTCAAACTTGTCCCACACCTATTAAATTTCTATACCAACCCTACCTATGGGATGGGTGTTAAAAAATAGACCCCATTATGTGTTTTGGGAAGATAAAAGGTAAAATTTTATTGCACTTTCGTTTATGTAATTAAAGTTATCCTTAGGGGTTGTGGGCTTGGATTGTGTGTGTAAATAGATTGTCATTCCTTTCACCCACCAAATTTATGGTGCATTGGGGTTGAGGTTTGACTTGTGATCTAGAGTTGAGGGTGAGTTATGTGGCATCCTACATGGATCCACCTCACCCTCCCTTCTCCCGCTTTCTATTTATTCAAGTTATTTTACTTCTTTGGGGGTTACTTCATTAGTTTGTGCTCTTGCATTTTTGGAGAGTTAGAGGATTTTGGAGTTCTTGTGGATTTTTGAGCTTCTTGGTGATTATTTGGGCTTGAAGAATCTTTATGTGTGGCTCTTGGATCAATCTCTTCCATTGAAAGGTAAGAGCTAAACTCTTGTGAAATGCTTTATTTTATTTTGAATGCATATGTATGTGTTTTTGAGTATTTTTGTATTCTTGTTTGGTGCTTGAGTAGATTGCCTAAGTGTGGTGTAGGAGGGGACTATGTGAACCTTCATTTTGGGAGGCATTAGAGTTTATTTTATTTTTTAGAGGGAGTTGGGTTGGATGCCCCAACTTGGACAACAAATTGCTTGCATTTATTACTTTATTATTTTGTTGAGGGAGCCATAAGAGATTTTAGGGAGGCATAAGAGAATGTGGGAGGCATAAGAGTGTGTAGGTGTTTTGAGATTTTTATTGGAGGGTATTAAGGTTGGAACTCATTTCCCATTATGAGGAATAAGCGACCTCCCTATAGATCTTATTCATTTGCCTTTTACTTTTTGAATCCTTGTATAATTTGTGGTTCTTCTTATGATTGTATTTTGAGTTGTTTGAGTTTTGGGATGGTTGTAAAATATTGTTTTGTGATGTGGAATCTTGTTTTGTTTCCATCAGTTGAATCCATTTTTCATTTGAATAAGGTGTGGGCTTGGGGGCCAATGAGGAGGATGGCTTCTTCTCGTCATTGAAATTCTTGGTTGGGTGAAGAGTGTTGCCTCTCCCCCCATTTTGTTTTGTGACCAAATGAAGCATGGTGGAGCTCTCTTGTTGGTGATGTGAAACATGGAGCTTTGTTTGAGTCCTCAAAAATCTTCCTTGTGATAAATCTTCATTGTTATTCCCACTCAAGGAGGAAGATTTGTAATATTGTGTTTTGCTTTATATAAAATGTTGTATTGTAAGCTATAATATTATTTGAAGAAGTTCATGGAATAGTTGTAAAATTCCCTTTCTATTTAAGTTTTATTATGAAAGAAATGAACCAAAATGTAAATCATGCTTAAAATCTTGGTTTTAGTTTGTGTTGTGAGAAAAGATGTTATAAGTTTTAAAATAAATGAGCTATGCTTAAGGGGGAAAGAAAGTTTACTTTCATTGTTGTAGTTGTATTTTGAAAAAGAGAAAAAGAAATATAGAATTTGTAAGATGTTAAAAATGTATGCATAGTAAACTTGAATAAAGAGTTAACTTATTATAGTTTTTTGAACATTTATGTTGTAAGGGAAATGGAAATAAGCCACAAATTTGAAGTATATAGTTGTGATAAATGTTAAGTAGATTATTTTGTTAAAATGATTCATTATTGTTGTTACTATTGAAACAAGAAATGCTTTAAAATGAGTAATTTTAACTATGAAATGAATAGATGGAATCAAATCCTACAACTAGAAACTCTAGGCATATAAAATCAAGTTCAGAATGTATTTTTAAACATTTTAGTGACTTTTGTTTTTTGAGAAATCTCAAAAATGTAGGTTCTGTTTCTAAGAACAGGACCGCCACCCTGTGTAGAGTGGCGGTCTCCTAACCACCACGCAGAAAGGAGGCGGTCTAAGAGCTACCCCTCGGAAAGGCGGTGGTTCGTGAATAGTCACCTAGGTGGGACAAAAGGTCCCAGGACTGCTGGCCTACTCTAGGTGGTGGTTCTGTCACTTCCAACGAAAGAATCATGGATCTACGCCTGTGTAATTTCTAACTTGTACTAACTAAATTTTAAGCATGTAAAATGTACAAGGAAACCTCCAACAAACAAATAATGGCTATTTTTTTTTCCAAAGCACATAAATATCCAAATGGACAACTAGAAGTGCTAAAACTTATATTTGTTGATAGAGGTAGGGTTTTCCCCAAATGGAGAATTTGAAATACAAATAGCTTTTAAATAAGACCAGATTTAAAAAGGAATTCCCTTCAATCCTTGAATGAACTACATTACAATGATAAATTTACAATCTAAAGTAATCTAAGCTTGACTTATTTATAGACCCCTCCATAGCTATTCCTTTCTTACTCCCATGACTTCCTTCTCTTCAACCTGCAAATTAAGCAAAGCAAAAGTGACCAAATGAGGAGACTTGGGTAAAGAAAGGGATTAAATAAAAATTCATAAGGATTTTTAGGGCTAGTTTTGAACCCTAGGATCGAGTGGCTACAATTGAATTGATCAAAGGGTTGAGGATCAACTCTACCATTTTTAGTAGGAATATATTTTATAGATGTTTTAAATAAAAATTAAAGGTATGTCTAGATGGGTGAATGGGGACATTTAGTTACCTTGGTGTGCAAAGTCACTAATATAGTTCCTACCATGTTTTAAGAAAAATAATGCAATAGACACTTAAGTTATTAAATAATGGAACTGTAGTAACTAAATATAAGGTAAATTTGTAGGGTGTGAATGTTAGTTATGGAGGAATAAAACATTAATTCAAGTAAATTAAATTATGGAACCTTCCTAGTTGAATGTTAATAAATTGACGTTAGAGATAAATTAAGAATAATTAATCATTTAAGTTAGATTTGGTTCATCCCTTGTAGAGTAAAGATTATTCGTGAAAATAAATTTAATGCACACTAAGGTTTGACACCCTTGTAGCCTTTCAACATAAACAAAAAAAGATTTGATCACAATATTTTGGGTTAAATGTTTATGGTTTTAGTGTGTTCCTGTAACGTTGTTTTTGTGGGCGTTACATCTCTACTATGTTTATCTCAAATTTTAGAGAAAATATATTAATTGTTAGATCACATAATACAATTATACATTGTGACAATATTTGAAATAGAATAATTTATAGCACACACACACACGATATGTATATGTATATGTGTGTGTGTGTGTGTGTGTGTGTGTGTGTGTGTGTGTGTGTGTGTGTGTGTGTGTGTGTGTCTATATATATATATATATATATATATATATATATGTCTATATATATAGATATTTTTATTGATAAATTATATCATCTGAAATAAATGGAATATATATTCTTTATTCAACCATTATTAAATGATTTAATTCTTTTTTTATAATAATATTAGATAAAATATGAAACTATAAAATATTTATAATTTCAAATATTTGTTGTAAAAGAGTATAGACAGAAACATTAATTATTCTATGAATGTTAATTATTAAAATTAAATTTAAATAATATTTTTCCAAAAGATTCATTTTTGGTAGTTAACAACATCATTTAAGTTGGAAGAAATATACAAATTATTCATACAATGAAATTTAAATTTAGATTTATAACTTTCCAATGTTAAAAATTGACTCTTGATGTCTCAAACAACCATTAAGCCATTACTATAACTATAAATAAGAAATATAAAAAAACTTCAAATTTGTGGGACAATGGACATTTTCCAAATAATTCCAAAGGACTTTTGAGATTCAAAGTTCAATTGTTTATTTGATTCCCTTTAGAAACAATACAAATGACCATTCTATGGAATGTTTGTGTCTCATATAATTGTGAATAGATCTATAAAACTAACATTAATTGATCAAACTATATAGAGAATTCACAACACCCAAATAAACATAATATCACCCAAGATAGTGAAAGATATCAAGGCACTTTGTCAATTGGTTGGTGAGAGCAAGGAGAGAAATAAATAATTATAAAAATAGATCTTCCTCGCCTCACCCATCCAATTGGTAAATGTTATTTTAACATTAAACTAATGATTTTTCCTTGAGGAAATAAAAAAACTAAATTTTAAAGGTAGTAATGCCATTTTGGATTTAATTCTATAGAGATTGAAGTTGGTGCACTTTCTTATAAATTATTTCCTTTGCATGTTAAGATTTTTTTAGATTGATAATTGATGGAAAGGTTTCAATGACCATTAAAATAAATATAATAAAATGAAACTCACAAATAACTAGAAAAAAAAAGAACAAAGAGCCAAACATACTTGATTCAAGCATCGATAGAGAAGAGGAAAACCCAAATGACAAGAAACAAACTCAATACAAAGAAGAGGAGTGAGATATTAAAGTCATATTTTCCGGAGCAGAATATGCCTAGAATATGTTTTTTTCTTTTTAGGAACACCTTCCATTTCTCTTAATCTTTGTCAGATCCACAAGGAAGAAGAACATGTATAGAAGAAATAGGATTAATATACAACTTGGTAAGAGAAGATAGAGAAACCCTCTCCTTGATTAATCCTCGTAGAATCCTGGTATAGTGCCCACTTCCCTTCGACACTTTTTCTTTTTGATTTCGATATTGTTGACTATACTTATGGACATTATTGTAGCATTTTGACTTAGCAGGATGGTAGATGATAGAGATACTCGGTCTATTGTTGGTTTCGATTCAT
>CM031237.1:336495010-336580010 GCA_018340775.1 Taxus wallichiana var. yunnanensis | reverse complement strand
ATCTATGACAATGAAAAGGAAATATTTCATAATCAAATATTTTATACCATAACCTTTCTCTTATAGAGAATTTAATATTTTCAGTATGTCAATCCTCATTAATTACCTAGGGAAACTTAATAACTTTTTTTCTAAGTTACATGGTTGATAAACATTAATTGCAATTAATTAAGTTCTCGTCGATAATTTCTACACATTCATAAGGTAGTTGAAATAAATATTATTAATTGAATACCAAAATCATTTCAGGATTTAATCTTCTTTTAAGGTATCCATTAATTTTTTGTTATAAAAGTCATTTCTTGACAATTTTTGCACTTGTGCAAAAATGGGCAACAAAAAACTTTGTCACGATGGATGGCATTGATGAAGTAGACCTAACTAGGGAATGCATTACAATTTTATCAGGTTTTCAGTTACAACAATTAATTAATTACATGTAATATGAAGCTATGTGTGTTTTTAAAAAATGTAACACCTCACATAACCTTTCATTATATGTTTAGAGTTTAGGTGAAATTGTAAATTTGGGAACAACAACAGAGTTGCAATTTACAAGAAAGAGAGTTCATTACAAAATTACAGTATTTAAAAACTTGTTATTTTTGCATATAAGTACATTTAATTATGTTTTTGAGTTTTTATTTCATTATACAATCAATATACATGACGTAAAGCTAAAATCATGAAGAAGTATACAACTCAAGTACAAAAATTAAATGTTATTTGTTCATGAAGAGCTGTAATATTTCCCGCACAAGTTGTGGGATGTAATTGATAACTATCAAGAAAAAGTACATATGCATGAAGTTAAACATAAAAAGGTATAGAAGAAACTGATCATTGCCTCGGGTTCTCTTATGGTATTCTTCACTTCAGTTTGAGCTCTATCTTTTATTCAGCTCTCTAGCAATCACAACGTACTTGAAAATTGAACAACGAAAGGAATCAATATTTTGATCTTAGGGTTTAGTATGTACCTATGTACTATCTAACGTACGTGAAAATGGATTTCTAAAAATAAGAAGCATAAGGTATATCATATAAAAATACATAAATGATAAGAGCAAAGATTCTACATCAACACATGATTTCAAAAATCATTTCGAAAAGAAAGAGAAAATAAAAACTATGGAACATAAGAGAGGCTAAAAAGCCTAAATATATTCTAACTATTTTCTTAAGTGTACACGTACAAATAGCCTATTAAAAATTAGAAATCCTTTGCAAAATGTTTATTATACGGAAAAAAATACTTGTTGAAGGAATCTACATGGTACAAATTTATAACTTGTTCAAGAAGAAAAAGTAAAATGTAGATAGAAGTTGTATAAAAGAAAGGCATTGGGATACTAAATTAGAAGTGAGGAAGCAAGATACAAGTAACAGTTATTTTAGAGAAAAGTTTTCATCGAGCACAACAAATGAGAAAAGGTATCTTCCATATTTTGTTAACAAACCTCTACAAGAACCCATGAAGAGGATAGTTATAAGACATGTACCACAAATGAAAAAAGGATAAAAATACATTTTTAAACAATAGTTGAAAAGAGATTAGGTATCTACAAAGTAAGCAAATGATATATCAGTCAAGTAAAATTTCATGCAGAAGCTATTATAAAGGACAAGATGATATTTCCAACTCAAAATCAAAGCTAAAAGATCAATGTACAACTATAAAGAGGCCTTCGAGAGGCCTATTTTAGTAGTGCAGAATTCCATCAAACTCCAAAACAAGAGTTATTATCGATTCAAAAAAGTTGGAAAGAGAATTTAAATATCACTCTTTATTATAGATATGATCAAATAACAAATTGCTCAATAAGAATTATAAAGAAATAATCGGAAGGCTCCAAAGATATCATAGGTTGGTTTATAAAATAAGAAGTTGTATATATTTCATTTAACGGAAGTATAATCTTTAAAGGTTACAAATTAAAATAAAGAATTTCAATCACTAAAGAAAAGTGCACATGAAAAATTTCCGGTTTCGGTATGTATATCAAAGGGATTCAAGTGAAAATCACTCGATGAATAGTAAGTTAATCAAAGCCAGACATGCAAGCAAATGGAGATGATTATCAAAGCTACAAAAATTGTTTGGATAAGGAATGATCTATAAAAATGGGCATTGGGATACTTAATAAATCAAGATTATAAATATCAATTGATTGTTTCATCAAACTTTCTTGAAAAACATGAAATCAATAAAGAGACTACAGTCCAAGAACTACATTTTTACTTTGATTTTCATATTAAAAGTGGCATTAAAGCTAGTTGGAGAAAAATATAACATAATGAAACAAAGGGAAGTACATATTTCAAAAGAACTACAAAGTATAGTTCAAATAGTCGAATAATAAATCAAGGACAAAATTTCAAATACATCTACACAGGCACAAACTTGCCATTGAATCACAAGTTCCAATAGGTACAAGCTATTCGAGCTTCTACAAATGGGAATTAAAGTCCAAACCTGATGTAGACTTAGGATACGAAGCGGATGAAAATGGAACAACACCATAAAACTAAAGAAAGCATGTTCATCAACATTGATTTTTAAGGTGGTCACTTGAACTATACTTGATGAAACACATGTTTTGAGCTTATATAGTTTCTAGAAACTCCAAGATAAAGAAGAAAAGGAAACCCAAAATATCATGTTACACGTTACAATGAAGCTAGAGTCCTAACAAGGAAACTAAGTTAAAAAAATAATACATGTTATGCATATGGATGAGGAAAACGGAAGAAAGAATTATAATTCACGAAATAACTTATTATAGTTCTCTTTCAAAGTTTTGGATAAATAACTAGTTACTCGGGTATAAAATAGATACGATCTACAAAATTTTAGTATAGAGCTTGTGATCTTAAGTAAGCACCATCAAGTCATGTTACGATAGTTTATGCCAATTTACCATTCAAGTGAACAAATATTAAATGAAAATAGAACTATATTCTTCAAATACAAGCTATCAAGAAGCTAAAGTAATAGAGCACAAGATTCAATAGTATGACAATGTGGGGAAGCAATAAGAAGAAATAAAATTCTCCAATCGAGTTCAAAAGTCCAAAAATTACAACAATAGAGCTTGACGACCTTCCAATTGTAGAAAATCTACTAATAATCAGATATCCAAACAAACATAATGAAAAACAACTTCAAAAGGTTTGAAATAGATGTAGTAAAAAAGACCCTCCAGGCACAACTCAAAAATATGAACTAACACAGAAAAATCAATAAAAATAGTTTACACATGAAAGTTTGAATATCTAGATTTTATTTGTGATGGACAATATATTCCAATACATAGGTACAAATAAAGAGAATTCCCTATATTTTCATGGACGTTCAAAGTTCCTAACGCATTTTCCAGAAAAAATTACCCATTTCTATAAGCAAGACTTGAAGAAACACACAAAACTCAAGTGCTGAGAAAATACGATGATGCCCTGAACCCATCCGAGCTCAAAAAAACAAAGTACCATTTTCAAAAAATATCAGTGATGGAACATAAGAGAAAATTTGAAAACAAGTTACAAAATTCAAATGACCGAAAACTCACCTTCAATGACAATGGCCAAGTTTGAGACAAATTTCACAAGAAAATAAATCACAGAGCCTCGTGCGACATCGTAGAAAGTGTGAATCAAAGAAAAGATAAAAGGAACCGAGCTCAAGAAGACGTAGAAATAGAACTCAAAATTTCAACAAAAGAAGTAATGACCCATTTTGATGTACAAATCATAAAGCCTTCTCCCACAAAAAGTATTTACAATAGAATCTATAGTGAGTTAAAAGAAGAAGTTCCAAAGAAAACAATCATCTAAGTCGAACTCGATAAAGTTCTCAAAAATCATCAAAAACGATCTTGAAAACAAAACATATTGGTGAATGTAGCAATATTCGAACTCTAGCTTCAATAAAAAACCTTTAAAATGCAAGAAATGATAGATACAAAATACACAAAGTGTCTCCGAAATGAACTAGAAATAAGCGTGGGAGCACACATCAATGGTGGTCTCAAAAAATTTTAGAAGGGCTTTGCCCTCCAAAATGGGCATGCAAATGAAATGACCAAGTTTAGGTTATAAATAAACCTACTCAACAAAAACCACAAAGTGTCGGGGTTCATTTTAAGATACCTCTTATAAATCGGAGCTAAATAATACCTGGCGAATATCCTTGGAAATGGTTTCGTGGGAAGGTGTATTTTTTGGGGGTCTGAAAACAAAATTTTCACATGATTTTTAAGAGGAGTGACAGAAGGTTACAGATGCGTGACATGAGATTTGATGTCACACGGAAACAAGGTGGTTGACTTGTGTCAATGAACCTCAATGACACATGTCAACAAGGTTGTTGACATGCGTCAATGAGGTTCATTGACGTGCATCAACCACCTCGTTGAAAAACGACAACAAATCCCCTGTCATTCTTCAGAAACCTCTACCCTCAGGTTGTGCAACAATAAAATCTCTATGTCGCACGTCAAAAAACTCTTTATCGTGTGTCTACTTCCTCTGCACTCTTTTCATACGTCAAAAAACTATCCATTTTACATGTCAACAAACTATCCATGTCATGCATCAACAAATTCTCTCTTGTGCATCTACAACCTCTGCCTCCCTGTCACGCGTTTGTAGCCTCTGCCCTCCTATCACGCATTTACTATACTTGATAATACATATGCCCCCAGGTGGTATGAGTGATCTAGTAGTGTTCTACCTAGTGAATAATCTAGGATTATATAGGGGATAGTTTCAAGGGTAGGCAAAGCCGACCCCTAAAAAAATTAAACTATAATTTTTAGGTGAACAGGTCACTGACCCACACTAGAAAATTTTCCATTTAAATTTTCTCAAAAATTGAATATTCGTCATATTATGAATATTCGCCACTATAATTATCCCTGCATGGTGTAGCCAAACTTAACCAGGGTTAAATATCAATGGCCAAGATCAAATCGTGAAATGATATAAGGACCAATATTATAACCGCAACAACCTAGCATGCTATCCAAGGTTTACATATCGGTGGTGCAGCTTCGGAAAGGACAAAGATCAAAAATCTAGATCTTGTGCAAACTCCTAGGCATTTTTCATTTTTAATAAACGAGAGATCACCGATCCACATTTTTACGTACATAAGATCAATGGTTAAACAAAGCACCGAAAATATTAATTACAAAGTCAAAACCATAACCAAGGGTACAAAGGATTAATAACCATGAATCAACCATTAGCAACATCAATGGTCCTCATCAAAAGGAAGGAATCTAAGCATGATCATAACTTATCACACCAATTCAAAAGCCACCAAAATTTTTACCATGGGTTGATCCATCATGCAAAGAGGGGACCATCTCAATAATAATCTAATAATCATTCACATTGACTTATAAAAAGTTGCAAAAATCTAGTCCAACCCCATAATCAAATGCCGACAAAATAATTACTAAAAGATGAAAATTTTAAAACCTTATAATATGCTATCGTCTAAACACCTATAAAATAAATTATATTCCAAGGTGCATGCCAATGATCAGAGATTCCATGCTTTTGAAATCAAGTATATATGCCAAGGGTATAATAATCAATTGATTATTATTCAAATTATCATATGCCATTTCACATGGTCAAAGAAGGGCCCATGATGGGGCAGATAAGACCAAGAAACAATGAGTACATAGAGTATTTTTCCTTAATATTGCTAAAAGTCTCATACCAAACGAGTTGATATCAAAAGGATGTACTAGTTTTCATGTGCACATGTGGTCCCCATAGGTGAAGGCAGAGTGTTGCTAAGTATTTGGGATTAAAGGAATTATTTTCATTTGCACATGAGTCAATTTTACATGTGACCACAAGAAGACAGAGGAGATGTTAACATTAGAACTTACAAGTGGACTTCACAAAGAGATGGAGTACATGGATATTTTTTGCAAAGTATTGCAAATAAAGTAAATTTTTTTGACACAAAGAGGTGTAATGTCCCCTTTCTATAATGTCCCCTTCTTCCAACATTGAATGGCCCAAGGGACAATTCGGGCTTAAAACATGGCCGGACCCAAGGGGGTTGTGGATCTTTGGAAGATTTTGGAAGGGGCCCTATGGTTTTAATGTCCTAGTTTGGCATTTAGGGGTCACTTTTGGACACGATGACTCCAAAAAGGGAGAAATTAATCATAGATACTTTTATGTTAGTGGTCCCTCCATGGAATAAAATGTGCAAGGGTTGTGGGGGATCGTTTTCCAAGGAAAGGTATAAATGGAGATGGGGAAGGAAGAAAAGGAACTTTTTTTCATATACATTTTTATCCTCCTTCACGTGTAGCTGTTGTTTCATTTCTATAGCTTGTGGAGTCAAATCCCACAGGGACCCTAGCTTCAGGTGTGAAAGACCCATCCCTAGCTAGCAGGGCATTCTTTAGTAGTGAAAGATCTACCCTAGTCTATCATCTTGGAGCCATTTTCTGGGTCATGCTAGAGATATTTTCGGAGGGTCGGAGGAAGGGTTTCGAGGATTTTTTGAGCTTTCGGAAAGACACTCAAAGGGGCTCTAGATTTGACTCATGACATCCATGTAGGCTTGGCGTGGCAGCATGTGGAAGGAACCTACCTCACTTCCTCGAATCCATTCCTACGTGGCAACTCACAACCTCTATTTAGGGGTTTCAGGTTGGCCAGATTAGATTTACTTGGTGGCAGTGCTCTTCCCTACATTTGTCATTGTTATTTTTAAAGACCCTTATTTTGCTCTTGTATTTAGAGGGTCACGGACCTCTAAAGTTGTCTAGCCACCTAGGGCTTTCTGTACATTTTCTGGCAGTAATATATTATCCCATAAAATGTCTTCATAGTGTTTATTATTATTATTACAAGCTTCCCTTGTAATTTCATGCATTGTGGGAAAATATTTTGTGTGATATCAATTCAATACCATTCATTGTCCTAGCTGGACATTTTCATTAAAAATCAGTATTTTACTTTGCTGCAAATTTTCTATATTTTGTGCATTTTTAAGAAATATCCTATTGGGGATATTTCAGTGGTATCGAGTTGTTTTTCTCCAGAATTTTGGGATGGAAAGATGGGGGACAAAGATAGTGATGATATAGGGTTGGAGCTGATGAAATAATTGTTTGCCAACATGGTAAAGCAGCACGAGACTACTAATCTCTATTTGAGCCAGCTCATTAGGAGATTAGCACAAGACAAGTCTAATACTCATGTGGAAAGAGGAGAGAATAGCAATAGGGGACAATATGGTAAAAGACGTGATGGTGGATATTCGGGACGGTGGTCCCCCATTCTTCTACTAGGCCTTTGGGTCTTACAAACCTTCTTTCTTGAAGGATCACGGAAGTTTCACGGTATGGCAGCCGGGGGATGTTGTAAATGAGGAGTCTTGTTGGGAAAGATACAAGACTTTAAGTGATGGATTTTGTGACAACATGCCATTCCAGGAATATTGCAAAATGAAGATTGGCAGCAGGCCTAGGAGAGATTACCAGGCACAAGTACCAGAGATGCAAAGGAGGTTGGGACAGATTTTTGTTCCACATTTCGATGGTTCTAAGAAGTGTACTACATAGTCTTGGGTGTAGAAGTTGAAGACATAATTTGACTTGAATCCGATGAGGGAGGAATATGTAATTAAGTTTACAATCCTATATCTAGAGGGAGACGCTCATGATTGGTGGCATCATGGGTTGATTACACAATGACACATATACATCACGACTTATGTAGAGTTCACAAAGAGGCTAGTGAGCATATTTGATAAGAGGGACCCTGACGGGTATTTCAGAGAGATGATTCATCCGAGACAGACCGGTTACGTGGATCGAGATATCATTGATTTTGAGAGACTATTGATCATGGTACCTGATATTATAGAGATGAGGCTGATTTCCATATTCACAGTAGGATTTACTGATGCTCTCACTTGATTTGTGAGGGAATTTGAGCCTTCTTTGTTACATGAGGCTATTAGGATAGCTCGTGACCTAGAGCTATCCACTCGTAATTCAAGGTTTCCACCTCAAGTGTAGCTTAAGGGTTTCCATTCAAGAACGGGGGGTTCACAGCCAAAGGTACCTCTATCTCAGAAGGATACATCCTAGAGACCATTTAGAGCTAGTGAGGACATGGAGGAACTGAGGTGAAATAAAATATGTTTCAATTTTCACGCACCTTTGGTCTCGGGACACGATTGCGAGGGCGGAGGGAGGGCCCAATACATAGAGGTATTCGAGGAGAGTGAAGGTGATGAAGATTTGAACACATAGCCATTATAGGATGATGGTGATGTGGAATCGAGATGGTGTGGGTGTGGAGCAAGATAGTGAGACTTTCCCCTAAGAGACTATCACCACATTTTCTAGTACCCCAAGGTTGAAGGCATTCAAAGTTAGGGGAGTTTTACGGGGCAATGAGTGGTGGTACTTATTGATAGTGGGGAAATGCAAAATATTATTTATGCCTCGTTTGGTGGAGAGGTAGGGGTTACAAGTTGAGGAATTTGAGGGCTTAAGATTGTTTTATCCAATCGAGAGTCTATTGGATGCACAAAACACGTTCCCTAATTGAGTATCACGATGGGTAACTATACTGATTACCAATGATTTCTATATTATTTGAATTGGAGATACCAACATAGTGTTTGTGGTACAATGGCTCCATTCCCTTGGTTAATTTTGAACTAACTTCCGAGACGATGGAGCTAAAGTTTAAGTCTAAAGGAGAGAATGTGATCTTGAAAGGATTATCCTCGGGGCACCCCAAGTGGTTACGGCCAAGAGGATTGAGAGGATCTATAGGAATGATGAGAGGATCTATAGGAATGATGAGAGGATCTATAGGACCAACACAGTGCCATTTTTGGTGACATACCTCCGGGAATACCTCCGGATAGGGGATTTGAGCATGTGATTGAGCTCAAGGATGCTATACTGGTGGTCACTTCTCCTTAGTGCCACCCCAAGCGATTTAAGGATGAGATCGAGAAGACTATACAGGAGCTCATGTATATGGGGCATATTAGACCAAGTTCCATCCTTTTTGCTTCTTCGATGGTTTTGGTGAAGAAGAAGGATGGGACCCTGTGGATGTGTATGGACTACTGGGCCTTAAACAAGAAGACAATAAAGAATAAGTTTCCCATACCACGCATTGTGAGTTGTTAAACAAGATACATGGTGCAATCTCTTTTTCAAAAATATATTTGTGCTCTGGATATCATCGGATCAAAGTCATGGAGAAGGATGTGCATAAGACATCGTTCGGATGCCACTACGGTAACTTTGAATTCTTGGTGATGACTTTCGGATTGTCTAATGCTCTAGCTACATTCTGGTCTTGCATGAATCATGTGTTCAACTACCACTTACTCAAGTTTTTGTTGGTTTTATTTGATGATATTTTAGTCTACAGAAGGACTTGGAAGGACCATATCGGGGCACTTGGGTGAGATATTGGGGATATTAGAAGCTAATTCATTATATGCGAAAGCTTATAAGTGTGAGTTCAGCATGACTAAACTTCCCTAATTGGGATATGTAATTGGCAGGGGTACAATGAAGGTGGACAGAGAGAAAATACGGGCAATCCT
The DNA here is from genome assembly GCA_018340775.1 of Taxus wallichiana var. yunnanensis. NCBI lineage: Eukaryota > Viridiplantae > Streptophyta > Pinopsida > Cupressales > Taxaceae > Taxus > Taxus wallichiana. Next base: position 336,570,391 of record CM031237.1, on the reverse strand, counting down.
TGATTGGCCCCCACCTAGAACATTGACACAATTGAGAGAATTCGTGGGGTTGTGCACATACTACGAGATGTTCATGAATAATTTCTCTTGGTTGACTATTATTTTGACTGATTTGACCAAGAAGGGGATTTTATTGGTCGACACTTCGAACAAGTTTTTGACCACATCAATGAGGTAATGAGTTCGTGTCCTATCCTCGCATTACCGAGACTTCTCCTACCCATTTATCCTTGAGTGTGATGCTTCAGGAGAGGGTGTTGGGGTAGTTCTCATGCAGGATTGACATCCCATTGCCTATGAGAGTCGAAACTCGAAACCCATGGAGAGAGGCTATTCAATCTACGATAAGGAGATGTTGGCCATTATGCACGCCTTGGCCAAATTCAGGCTCGTACCTTGTGGGCAAAAAAATTCATGGTTCGTACTGAGATCAAAACAATTTGAGATTCTTCTTGGGATAGAAAGAGCTCAATGATCACAAGCAGAGATGGGTGAACAAGGTGCAAACATATGAATTTCACATTGAGTACACTCAAGGTAAGAATAATATTGTTTCTGACACTTTATCTAGGAGGCCTTACCTCATTGTTATGCTTAGTTCTATGTCTAAAATTTCAGTGGATTGGAAGGCTCATATACTTGTTGAGTATTCAAAAATTGGTTTGTATGTGGGATCATGTATGGTATGATACGGAAGACCGATACATAGTAGTGGATGATCTCATTTTCTACAAGGATAGGATCTTCCTTATACTAGGATCTAAAATGAAGGGGAAGATTCCTTGATACATGATACACCCCTAGCTGGACATCCTGGTATTTCAAAACATATAGGTTTATCAGGGAGAGATTTTCATGGAAGGGGATAAAGGAAAATGTCCTAGATCATGTCAAAAAATGTATGGTTTGCCAACAAACCAAATCTGAGCACTCTTTCCTAGTAGGATTACTTCAGCCTCTTCCCATTCCTAAATAGAAATGGGAAAGCATATCTATGGAATTTATCACAGGGCTTCCCTTGGTGCATGGGCATAGCTGAATTTATGTTGTAGTTGATCGATTAACTAAGTATGCTCATTTATTTTCCTGCCCAAAGGGCACAAGACCATGGATGTGGTGTAGATATTCTATCTTGGTATTTTTCAGCTATATGGGTTGCCTAAAAATATCATCAGTGATAGGGACAAGATCTTCATGAGAAACTTTTAGCAGGAGATCTTCAGACTAGCAGGTACGGAGTTAACTCCTAGCACTAGCTACCACCCATAGACAAATGGGAAAATGGAGATAGTCAATAAGTTGATAGAAGACTACTTGTGGAGTTACGTGACAAGAAACCAGCAGCATTGATCAAATTGTTAGACATGGGTGAGTATTGCTACAATACCACCTACTAGATGAGAATAGGTATGAACCCTTTCGAGGCTTGTACAAGTACGACGCAGGACATTCATAGAATTTGTATTACTAGATAGTCGATCTTCCAAAGCACAAGATTTGTTGTAGGAGAACTAGGATATTCTAAAGGCTCTTAGAGAGAATCTTTAGAAGGCACCAAATTAGAAGAAGGTATATGTAGATTGGCGAGAGGATAGAGAGGTCTTTTGAGGCAAGGGATCTAGTGTTCCTATGTTTACAACTATATATGTAGTCCTCACTAAAGCGAGAAGGGTGCGAGAGAAATTGAAACCATGATTTTATGGTCTCCATACCAAACAGGTTTGTCGAGTAGGGCAAAGTGGCATATAAGCTAAAGCTACCATGCACAAGAAAGATACATAATGTCTTCCATGTCTCATGCCTTACGAAAGTGCTTGGACCGTATATTGGACCATCTACGAGAGATACCACCACTAGATGAGGAAGGAAAGTTGGTGCTGAAACCGGAAGCCATTATTGAAATGAGACGGAGGGGCTCATGAGTAGAGCAATCACCGAGTATTTGGTGCGATGGAAGGGACCGACACTTGAGGATGCTACTTGGGAGGGGGAGCAGATTTTGTAGAATCCAAATTTTCATTAACTTGAGGACAAGAAATTTTTTGGAAGGGAGCACTGTAATGTTCCCTTCTTTTGATGTTGAATTGCCCAAGGGCCAAGTCGGTCCCAAAACATGGTTAGACGTAAGGAGGTTGTGGATGCTAGAAGATTGTGGAAAGGGGCTATGTGGTTTTAATGTCTTATTTTGGCATTTGGGATTCACTTTTGGACACAGTGACTCCAAAAAGGGAGAAATTAATTATAGATACTTTTATGTTAGTGGCCCCTCCATGGAATGAAATATGCTAGCATAATGGGGGCTTGTTTTCCAAGGAAAGGTATATATGGAGACGGGGAAGGAAGAAAAGGCACTTTTTGTCATATACAATTTTATCCTCCTTCACATGATGCAACTGCTATTGTGTTTCTACAGCTTATGGAGTCAAATCCCATAGAACCCTAGCTTCGGTGGTGAGAGACCCATCCTGGCTAGTAGGGCATTCTTCAAGAGTGAAATATCTACCCTTGTATTTCATCTTGGAGCCATTTTTGGCTGTCTTGCTATAGAGATATTTCGAGAGGGTCGAGTAAGGGTTTCGAGGATTTTGGAGGCTTTCGAGAAAGAAAATCAGATGTGCTCTAGATATCACTCACTAAGCCATCTAGGATGGGCATGGCAGCACGTGGAAGGTGTCTCCTTACTTCCCAACTCCATTCCTTGCACGGTGACTTGCAACATCTATTTGGGGTTTCTATTGGTTGGGTTAGATTTGCAGGTGGTAATGCTCTTCCCTACATCTACCATTGTTGTTTTCAAGGACCCTTATTTTTCTCTTGTATTTAGATGGTCACGGACCTTTGAAGTTATCTAGCCACCTATGGCTTTCTATAAAATTTTTGGCAGCAATATATTATCCCATAAAATGTCTACACAAAGTGTTTATTCTTATTATTGTAAGCTTCCCTTATAATTTCATGCCTTTGTGGGAAAATATTTTGTGTGATATCAATTCAATACCGAGTCACTATCCTAGATGGACATTTTCATTAAAAATCGTATTTTACTTTGCTGCAAATTTTATATATTTTGTGCATTTTTAAGAAATATTCCATCGAGAATATTTCAATAGGTTATTTTTGCATGTGTATCCAAGGGGAATAATTAAAGAGTGCTAAATTTATCACTATAATTTTCACATTAAGCACTAAAAGATAGATCGTGCACACATTGGAGAGACTTGCACAACAAGCAAAGGTTATTATTAGCCAATCTATTCATCTAGCTTTATTTTTAAAATACATTAGTCAACCACAGTTTGAATGAATGTATTTTTTTAATCAAGGCTATTGATGCCTCATTGTATTAGCAAGTCTATTTTTATTACTTTATTTATTCATGATAAAGGAGTAAATTTAGCATGCATGGCCGACTACAAATTTTAGCCTATTTTTAGGATGGGATGAATGAATAATCTTGCTATATATTTTGTGCAATTGTAAGGCACAAAGAGAACTTTTGAAATATGAGCGATGAAGAAATTTTTTCCAGCTTTCACCCCTTAAATGAGAATTGATTTATTTCTTTCCAAATATTTGCGGTGGCTTGTATATTTTATTAATTCTTGTGAATGTCAAAATCAGTGATTAAGCAACTTACCTTGCTTCAAAATTTAGCATATTTTGTATAATATTAGTGTACATGTTTATCTTAATGTCTTCTTATGATTCATTTCCCCAATACACCAAGTTTTTTACCTTAATATTCTACTGAAAACTATTGGTTTTTGTATCAAAATTCATTCTCAAATTGATTGTGCATGTACTCATTTAAAGCCCTAAAATATTTTGATGTATCACCCCTTTTCAATTTTAGTTCTGATCATCTTTTTACCCTCGAAACCCCTAAAAATTAGTTGAGGATACATCAAAAACGTATCAGCCTTGATACCGAGAGACTCACCTCAATAACGATTATACCTAGAGACTTGAGGTGTTTCCTTTGTATCTATGAAAGTGAAAGATCTAGAGAAAGCTTAGGACCATTGTATTCATCTCCCAACAGGGTGCACTTTTGAGAGAATAGTTTTTGGCATGCCCAGTTAGACTAAAAATCAGATCTGTAGGCACTTACAACAATTTACAATAGATTTACGACAAAAAAATAACTTTTTGAGCAAGAAGCTACAACAATTTACTCTAAAGATTAAGAAGATTTATTTGGTGACCTCGTAAGGCTGATTTTAGACTAGTTTTGTAGCATGTTCTATGCCTAAAGTTACTACAAGATCATCGGTAAGAGGAATTCCTTCTGAGTTTATTTCTTTACCTTTGAATTCTACAAGAAGAAGAAGAGTTGTTAATACCTTGCCTTATAATAGGTCTGGTTTTGAAAAACCTCCTCCTAATCTTCCTTCACCATGTATTAATCTCTTTATTCAAATTCTTGTTATTCCAATGGCTATTTAACCACCAAGTAATTTTTTAACCTTTACTAATGGCATCACTTTAGTAATTCCATTTTATCATGATATTCTCAATGCTGCCATGACACGTTTACCTTCATGCACTTTGGTGAAAATCATATTACTCCTACAAAGCACATCAAAGATGTTACAACTCTTTTTGTTTTCCATAATATAACTCATGAAGTTGTAGTTTTGAGACTTTTAGCCACATCCTTTAAAGAACATGCCTTGCAATGGTATAGAACCTTAGAAATTGGGAGCATAAGAACATGAGATGAGTTAGGAGAGAAATTAATTAAGCAATTTCAAGATCATTCTAATCATTTATACCTTATAGATAAACTCTTTACAATTAAAAAATCCGCTAATGAATTTATGGCTAGTTTCATCATCTGCTTTTCTAGAACTTGGGAAATAATTCAAGCTATTGTTAATTCGAAACATGACCATGCTTTCCTATACTACCTCGAGAGATTTAAATAGTGATATTTCAACTATGATTCAGTCTATGTGAGGAGATAATCTTCCAAAAGCTTATGACATTGCCATTAGGGCTGAAAACAATCTTATTCAAGCTAGTAAATAGGCATATGGGCCTTCAATGCCTCTTATATAAGATTTGTTACATATTCTCGCATCCTATCAACATTATAGAGCTGTTGATGTCAAATCACAGCACCCTAAATGTCTACAACACGATGGGTTGAGACTCTCAGTACGATTGCATAACATGGAGCTTTTCCCAAGTGTGGGACATTGCGAAATCGGAAAAGCTCTCCGGATGAAGGCCGGTTCCTATTCCTCTGTTTAGATGCACACGTAGAAGATGCAGAGGGTTTACTAAAAAACCTAATCTAACTTGCCAAGGAGACAAGGTAAGAAAATGCATGAAATAAAACCTAAACTACAAAGGTGATGCACCGAGGAATGAAGAACACCTGTCTTGCCAAATAAACACAGACCATTAAAATGCAATGCAAGATCATACACAGATAGCCAGATTCACAGTGAAAGATCAAGGGGATGAAAATGAATACAGAGAGGGTTGAGAATCATCCACAGACATGTATTAATTTGCTCCAAAGATTGATACAACACACTGCAAAATGCCAAGAGGCAAGGTTGCATTACAGTTTCAAATGGGAGGTTTTAACTCCACAAGTTCACCTGCCAAAGAGAAGAAGGGAGGGGCAAAACAAGAATTTCCAACCTTTAGAAAGAAGCCCCTCCTTACAATTTATAGGAAGAATGAGAGAGAAAAGAGAGAGGAATTCCAAAACTACCCCAACCACCTCTAGATTGCACTTAACTATCTCATTATGGTGGTAGGTGAGAACCCCAGTGAACCCAAAAGTGGCGAACTGTATTTCAAATTTTTAAGAATTTTTTCTCACCCAATTAAATATATCTAGTCGTATTTGGATAGAAGACCTCGTAAGATTTCCAAAAAGTCCAACCTTGCATGAATCTGAGCTCCCAGTCAAAAGTTATGGCCATTTGAATATCTGCGCCAGGGTCTGCTTCCTGTCAGCGCTCAAAATGTTGCACCTCCAAACGGTGCGCCATGGGCGCATCTATCCTTATGTATACATACCCTTATGTGCGCCAAGGCGCAAATTTGGTCATGTCGACACTCTGTGTCATGTGCCATTTCTGTGCGCCTTGGGCGCACCATTTTCCTCTGTCGACACTCCGTGTCGTGTGCCCATTCTGTGCGCCTTGGGCGCACCATTTTCTCTGCCGCCACTTCGTGTCATGCACCCATTCTCATGTGCCTTGGGACAACCATTTCCTCTATCGACACTCCATGTCATGCGCCCATTCTGTGTGCCTTGGGTGCACCATTTTCTCTGTCGACACTCCGTGTCGTGCGCCCATTCTGTGCGCCTTGGGCGCACCATTTTCTCTGTCGACACTCTGTGTCATGCGCCCATTCTGTGCACCTTGGGCGCATGTCAGGGATTTGAGCTTCTTTGATTTCTCCATTCTCTTGCTTGTCTATATCTACCCAGGGAAAAGATATATACAACAATTTGGCGACTCAATGGGATCACCTGCCTGCTAGGTAGAAGATCAGTGGCCTTTTAGCAATCCATTGGGCATGGAGTCATAAGCAATAACCTGAAACCAACCTGATATCTGATCCCGAGCCTGATACTGCAACTCCTTCTCCGAGAGCACGCTGAACTGTAGAAAACCAACCTAGGAGCAACAAAACCTGTGCCGAAGCACTTAGGGAAAAAGAAACCTAACTACAACAAGACAATGTGCATACGCACTTAGAGGAATTGAAAACTAGGCTAATATTTACAAGGGTAGAACTTTTCTCTTTTCAGTAGCAATGTTTAAGATAGATTCCATTGACTAGAATCGGGAGTTCTTCTCCATCCAATGTAGACAATTGGAAGGCATTGCTATTCTTACATTCCATGACCATGTAGGGGCCACTCCAAATGGCGTCAAACTTGGAATGCTTTCCCGGTTTTGCCCGATCTGCATCCCATTTCAGAACTAAGTCTCCTTCCTGGAAGGTCCTTGCTCTTGCTTTCTTATCAAACCATCTTTTCACTAAGGCCCGATCTTTCTCAATTGTTTGAATTGCATGTTCTCTAATTTCTTCCAATTCCATCAACTCTGCATACCTAACCTCCATTGGTTCGAACTCACCCAACTCCAAGCTTTCATGAACTCCAATGCAAGGCTTCTAATGATATAGGCAATACGCCTCTTTTACCATAGACCTACTTGTAAGGGGAATTACCTGTAGACCTCTTTGGTGTTATTTTGTCACCCATAATGCTGATTTTAGCTTGGTATGCCATGTTCTTTGATTTTCATCCGAGTCCTCCCGATGATTTTGAGCAAATTTTTGTTCGTGGACTCTGCTGTCCATTACCTTGCGGGTAATAATTTGAAGAGGTACTCAAGTAGATTCCACTCTTGACAGCTAATTCTATAATCTTGGAACCTACGAATGCCAATGCATTTTTTGATATAATAGTGGCCGCACACCAAACCTCGGTCACTATTCCTTCAAAAAATTCTAGTATATTAGACTCGTTGGCCTCTTTGAGCGCTCTTTGCTTGATCCACTTGGTGAAATAGTCCATTGCCGTGAGAATCCACTTGTGACCACGGCTTGAGTTTGGGTTGATGACCTCGATGAAGTCCAATCCCCATTGCATAAATGGTTGGTCAACCAAAATTGGGTGCAATGGAAATGCTACTAGCCTTTCTTTGCTGTGAAGAGTGCACATTTCTTGCACTTTCTTATCCTTGTATAGCAGTCATTGAACAACTTTGTGGGCCAATAATACCACTGCTTTCATTATCTTGAGAGCTATTGCTCATGGGGAAAAATGTCCACTAGAATCTTCATCATGAAAATCTCGTAACACCCTCTCAATTTGGCTGTCCCAATGCACCTCAATAGAACTCCATTGATGTCTTTCTTAAACAAAACACCACCAACAAGCACATATGGAATGGCTTGTAATCTGAAAATCTCCTCTTTGCTTTTCTCATTTCTCGGAGGGCATAGTCCATGCTCTATAGGAAGTGTATCATATTTTAAGTCCAACAAGGAGTAGGAACATCATCATTTTCATGTTCTTGACCATCCTGTAGTACCAGGCAGTCTCTTTTTCATCACCTGCTTCAACTTGTTGACTCAAGGCTAGCTGTTCGCATAGTCCCTTCCCACGTACTAGTTTGGTGACCTTGATCTCGATGTCATATTCCATGACACGAGTTATCCATCCTACACGTTTCTCATTTAGATCCTTGTTTAGAAGGAAGTCCCTGACTCCCACATGAGAGACTAATAATTGGATCTTGTTGTTTGAGACTAGGTGCTTGAATTTCTATAAGCTCCTGATTACTGCAAGGACATGCTTTTCAATGAAAGAGTTCCTAGTTTCATATTCCTCCAAGCTTTGATCAAGAAAGCAACTGGTTGTTCTAATCCTTCTTTGTTTTGTTGTACGGGATTGCGAAAATCGTGTCCCCACCACCAAAGGCATATAGCATGAAGTCCTTGGAGAAGTCTGGATTGACGAGAGTCAGAGCTTGAGATATAGCCTCTTTTATTGCCTCAAAACTTGCCTTGCCTTCAGATGTCCACTTAAATGCCATACTCTTCTTTAACATCGCATTATTGGCTTCACAAGAGCAGAAAAATTTGGAACAAATATGCGGACAAAATTTATCCTTCCCAAGAAGCTTTGAAGAGCCTTCTTGTGACTTGGCAATGGTAATGCTCGAATTGCTTAACTCTTTACGGGTCAATCATCAACCCTTCCTTTGAAACAATATCACCTAGAAGTTTTCCCTCATGAGCCAAGAATATGCATTTCTTGGGATTCAATGATACCCCAAATATTCTACACCTCTCGAAATACTTTCCTCAAATGACAGAGGTGATCCACCTGCATTTTTGAGAATACAAGTGATGTCGTCCAAGATATATCAAAACTATTTTATTGATCAACCCCTTAAATGCCATATCCATTCCCCTTTGGGAAGTGGCTCCAGCATTTGATAGCCCAAATGGAATTTTCTTGTAGGCATAGGTCCCCCATTTAGTGGTGAAATCCATCTTGAATTGGTCATCTTCTTTCACCATCACCTAATTATACCCCGAGTAGCCATCTAGGAGAGAATCTCTCTCGAACCGGATACTACTTGCAATATCTCGTTTCATTGAAGGGAGTGGGTAATGGTCTTTGAGAGATGCCCTATTGAGGTCTCGGAAGTCCACACACAACCTGATTTATCCGCTCTTCTTCCTGACCGGAACCAAGTTTGCAACCCAGCTTGAGTGCTTGATCGGGAATATAATGCTTGCCTCTATTAGCTTATTTAGCTCTTTCTTCATTAGAGGCTCAATGTGAGGGTTGACCGGTCTCTGTTTCTTCCTGACGGGCTTAGCATCTGGATCCAATTTGATGGTATGTTGTGCCAAATTTGGATCGAATCCTCTTAAGTCTTCATAGCTCCAAGCGAAGACATCTTGAAATTCTTGGCAAAGTTGTATGAAATATAATTTCTCCTGTTCAGTGGCTACTTTTCCAATTTGAAGTGTTTTGCCTTCCCAACCGGAATTGGCTCAAATCTTCTCTCTTGAATCGTATGTTTTCCTTTTCTTTATGAAACTAGTCGTTAGGGTTGAAGATAGACTCCAATGTTACCAAACCCTTAGGAATCTTGTTTGTCCGCAGTAGCTGTACTACTTGATCCCCATACTGCTGCTCTAATCTGTCCTGATTCCTAGCTGAAAATTCAGCCTCTTCTTGTAAGAAATTGACGATCTGTTGATCGCTCTCAAACACCTGCCAGCTTGTGTTATTATCTGGAACTGTTGGCCTCACAATCACATGGATATGTGGCTGTGTTTTTCTCCTTCTGATGTTGTCAACCACATCAAACGTTGCTCCAACTGCTGCGAGCCTATCTGCGGCTTCATTTTTCTTCCTGGGTATGGACACAATGCTGAAAGCTTCGAAATCCTCAATGAGGTCCCATACCCTATTTTTGTAGCTCTTTAGTAGGTCATTCTTTGTGGCATGTTGTCCCCTAACTTGGTTGACGATTAGCTCGCTATCTCCAAACACCTGTAAGTTCTTTATGCCCCTTTTCCTGGCCCAATGAATTCCATGAATCAATGCTTCATATTCAGCCGTGTTGTTCGAATAGGAAAACTGGAAACAAAAAGCTGAATAATACTTGATGTCTTGTGGTGAAATCAACACTGCACCACCTCCAGCACCTTGCCTACTCCTTGATCCATCGAAAAATAATTTCCATACCTCATTGTTTTCATCCTTTTGTTTAGGCTGAATGATGTCGGGAATGGGTGAATTTTCTTCGTGTATACAATACACGCCCAATTCAGATTCTTCAATTTCCTTGTATGGGTCAAATTCATGACTCTTGTTTGCCCATTCATCCAAAGTTAAATCAGGAATTCCCTCGACCTTAGTACCTGTTTCTAGATCACTTGAACACTCCTCCTGATCAAAAGCCGAGCAATTTGCATTGATAGGATTTGGTACATGAGGCTCAATATGGAAATTGGCAATTGGTTCTGACCTGATTGTTGCTTTGGCTCCATACCTTGTCCTAAAAATCATGTGTGACCAATCTGCAGATAAATATCCACCGATTTTTGTAGTGAAGTCTCTTGATAGACACAACGCAAAGAGTGGCGGAAGGTCAATCACAGACACATCTTACAGAACTGTAACATTAGGACAGGAATGTAGTGTTAGGCTTAACCCCTTGATGACTCCAACAGTTCCTACTGCCATTCCATCTAGCTGTACTACTCCTTTCAGCACTGGCTCATATTTCAAACCCAGCTGATCCGCTATTTGCTTCGGCATCACTGAACTACTTGCCCCTGAATCTATCATGCAGTTGTGTACCAAGTGGTTTCCAACAATCAATGAAACATAGAAAGGTGGAGGCTTCAAATTTTTTCTTGTCTGGCCCCCATCATGTTGCACTGCATTAGTGAGAACTTTCTCATGCCCCTGGTTTGATACATTTGTGGCAGACCAATTAGCCATTGCAGCTTGCAATAAATCTCGTTGCCCTGGGATCGCTAGTGATTCCCACATGGAAATTTTCACATGTGTCTTCTTCATTTGATCGATGATGTTGAAGGGGGATGAATTGTCCTTTTGCTGTCCCTTACTTGGCGTAAACTTTTCTGGAGCTTGAGCATGTGCGTGTGTTGCTACAACAGGTACCTTGGGTTGATTTTGCACATTTGGAGCTGCGTTTGGTCTACTGACCCCTTGTTGTGTAAGAGTGGGTTGAGAAACAACTGGATTACATGGTTGTCCCTCTCCTATATTTCTCTTCTTTGACCGTGTGTTGGCAGCCACGCCTTGAAAAGGCTGTTGGTTAACTCCACAGAAGTCTTCCGTTTGCCAATTTGCCAATGTGGTTTCTGTTGGAGGTCCTTCTTGTTGCGTTTGTTGCTGTTGATTCTCCTCCTGGCTTGGTTCTTGAGCAACACCAATGGTTTGCACCATCAAGGCCTGATTTAGTGCACCATTGAAACATGCTGACTGATTGTGAGGTAGATTGCAAGGGTAACACCAGTCGTACTCCTGTGCCATGTTATTTTGTGTCGGGACCAAAGCTCTTGAGGACGTCATTGCATTTGGATCATATGGTCGAAATGGCCTGGCAGCTTGAGGTTGTCCTTGGTTTTGGTTTTGATTTGCAGCCTGAGGTGGTGGTCTATTTTGTTGGTATGGGGGCCTAGCACAGTGCACCGTGAGTTTGAGGCGATACGGTCTAGCACTTTGAGCTTGTTGTCTTTTGATAGTCACTAACTCATTTCCAAGGTTTTGCAAGATTGTTTCATGACCTCCTGTAATTCCTTTTAAGTATTTGAAGAAGTCGACGCCTCATTATTGCTTTGATTTCTAGGAGTTGGAATGGGATTCAACTCGGGTGCTTGGCCGGTTGTAGAATTCCCATATCCGGATAGAAAGGCATTGGTGGCCTTAGTGCAAGCTTGCCGGCTTGTATCAAACAGTTCTCTGCTCTGATCCCTATGTTGTAGGCCCCTGCAGCGTTGTTCCTCCCATTGATTGGATCATCATGGCTATGTCTGAATTTATAGCCTTTAAGAAATAAAGGAATGCTCCTTCGGCAGTTGGTCTAACAGCTATTGGGATCCTGTCCCATGTCCATTGGAATCTGAAGTTGAAATCTGCCATTTGTTCGTTAGGAGCCCTTTTGGTTGTTGTCATTGTTCCAATAAAGATAAATTGTCCGCCCTCTCCCCGAATTGGTGCAAAAGCGAGCAGCAAAGTTGGTTCCAATTCGTAATAGACCCTGCTGTAAGGCTCCTAAACCATTGTAAGGCCTTGCCTTTGAAAGATGAAGCCAACAGCTTGACTGCAACATCCATTTCATTTATTTCGTGGATTGCACATGCATTAGCAATATCCTGGATGTGATCAATAGGAGTAGTATGATTTTCTCTTGTAAAATAGGGTATGTTCTTTAGTGCTTTCAAATGGAATTTGATTCTGAGCATTTAGGGCAAGTGGACTACTACCCGTGAAATTGACAAAGGGATTCGGTGGTAGATGTGCCATTATGATTGGCCTAAGAACCCTGGTCGATGCGAGAAAAGGCCTACCAGGTGGAGGTGTAGACAAAGTCCTGTTAGGTGGAGATGGTGATCTTTGTGGTCTTCTTCCTCTCCTTCCTCTACCTGGTGAAAGTTGCAAGTGGACAAATAGCCCCTCTTCTTGAGTATTAGACCTGGTTTGAATTCTTCTCATATGCCTGGGCAACCTTTGCTACTACACCGCTGAATTCTATCCCCTTCGGAGTCGCCAGATGTGTTAGAAAGTGAGCCTCAAAAGGCTAGATCCTGCCAAGTTACACACCAAACCTGACAATATTTAAAAATAGAAAATTGAAAGACCTGTATTTTTGATATTTTAGAGTTTGGAACTTGATTCTGGAATGACAGTCCTGAAAACCCAAAAATGCCAGACTTCCGAAAACCTGAAATCCGAAAATCAAAAAACCATGAAATTTTGAAAGTCAAAATCTCAAAAATCTAAGAATACCCTTTTGAATATTATCCCCCGATCTATCAACTGGTGAAATTTTGACTTGTTTCGAGTGAGTTAAGTCCTTAAAAATCAATTTTAAAGTTCAGCCTGGAAGGTGGAAAAAACTGAACTGTAAAACCTGTAATTTTTTAAGTCCGAATTTCTTGAAAGTTCCTTCAAACTGTGGAATGACCTCTTGGTCCCACCGGTGTGCCAAAACTGTTGATGTGAAATCACAACACCCCTGAATGTCTGCAACACGATGGGTTGAAACTCTCAGTGCGATTGCATAACATGGAGCTTTTCCCAAGTGTGGGACCTTGCGAAATCGGAAAAGCTCTCCGGATGAAGGCCGGTTCCTATTCCTCTGTTCAGATGCACACGTAGAAGATGCAGAGGGTTTACTAAAAACCTAATCTAACTTGCCAAGGAGACAGGGTAAGAAAATGCATGAAATAAAACCTAAACTACAAAGGTGATGCACCGAGGAATGAAGAACACCTGTCTTGCCAAATAAACACAGACCATTAAAATGCAATGCAAGATCATACACAGATAGCCAGATTCACAGTGAAAGATCAAGGGGATGAAAATGAATACAAATATGGTTGAGAATCATCCACAGACATGTATTAATCTACTCCAAAGATTGATACAACACATTGCAAAATGCCAAGAGGTAAGGTTGCATTACGATTTCAAATGGGAGTTTTAACTCCACAAGTTCACCTGCCAAAGAGAAGAAGGGAGGGGCAAAAAAGAATGTCCAACCTTTAGAAAGAAGCCCCTCCTTACAATTTATAGGAAGAATGAGAGAGAAAAGAGAGAGGAATTCCAAAACTACCCCAACCACCTCTAGATTGCACTTAACTATCTCATTATGGTGGTAGGTGAGAACCCCAGCGAACCCAAAAGTGGCGAACTGTATTTCACATTTTTAAGAATTTTTTCTCACCTAATTAAATATATCCATTTGTAGTTGGACATAGGACCTCGTAAGCTTTCCAAAAATTCCAACCTTGCATGAATCTGAGCTCCCAGTCAAAAGTTATGGCCATTTGAATATCTGCGCCAGGGTCTGCTTCCTGTCAGCGCTCAAAATGTTGCACCTCCAAACGGTGCGCCATGGGCGCATCTATCCTTATGCATAAATACCCTTATGTGCACCAAGGTGCAAATTTGGTCATTTCACACTCTGTGTCATGCGCCATTTCTGTGTGCCTTGGGCACACCATTTTCTCTGTCGACACTCCGTGTCGTGCGCCCATTCTGTGCGCCTTGGGCGCACCATTTTCTCTGTCGACACTCTATGTCGTGCGCCCATTCTGTGCACCTTGGGTGCACCATTTTCTCTATCGACACTCCGTGTCGTGCACCCATTCTATGTGCCTTGGGTGCACCATTTCCTCTGTCGACACTCCGTGTCATGTGCCCATTCTGTGTGCCTTGGGCGCACCATTTCCTCTGTCGACACTCCGTGTCGTGCGCCCATTCTGTGCGCCTTGGGTGCATGTCAGGGATTTGAGCTTCTTTGATTTCTCCATTCTCTTGCTTGTCTATATCTACCCGGGAAAAGATATATACAACAGAGCCTATTGTTTTAGCTCCATTAGATGATGTATTCAAGGCTTTGCAGACTATGGGTAATAAATTGACATCAATTGAAAATAAATTAGCTCATCCTAGCAGGCCCTATCAAGCTCTTTATCAGCAAAATCAAAAATAAATAGAATAGTTAACCTTATCAGCAAAATAAGAATTATAGACAACCATATCAACTAAGGCAGTTTGACCCAAAATTCCCTAGTTCATCTAGCACTTTATTCCTAGTTAACATGGTCTCAGAAGAATGGTGTTAACCTTGTAATCAACCTCATTCAAGTGCCAATTGTCCAAATGCATTCTTGAATATAAGCCTTGTTGCACAATCTCAACTTGAAGCATTGTTTATGCCTCAAATGGAGGGTGGGAAGCAAGAAGCTCATACTTAGAAACCACCAGAACAAAATTTAGTCAGTTTCGGAGAGGAATATTTTATTGCAGTCACAACTAGGTCCCAAGAAAAGGCTCAAGAGAGAGAAAATAGCAAAATGGACACTGTTACGCCCACACTCACCGATAAAACATAAACTACAGGTAAAAAAATCTAAGAGCTTTGTTGTTATTAAAAAAATAGCAAGTATTTCAGCTCAAAAGGATCAACAAAAATAATTGCAGCCTAATCCCAGAAGACTTTTCATACTTCATATTTCAAAGCTTTTTGAAACAGAGTCGATTTTGCTAAAGCTTATTGTAAAACAAGACAATCTATTTTTAAAATGGTTGCTTATTTTAACATTGTCGATGTAATGAAAAAATATAATATTAATATTTCACTATGTGATGCTCTTAGTATTCGAGGACAACAAGATTGACTATCTCATGAGCTTGCTAAGCTGCAAATTTAATCAAAAATAGTAGAAATGAAAGCCCAAAAGTAGACATAGTCCTTAGAACAATGGAGCAAGACTGGATTAAAGAGGTTAAATGGATAGTTCAAAAGGTCTTAAATGCTCATGATATCAAGAGTTCACTACCATTTTATCGATTTCTGATTATTGGAAATCATTTAGTTCATAACTACATGGTTGACAGTGGTGTAAGTAGCATAGTTATGCCAAAAGTAATTGTAGGATATTTACCGTGCACATATTTTAAGTACATGGGATTCCTCCACATAGGTGATTCACCATGCTTAGGTGTACTATGGTGTCATTATGACCTTACAAGTGTCATACAGTGTCATAGGAGTTACATTTGACTAGATTTTATGGGAATGTAACTCCCACCTATTGATGGCTACATTTGTGGGGGAGCTACACACCCCACTACTATATGTACACCCTTTCATCTTAAGAAATGGAATGGAATAGAGTATGGGATTTGAGCCATTTTTCCCTTAATGCATGCACATTTCTCTCATGGGTGATTTCTTTCTTCAATCTTGAAGCTACATCATTTTACGGTTGATTGCAACATTTTGATGCGCATGGATTCCCTCCTAATCTTTGTCATTCCTCCGGCATGGTATCAGAGCTTAGGGATCATAATCATGTTTCTCACAATAGTTGTTTACTACTGTCCATCTCGTAGTTTCTTGTGTGATCTCTCCTTTTAATGTGCTCTACTTGCATTTTTTAAGGGTACATGTACTTGGTTTTGTGTTTTGGGTGTGGTGTTTTGCTTTGGTACCTTGTGTGTATAGGTCAAGAGAAAATTGTAGGTTTGTAAGTGCAAGTTTTTGGTGGTTGAATTTTGAGGGCTATTTTTTATAGGACCAACTTAGCTTTTGGGAACCGAGTTGTTCCTCAATTCACTCAACTCAACACTTGCATTCATCGACATGGTTGGCTCGATGGCTCTATTTTCAGCTTGTTTGAACATATTTCAACCTATGGGCTCATGCTTTGGTTGAAACATTGACTCGTCTGAACATGGAAGTTTTGCAAAACCCCTGGCATTTCTTAGCCGCACATGTTGGCTCAAAATGTTGGTGATCTCTACATTGACGAGCTAGGTTAACAACTTGCATGCCTCATGGTTTTTTCCTACGACTCACCTTTAACTATAAATTGCTTAGGTGATTCCTATTTTTTACGTGCCTTGTGCTCATGCACATTTGGTTTTTGTTGTAGGTGTTTCTCTGTCTGAGTGGTGTTATTTGGAAGCTCAAACCCTAGACACTCTGTCTACATGCACTGGATCGTATATATTCTTTCTTGTTTGAAACTACCATGTGCCCACGTTGGTAGCTTCTTGGTGCTCCACCATTTTAACTCGGTCTATCTCCCTATTTCTTTAACCATTACACTACTAAACTCATCCATTGAAACTCATTCGGCTCCTGTTTTTCAATCGTTGGGATATCCTCCGTAGCCCAAGCTCTATGGTCAATATAAATGTTTTTAGCTCACTCCAGCTCTAACTCAAAGCATCCACAATTTTTTATCGTTATCTCTATGACTTTCACCATCTGGATCTTGTCCACCAGCTCCAACGTGGCCATTTCTAGTCTTGGGTTTTTATGCAATCTCTGTTTCATTCAACTCGGTCTTAGTACTTGAATGACTCACAAGCAAAAATGTGTCATCTTTTGACCATGCCAACTTGGGCTTCTAACTTGGTGCTTCTCTGGTGCATTCATCACTCCACATGGAATTTACACACCCAAATCACTCACCATTACCTTGTATTACCACCTTTGTCTACCAGCTTGGCACACATAGCTTCCACTTTTCTCCACGTCGGTACCCACTCGGTGCATCCACATGGTTTGATCATATCCATTCCCTTTTAGAATTGTTTGGTGGTCAAAACAATCCCTCTTTTTTAATGTTTTAAGGAAAAACATTTATTTCATGGCATTGTAATAATTTTTGGTACCTATTTTTCTTGTATTATGTCCTTCATTCATGTGTCGAAGATGGAGGGTGAGTTCCAGGTTGTGCCAGGAGGCTAATCCCCCCTCATAAGAAAAACAAACCCTAGCTAAAATTTGATTCCATTTCCAATGAGTACCCACACGACAACCTTTTCACCCATTTCAGAACTTTTTAAATCAGTTTGCAAAGCTTATTGGCATTTTCCATCAGTTGTGGGAATCATTTTCTTGCTATAAATTTTGACTCACTGCTCAGTTTTGAGCACTTCTTTAGTCAAAGTTGCATGATTTTTTACACATTACATGATGACATTGTCAATTTTGTAAACACACTACTTTTTAAAGTGTCACATTCTAGGGGGTTCACTAGTACTCTTAGGTTTTTACATGCACACACATTATTGGCTGAGTCGGACATCTTGTTTTCATGCATCTTGCACTCCTTGCTTTTGCATCATGGAGGGTGCTCTTTCTAGACTTGAGCTTCATAGGATCACCTTACAGCCTCTGCCACTTCTCACCGGGAGAGAGAACTATTCAAATCATGAGGGTTTTTCACCCTTCTTACTTGGGCTAGTTCCTGCACCCATTGATCATCATTATCTAGAGGATTTTCTTGACGCTTGTGAGCATGTTTTTGGTCACATGATGATGCATGTCTCTATATCTCTTTGGTTTCACATGGAAGACTCAGATCTACCCCACCATGTGTCTGGAGCATTCTTCAGTCCCTCTATGGAGACCCTTCACATACAACTGCCATTGTTACTCCTGCTGATCCACTTGTCTCCTCTTGTTCTTCGTGTGATGACAGTTCCATTGACACAGACTCACTTGGTTCTACTTTTGATGATGAGGATTGTTCACCCAGTTTTGATGTCGAGAGTACTACAAAGGACTCTTCTCCTCCTTCTCTCACTATTCTAGAGAGTGTCAAAACATCCCACATCTCATCAGATACCTTTGAGAAGTCTCCTATTTACTCTCATACAGTCATCACACCCTACTCTTTTCCACCTTTAGTGTGTGATCCCCCTTTCACTCCTTTACCTTCATTAAATGACTCACACCTATTTGACATCGCTCTTCTGTTTGTTGATCCCCCTCATTGGGATGAGTATCTGCCTGACCTTAGTCATCTTTTCACAAAGTACACTTGTGATGTGCTACAGGTTCCTCATCCATCTATAGGTATTTCGAGAGATTTCATCATCTCCGTGTTGTTGGGAGTTCCCCTTATGGAACTCTTACCACTTCCACTTTTTGGAGACCTTCATTGATCCACCCTTGCTTGTGGATCCATTTTTTATTGTGGGGGATGTTTTGTTTCCTTCACATTAGTTGGAAATCCTTTCTATAGGTGTTCACCCTTCATACTCTGATAGTTCTACACTCGTGACATTACCTTCGGTTCCTTCACACTCACTTACTAGACCTATGTCACACTTTTGTGGACCAGACTCAGAGTTCTTTGTGTTGTTGCCTTCGGTTTCCTTTGTGGAGTGGGAAGACTTCTAGCATGTCATTTTTTTCCTTCCTAAGGGTAGGAATGTTGTTTGGTGTGGGTGGATCCTCTTCAATCCAGAGGCAGAGGATCTCATCATCGACATTCTTTTAGGAGACCTCCTAGAGTTATAGAGTTCAGATCTGTCCATGGCATTTTCTGCATTCCTCTCATCTCCATCTTCTTCTCTCTTCTTCTTCTTTCCAAGATATTGCCTCTTTGTACATGGGTACCTTTACGAGGATTATCGTGGCGGGACCCATCATTGCATCTTTCTTAGATTAGAGAGTGGACTTGTATCTCTTTTGGGGGGGAGTTTTTCCCACTGGGTTTTCTCCTTTTACTCCACTTTTTGAGAGTTTCTTGTACGTGGGTACCTCGTCAATATTTTTTCAGGGCCCACCTCTCCTATTTTTCATCTATGTTTCCACCTAAGCTATGCTTTAGGGGAGGTGTTAGTGTAGGATATTTACCATGCATATATTTTAAGTACATGGGATTTCTCCACATAGGTAATTCACCATGCTTAGGTGTCCTAGGGTGTCATTATGGCCTTACACATGCCGTCGAGCATCATAGGAGTTACATTTGAATGGTTATTCTGGGAATGTAACTCCCACCTCTTGACAGCTACATTTGTGGGAGAGTTACACAACCAACTACTATATGTACACCGTTTCATCTTAAGCAATGGAATAGAATAGAGTATGGGATTTCAGCCACTTTTCCCTTAATTCATGCACATTTCTCTCACGAGTGATTTCTTTCTTCGATCTTGAAGCAACATCATTTTATGGTTGAGTGCAACATTTTGATGCTCACGGATTTCCTCTAGTTATTCGTCATTCCTCCGAAAAAAGTTGGGTTTGTAGTATGAGCCTATAGAGAAAATAATGTTGCATCTAGATGAGAACATCAACCAACATAGTTGGTATTATTAGAAATCTTGAGGTAACCTTACATGTTTGCACCAATGTTACTATTTTACAAGATGTGATTGTTGTAGTTTTACCTCCCTATTTTGAAATATGTTTGTCACAATATTTTACAATAAAAACATGAGGTTATCTCTCTTGATTGGTCATTTTTTTTTTTTACTACGAGATATGGAGCTAACGTTTTCATAAATTGAGCCTCCGACTAGATGTCATATTGAGCCTCATGCTTCAAAAGCTACATACTTCACTAGACGGTGTTTCTAATCTATTTATGGATGAAAAGAATCAAGAAGAACATGCTTATGACCCTTTAAAAGAAAAAAAAAAAAAAGATTTGTTTTTTTTTATTGTATCTGCATGAAGAAAATACAACAATTCCCTTTATTCTCGAAATAGAAAAAAAACAAAAAGGGCTATGGAAGTTTCACTTCAATGGAGCTAAAAATAAGAAAGGACAAGGTGAAAGTTTGATGCTTACTTCCCCTTCAAATGAAATGTAATTTTTAACTTTAAATATGTAGTTTTATTGTACTTATAATGTATCTAAGTACAAAGCATGTGTTCATGGCTTACAATGGGCCAGAAAGAGAGGTATCAGTACTTTACAAGTTTTTGGTGATTCGAGTTAGTTATTAATCAAGTGAAAAACTTTAATGTGTGTAAGAATTCACCGTTGAAATCTTACAATCATAGAGTTTCGTAGACTTAATGAATGATTTTGACGTTAGTAACATTCAATCTATCCCAATATTTGAAAACAAACATATAGATAGACTTGCAACAATTGGTGCTAGATTTGATGTTGTAGAACAAATTGAAAATAACAAATCATAGCCACATATAAAGCTGATTATCAAACTTTCAGGACTTGATAATGAAGAAAATTAGCAAGTTTTTGAAGATGATGAATAGAACATTTGCATGACTAAAACATGATTTTAATAACACTCAATTTACATCCAAGCTTTCCCCCCAAGAAAATAATATTCAAGGAACCTTTGTTTGTTACATGTTTGATCATGTCTTCCAGAAAATGGCGATTAACGGGTTTGCAACAAAAAGTTACTAGTTGTTCAAAAAGGTGAATCATTGAAAATATCTCCATCATTTTTTTAACTAGGGCACCGAGTCATCTCCCTTTGGCAACATGGTTTTCACCCTTTGTGCCTGCAACCTCCATCATTTCATCCTTTTCCCATTATTTCCTTTGCTACTTTTCTCTACATCTAGTTTATCTGGTATTTCACATTTTTTCAAGTGCTTGAGAAATTCCAACTTTAAAATATCAACCTTTACACTCCTTGCACTCACAAATTAATCTCTAAATAATTTTAATTAAACTTTGCAGACAAAAACAACAAGAATTTCATCAAAAAATTATGAAAAACAATGCATATTCACATCTCCAGGAGTCTTAGAGAAAATTGGTGGAAAAATTAGATGCAATGCACATCAACCGTTGATTCTGCTCTTTCTAATCTTTAGATTAGAACTGTCCACGTGGAAAATCCTTTTCAAATTGGGCCTGGTGTTGCCTTTTGTATTTTATGACTTTTGGAGAAAATGTGCAATTTTCACATTTTTCCCCGCCCCTCCGCCTTTGAAAATCAGGCTTGACACGTGGCTTAATATGGGCCTTTGATGGAGTCATGGATCATTTATGCAATTCTACCCTTTTTAACAAAAAGGAAAAAAATTCCAATTTTCCTCTGCCAACCCACCTTCCTGATTTTATCTTTTGATGTTGGTCCCAACGGAGTTGCGGGAATTTTTTTACTTTTCTACTTCTTTACAAAAGGGAAAAAAACTTCAAAATGCCCTAGCGTTCCCCTCTCTTCTTATAATGTTTGAAATATGCCACATGTCCTTCTTCGGGGTCAGAGTAAGATTTTTCCTTTGGGGTTATGGATCAGTTTATAACTTTGCTCCTTTTTAAAAAAGGGCAAAAAACTTCAAAACTCCCCAAGATCCCTCCTTCCGATTCTAACTTTTGAAATATGCCACGTGTCCTTTTTGGGGTCAAAGTAAGACTTTTTCCCTACCTCTTCATATTTGTTAGATAGCCAATCAGAGACTATCGGGGCCGTGGGGCCAATTTGATATTTTTTACAAATGTGACCAAAGTGGAAAATTTCACCAAAAAGACCCATCGGGCCACATCCAATCAAGAATGAACATGTATCTGAAGATGCTGAGATATAATTTGATGGGAAAACATGCCTATCGAACAATAAGATGTAGGGGAACTTCACCATTTACGCCTAGAATTGAATCTTTCTTTAAGGAAAAAGAATTTGGAAATGATACAAGGCCCAAATGTGATCCATGACCATGGAGAAGGATCTTCAATAACATACAAATGAAGAAAAACTTTCACGCATCCATTCGGGAAATAGAAAATATGACAGAGCCCGTAGATTGAAGAATTTTTAGAGAAAACGGGCGAGATCAAATTGAGCACCAACATCAACTCTGAACCAGAATGGGCACTCCCAACAAGTTCCACAAGAACAAATAGCAGACTAAGTGCCAAAAATAAACCATTGGGAAATGGATTCACGAGCCAACCCTCCAAGAACAAACTAAGAAACCAAAAAAAATAGCCACCAAGGACCAGGATGAACCAAAATAGAAAAACATGAAAGCAGAAAGAAACCAAAAGACTATACACTATACAATGGTGCATACCTTGATTCTGAGAAATTAATCAAGGAAATGTTTCAAAATCCTGCCATTAATAGGCAATTCAAGCAATTCCCTATCTAGGTCTTTTAATAAGAAGCTATGTTCACCAATTTGAATGTCAATTGAGTAAGGGCCCATCCACAATGCATCAAAACTTCCATGCTTTCCCTTATCCTCATGTTTGTTATCCCACAATAGCACAAGATCTCCCAAACTGAAAGCTCTTAGAGTCACCTTCTTATTAAATAACTTCTTCAATTTCTGTTTCTAATTTTTACATGCCTATGATGGGATGCCCTTCTATCTTAATTTAACTCAACAATCTGAATGATGTGAGCATCATAGGGACTAACCTATTGATCTTCCAATTGTTGAAGAAATTGAAATGAAGACAATTATATATGCGGGGGTAGTAGAGCTTGAGTTCCATACACCAACTTGTTGGTACACAAATTGATTCTTCCTCATAATCTGAGCAGTATCATAGGTTTGGCAGAATCTTAGAGGTGATAAAAGCATGTAATGTGTCATTTTGTAGCCAGGGATGAAATGCAACTTTCTCTTTATCACTCGGATGTGGAGAAATGGTTAGCACCCTCAAGAGGATGTGACCTATCCTCACTACTTTATGGTTGTGCTTTTTAACCAAGGCGAGAGGACCCTTTTGTAACTTTGTTGTTTATGGAGGAGATGGAGATGTCATTCCTTTTGAAGTATTAAGAATACCATGAAGAAAATATGATTAATGTAACAAAACCTAACTCTCATGAGTTATCACTCTAGATAATGGAGATATTTTCTAGAAAGATCATGCCACTAAAGACAATGAAAACTTGATTATTTATGCATGTTTTGGTAGTAAAATTATGCATTTGTATACATACATGAAAAATAGGGGTAGTATAGGTATGATTATTATTTTTTGAATGATTTTGGTAGGAGATGAAGTAGGATAAATTTGATAATACTAGACCTTTGGAGGGACTTTACAAAAGAAATCTTCATAGTCAAGACGTTCCTTCAACAAGAAGGTGTGCTTCAATGGAGACCCAAATCAGCACGTTTTCACATAATCTTTAAGACTCCAATAAAAAGGTTTGAATTACAAGACTCAATTAAAAACTATAGTTTCTTATTAACCACGCCTAAGGTACACCCGAAGAATTATAGACAATCTTTATCAACAAATGATAGTGAATTGATTTTAAATTTGTTTATCTCATCCAAGATGAAGGATCCTCTTGAAATGAGTTTGAAAATACCATTAAACTGTCATACATACATGATCCTATGTGATTTCACAAAAATGTAGTGTAAGATTGCAATAGGAACGCATAAAAATATTTGTAGACATTCTAAAACATAGCGAGACACTAATTACTTAGAGTCAACATAGAATAACTCAAATTTGATTAAACTTATCAGCAATGGAAAGTTTCTAGAATAGTATCGATCTTTTCAATGGCTATACACTCACAACCACCTTAACACGATTGAGTTAAACACAAAGAGATATACAGGTTTCTCAAACAATCCTATAGAAAGACAGGGATCTATCAAGCTTTTATCTTAGAAAATCAGTTCTAACCTCTAACACTCCCACATTCCAACCTCTAATCCTTTGCACAAAAAAAATTATGCCTATTTATAAAATTTTACCACAGAGTTTTCCCACAAAAATATAGACATTGAGTGCAACAATTCTCACCATGATCCTGATCGCGATTCCCAGAATCAAATATGTAAAATGTTATCATGTGCTTAAGGGGTAGATCTCTTCAAGCCTGTCCCGTATTCAACTCCCTCTTTTGGTAGATCACTCTTCCTTTTACTCGCCAACCACTTCCACCCCTAATCTATCAAATTTGGTTCCTTGCATGCTCGGGAAGAAAATGAAAGATCGGATTGAGCCTAGAAATCAAGATCTCATCTTAATAGTAAAAGACCTCCACGGATTTTTCTCAAAGAAACCTAGATATGAACATTCTTTCACGTGCAAAGTAAAGAAAATTTGGGCCAAATCCAATAGTAAGGATTGCATATTAATGGTGAAATATGTTTATAGACCTTCCCCACAAAACTAGGATACCAAATTAATGCTCCTCTTCCTCTGTCATGTAGGAGACTCCAATAAATGATAAAAAACCATAAGGATACGCATCCCTTGGAGCTCTGGAGTGAAAATGGTAGAAAAATTAGATACATAAGCACAGCTGTCGTTGATTTCTATTTCAAATTTGGACCTTCCATGTGGGAGATCCAATTTAGAGTGGGCATTCAGGTTCCCTTTTTCCTTTTACACGTTTTGGAAAAATGTAAAATTTTTACATTTTGCTTCGCACCTCCGCCCTTGAGAAATGATCCTGACATGTGTCCTAAGGTGGGTCCCAAAGGAACCATGGACAAATTCTTCTAGTTCACCTCTTTTTTGGAAAAGGAAAATTTTTCTAAATTTTCCCAACAGATCTCATGTTGACCGGGGAAATTTTTTGACTATTTCCTATCGGGTTTGTGGGCCATTTTGATCTTTTAATCCTTTTGTAATAAGAGGAAAAAATCCCAAGTTTCCTCCAATCGTCTGCTTCCCCACCCCTTTGAATTTTCAGAGCCAACCTTGACCTCCCTTTTGTCAGGCTTGTGGGCCATTTTGATATTTAAATCCTTAAGAGGCAAAAAATCCAAGTTGACCCCGATGGTTTGCTTCTCCGCCTTTTGACTTTTCAAACTTCCATGTGTCACAATGGCACACCTTGAGACGGTCCCCAAACATTGAGATCTTAAATGATCACCAGATCACCACATTTCTTGGTCCATAAAATTTGTTTGAAGGCTTAAAGTTCAGCAGAAGGCACCATGTGTCGTGGTCCGAGGCAATTTGCTTTGGCCATTGAAAAGTCCAATAAAAATGTAAAGTGAGAGGAGGCCTCTAAGTTTCCTCCTGGGGCTTATTTAAAATGAAATTCAAGGGCCAGTCCTTAAACATGCATTGTCCCTCAACATGTCCCATGCCTCTAAATTTTTTTTTGAAAAAATACTAAGTATGGGAATCACCAAAGGGAATCCTCCACGTGTCCTCTGACGTAGCTCTAAAACCAAACAAAAAATAAAATCTTCAAATGAGCATCATTCCTCCACATGGACCAATTTTGGGTCAAGGAAATCTAGAGAATTTTAGATTTCCCTACTGATCCGCATCCGACAAAAAGAGGCCACATTTCTGTTGATGCAAAGATGCAAATTTGACAGGAGAAACGCCTTTGTCAAACCGTAAAATGTGGAAAAACAACCATTTAAGCCCGGAGATGAAGTTTTCTCAAAAGACTCGAGAACTCAGAAATTTTACAAGGCTCAAATAAATTCCTCTGATCTAAATCCATTCATTTTTCCTCAATTATTTAGAGAAAATGACAAGGACAACAAATCTTGATATGGAAAATAGAAAGAACGGATTGCACTGAGTTTTTAGATGAACAAAGAACAAGGACCCTAATAACATACCTTTTCTAGATAAATAAAGAAACAAGGAAACAACTATGGATCCATACGTGATCCTTAGCCCAGGAAGGATTGGTTATGGCAAGTAGAGGAAGGAAAAGACTTCTTAGGCACAACACTAGGGGATAAAATATGGAGGATACCGTAAATTGATAGACCTTAATGGAAAAATGGGGCGAGACTATTTTGAGCACCAACACACTCAAATGGAATTTTTTGAGTAGCTCTTTTAATAGTGATTCGATCAGCCTAAATAGAAAACTTCAACTGCTCACCCCATTTCCTTTTGTTCAACTCCAAAGTCCTTCTAATTATCTTCAACAAATTTTTATTGTTGGACTATGCTTTTCCATTTCCTTGGGGATTATACTTAGAAGCATATGTAAAATTGATCCCATATTCATGACACATGGCCACCAAATGTTGAGCTTGAAAGCTCATGGAATTATCAGCAACTATCTTAGCAGGCACTCCAAACCTGCGCAAATGATATGATTCATAATGAAATCCATGACAATTTGGTGAGTTACTTTCTTGATGGGGATTGTCTCCACCCACTTGGTGAAGTAATCGAGTGGCTACTAAAATCCACTTATGGCCAACACTTGAAGAATCTAAAATCTCACCAATGAAGTCCATTCCCCATTGCCTAAATGGGGCTTCAATTGATATAGGCTGCAAAATAAGGGAGCCTAAAGCTTTCAGTCTTCCAAAAAAGCATTGGCAACTTTCATATTTTATTACCAATAGAGTTGTATCTTTGAAAAGAGTTGGCCACCAATAAACAATACTTAAGATCCTATGAGATGTGACTCTTCCAAAAAAAATTCCCCCACAAACTCCTCCATGGAGATCAACAATTATCTTAGGGGCTAAATCTTAAGTAATGCATCTTAAGAGAACTCCCTCATGTTTCTTCTAAGGTAACCCAAAATCAGTAATGACATATTTGTGGGAAGCTAACTTAAGTGATATTTTCTGATTCTTGGTTAAATGTTCAGGGCACTGTAGATGTTTGAGATAAAAAATGATGTCCTTCTACCATTCATAATTTATCAGTTTTTCAAGGACATTTAACCTTTCTTCTTCAACTTCATTTACCTCAATTGTCTACAGATTGCTTTCTACCATAAGTTTTCCAAGCCCAAACCTCTGACCAGTTTTTTTGTTTGGATATCCATATCATAATCTTGCAATTTGTTTACCCATCGACATCTCTTCCTTGAAACCTCCATTTTTGATAAGATATATTTCACCATGGTGTGGGGAATATAAGCAATGAATTTGGAACTCATAACATATGGCCTAAAGATATTTGTTGCTTTTACCAAAGAAAATGCCTGCTTCTCCATGATAGTATACTTTATCTCGATCCTTGTAATGCCTTATTGAAAAAGGAAATTGGTCTTTCACCTCCCTCATCATCATCATCCTTCTGCAACAACACAGATGCAATAGTACTTTCTGAAGCAAAATAAAACATTTGAAAAGCCTTCTTATAATCTTGAGCTACTAAAACAAGGGCATTCTTTAATGCTTCTTTGATCCCAACAAAATCTTGAATAGTTACTTCTTCCCATTTGATACTTTGATCTTTCTTCAGTATGCTAGTGATTGGGATAGTTAGTTCATAAAATTTGGAGATAAATCTCCTAATAAAATTAATTTTCCCAAAAAATGATTGGATTCCCTTCTTAGTTCTTGGAATAGGGACTTTGCTGATGGATTCTACCATTTCAGGATCAATCATGACCCCTTTCTTTGACACAATGTGTCCAAGAAGCTTTTCTTTCTGAACTCCAAAATGGAACTTCTTGGGATTTACGGAAATACCATACTCCCTACATCTTAACAACATTTTTATAAGTTTTACTGAGGTTGTCACTTTTTTTTAGAGAAAGTAGTCACATCATCTTGATATAAAATAATGAAATCATTAATATAGCCAGAGAGAAAGATACATCCATTACTCTTTGGATAGTGACTCTAGCATTCATTAGACCAAAATGCATTATGAAATATACATATGTTCCTCAAGGAGTGGTAAAGGTAGTATTGATTCCACTCGATTCCTTCACAACTACCTGGTTATATCCATAAAAACCATCCAAGGTGGATTAAAATTTTGAACCAGTAAACAATTATAACATATTGTCCATATTTGGAAGAGGGTATTTATCCTTCATTGATGCTCTATTCAAGTTTCTAAAGTCCACACATAGCCTTATATATCTATTCTTCTTTCTCGATGTACTAAGTTTACAACCCATGATGAGTACCTTGTGGGCTATATGACTCCTCTATCCCTCAAATTTTTAATTCTTCTTACATATTCAAGGAAAGGAGTGGATTGATCGGCATTTTTTTCTACCTAAAATTATTGGTAGAAGCTTCCAAGGAATTTCATGATGGAAAAGATCCTCCTGTATGCTTTTCGAGTTGGAATAAGACCACGCTACATAGTCCTGATATTTCTTCAAATTGGACATAGGACTACTTTTCATCCTTTCTCAAATTGCTACCTAGCCAAGATCTTACATGGTTTATCCTTCGTGCCCGAAGGTCGTTCTCTTCAACATCCTCGAGGATGACATGTGTCTATTGACAATGCAATCAACATTATCAAATTTTAATTCAAGTGTTAATAAACCTATCGGAAGAGTATTAGTCTTCAACCGAATGATGTATTTGCCAAATAAAGTCTCCTTTCCATCATCCACAAAAACCATTAGCTCCCAATATATACATTGATTGGAAACTTATATTTGGTTCTACAAAACCTTTTCACCGAGAGTCATCTTTCGAACACTTGCCAATGTTTACCATTGTCAGGAATGTATGGCCTCGTTAATATCTCAATATTATACTCAGAATAGGGGGATACATTACAATTTTTAAATATGGACCCCAATATGGCCAATTTTTCTGCTAGAGTATTGTAATTTCTATTGTGATGTATTATGTTGAAGGAGTCAAACATTTCAATGAAATCTCAGATTGCATGCTTATACTACTTCATTCTCTAATTTTTGTTGCATACAATTTTATAACCTTCTTGACAATTAGCTCCGAATATCGTTTAACAATGATGTCTCTAACACCATATTTCCAAGCAATTCTTAAACTCAATAACATTGTTGTATATTCAGCAATATTGTTATTCTGCACTCAAAGTTGAGTTTAAAATAAAAAAGAAACTCTTCCCTGCCCGGAGATATCATAAAAATACTAGCACCATTTCCAAATTTAGAGAAATCCCAATCAAACTACAAAGTCTAAGGAGAACCTACTTGATTAAGAGACTTTAATTGATTTAATTTTTGCTTTACTATCAAAGAAATCCAAAAAGTTATCATCATTAATGTCGTGTGTATAACACTTCATAGGAAGTATTATTGGGATCCTCAATGAGATGTAGCATCTTCTTTTCACCATAAAACTTTACAAGACTTCCCTCAATAGGTATAGTGGAAAAAGACATATCCATTTGCACACTCCCACCCACACTAGCAGCCCATATTCTTGATAACAACATTCCCCATTTGGTAGGGTAATCAACAATAAAAACATCTAGTTTTAATTTCTTGCTTGTGTAGGCTGCAAGTTGCACTATCAAACCCTTAACACATCAAACCAATGGCACGTCTCTGGAATCCATGGAAGTGTAATTCCCATAAGCTATTGTCACTTTTATATCTAATCCATTCATGACCTCAAGAGGCATAACATTGCACGATGCTCCAGAATTAAACATATAATTGTGTAACACTGTCCCTAATAATTAGTGAAGTGAAAAATGGATCTACATTCAGTTGGGACTCAACCAAGGCTGTTCCCAAATATAATTGAGGTGGCTCACCTACTTCTTCCAAAGACTTGGGGTTTTCCCAACTCTACATTGGTAGGAGTCTTAAGATTGTTTACATTTCTGCCTTGGGTAATATTTTCTTGTTTCAATCCCAAATACTCAAAGGCCCTTTTCTTGTTCTCGGAATCTTAAGTAGCTCAAAAATTGAACAGAATATTGATCTGACTCGATACTTGGGCAATGTCAAAAGGCACGTATTCGAGAAAGGAAAATTTGGAAAAGACTAACAAACTCATCTAACAACAAAGGATTTTTCACAGTCTAAGCATGGGTAGGGATACCAGTTCTATTTAAGGAAATAAGGCCTTTGCCAAATGTATCTTTCTTAGGGGTTTCCTTAAGGATACTTGGTAAGCACTAGAATCTTTGGTTTGGCCCGAGGCCCTACTGTTTTGACAACTTTACTCCTAGTGTTATATTCGTTTTGATGGGAAACCACAACATTCATTAGCAATTGCATATCCTCCTCGAAGTAATTTGTCCATCATGCTTTCTAATCATTAATGTTGTTAAGTATTCAAAATCATTATTAGGAAATTTAAAATATTGTACCATATCTATTTCAAAAGTATGAGAGGGAGGAAGGGTAATACCCAGTGAATGCAATCGAGAAATCTATAGTAGTTCTGACACTGATTAATTTAGTCGAAGCTGCTCCTTGTTGAGATCTTGTAGAGCACCCCATCATGCACACATCATCATTGATGTCATCATCAGCTTCCTTAACTTCTTTATATTCATCACATGGGGCATGTGGTAAGAAACATTTTTCACACCACTCAATTTCATTGGCTTATTCCACAGTAGCAACTCTAAAAGTCAAAGGATCAGGCACGATTCTATTTTCACGGGCTTGGGGTTGTCTATTTCTTGACCCCATGGGTCCTTTTCCTTTGTCATCAGATCTCTGATCACCCCTAGGATGATTTGAAAATATTTCTTGACCTTGTGATTTATGCTGACCTTGGGAAATTTGTCCAATCCCATTGTCTTCTTTTCCCAGTTTATAGGATATTTCCTTAACATCTCCGGCCAAAGTTTTTACAACCTCCTCCAGATCCATAGACTTACTTGACTGAGGCTTCTCTGGATTGATCAGCTTGATACCTTCCCTCTTAGGAGGCTTACCAAATGATTTGATATTGTTTTCAATATGTAAAGCCATGGTGAAGGCCTACCTCAATTTTGATGGGTTATTATCCTTCAAATAATAAGAAACCTTCTTATAAAAAGCATCAAAGTATTTTATTAGACATGAAACATCACTTGGCCTTAGATTACAGGTAGCCTATTCAAGGTCTTATTGAAATGAGTATTGAAGTCATGAATAGATTCATTAGGATTCTTCTTAATATTTTCAAATTCTCATAAAAGAAACCTAGGGTCTGTTATATCTCCATACTACAATCTGACAACATTCTTCATTTCTATCCATGAATCAATAGAGTTATCTGGAAAAGATTTATACCACTCCCATGCATTCTCCACTAGATTATGAGTAAAACATTTTATGTACACATCCTCAAGTTCAATCTCAAAGTCTTCCATCACATTGATAAAAATCTTTAAGTGATGATCACAAGTAATAACATTATTTCCTTGAAATTTAGGTAGTCTATTTCTAACATCTTGGGGCGAGAACATTTGGATACCACCATAACTCTGAAATCTATGGGACCAAAACTATTCACAACAAATGAAGGTCTGGAGGAGGATGGGCCATATTGTTTTTGGGATGTGATCTTATAGAGAAAAAAATGATGAGGAGTGAGGGGTTTTTGGGGCATAGGAATGCAATTCTCAAAATGAATGTTCTCTAAAAACTATGTTTCTTGGAAGATCCCATTAACTTTGGAAAACACAGGGACCAAATGAGACGCAAAATTTTCAAATACAAATAAAGGACCCTCTCTAGTTTGAGAATTAAGATCTATAAAAAGAATACATTCAGAAACACTTGAGGAGTATGGAAATCTTAAATGCAAGGCTGATCAGTTTCAACAATTGATAACTCTTTTCTTGATTTCAGATCTCTAATAACTTTCTAGATTCTTCTTCCTTCAGAATTTTTCTTTCCCAATTCTAGAAACAACCTTATAACAGGGTCTTTAATGAAGAAATATCTTCTTCCTTCAATTTTTCAAATATTAGTGATAAATTTCAATTGACAAAGGTTAAGACACTAGCATTTATTAAAAATTAATTCAACACGGAGTCGACACTAAGGATTTTCAACTTAGTTTTGTAAATGAACTAAAATTGGTCTGACAAATGTATGTCAACACTAAATTCATGCAAAGCTTTAGAGATCTGACCTTCCTTCACTTGTATTTAACACATTGATGATGTAAAATTAGTGCAAAAACAAACAGAAACCGAAAATATTACACGCAGAACTTGTAACTTCACAAATCTTACAAATATCAACAAAGGATGGAATTTAAACAACGTATAAGCACTTATATCATTAAGAAATATTACCAGGCCAAATATAAGAATTCCTTTGAAGATCTATGGCAACGATGCTAAAAATGGTGGTTGTATCCAAATTGATTCTCCCTTGGAAGCTGAGCAACATCACAGATTCAACAAGATACTTAGAGACAGATGAATCATAAATCATTTAGTATCTGGGGAAGGGATTCAATTGGCTCTTTGTCACCCAGGTGGTGGAGAAATGGATAGCACCATATACAAGGATTTGATCTATCCTCATTACTTTAGGCCGTGCCTTTCGACCGCAGTGAGAGGACCCATTTTGTAACCTCTATTGGTGAAGGAAAATAAAGATATCCTTCTTTTCACAAAGTTGAAAGGAAACCTTGAGAAAATATGATCAATGCACCATAATTTAACTCTCACGAGTTCACACTTCTAAAGGATGGTGATATTTTCTAAACAAGGTTAAGCTTACTAAAGACATTGTGGAATCTTGATTGCTTCTACATATTTTTGTAGTAGAATTTATTCATTTGTGGACATATAGGGAAAACAAGGGTAGTTCATGTAGGATTCATTGTTTTTGAATAATTTATGGTGGGAGATTAAGTAGGATAAACTTGATTTTTCCAGATCTTTGAAATCCTTCACAACAATTGGAAACCTAAATGACAGAATGCTTTAGAATAGCTAAAATATTACTTCAACCAAAATTTGTGCATCAATGGAGGCCCAGATTTGCACAGTTTCACACAATCTCTAAGAATTTAACATGAAGGCTTGAGATAAAGACTCAATTAAACATTAAATATCCATGGCTCCTCACGCCTAAGATACACTCAAAGGCTTACAAAATATATTTATCAACAAAATGACAGTAAAGTGATTTTAAATTATTTATCTCATTACAAAATGAAGGCTCTTCTCGTAATGAAATTACAAATGCCACTAAACTATCACAGGATAAGATCCTATGTGATTCTCGAGGGATTTCAACACAATATTTCAATGGGAACAAGAAATACTATTTTCATACATTTTGAAATAAAGCAAACACAAATTTTCCCAAGAATAACTTAGATTAATTCAAGTTGATTAGATTCATCGTTAGTAGAGAAGGTTTTTGAAAAATATAAAATCTTTTCAATGATTTTACACTTGTAACAAACTTGAAATGATCAAATCTAAAACATAAGAGATTAATAGGTTTCCTAGATGGTCTCTCGGGAAGATGGGCTTTCTCAAATTTTCTTGTAATAATTCAACCCCTGACCATTTGCATGACTAAAGAATGGTTTTATAACACTCAATTTACATCTAAGATTTCCCCCAAGAAAATAATATTTGAGGAACCTTTTTTTGTTACATGTTTGATCATGATTTCAAGAAAATGACGTTTAACTAGACTTACAAAAAAGTTTCAGTTGTTAAAAAAGGTGAATCATTGCAAATATCTCCATCATTGTTTTAATTGGGGCACCTAGTCATCTCCTCTAGCAACATATTTTTCATCCTTTGTGCCTGCAACCTCCATCATTTCATCCTTTTCCCATTCTTTCCTCTATAACTTTTCTCTGCATCTAGCTTCTTTAGTAATTCACATTTTTGCAAGTGCCCAAGCAATTCCAAATTCAAAATATTAACCTTTACATTCCTTGGACTCAAAAATTAAGCTCTAAATCAATTCAATTTCACTTTGTAGACAAAAATGACAAGGAATTTCATAAAAAAATGATAAAAATCAATGCATATTCGCATCTCGAGGAGTCTTAGAGAAAAATGGTGGAAAAATGAGATGCAATGCACAAAAACCGTTGATTCTTCCCTTTCTCATCTTTAGATTAGAACCTTCCCGTGGAAAAATCTGATTCAAAATGGGCATAGGGTTACTTTTTATATATTATGAATTTTGAGAAAATGTGCAATTTTCACATTTTGCCCCACCCCTCCACCTTTGAAAATCGGGCTTGACATGTGGCTTAATATGGTCCTTTAACGGAGTCATGACTCATTTATGTAATTTTACCCTTTTTAACAAAAAGGAAAAAATTTCAATTTTCCTCCGCCGACCCACTTCCCGATTTTATCTTTTGATGTGGGCCCCAACGAAGTTACTGGGTCAAATTATAACTTTACTTTTTTTACAAAACGGAAAAAAATTCAAAACGCCCCAGCCACTCTTGCCTTTTTACTTCTAACTATTGAAATATGCCACATGTCCTTCTTCAATGTCAAAGTAAGAATTTTTCCCTACGAGGTTCAAGATCAATTTATAACTTTACTTCTTTTTACAAAAGACCAAAAAACTCTAAAATGCCCTAGCGACTCGGTATCTACTTCTAACTTTTGAAATATGCCACGTGTCTTTCTTCGGGGTCAAAGTAAGAATTTTCCTTGCCTCTCTTCATATTTTTGGATAGACAATCGAGACTATCTGGGTCTCGGGGACAATTTGATATTTTTACAAATGTGACCAAAGTGCCAAATTTCACCCAAAAGACCCACTAGGCTGCATCCAATCACAAATGAACAAGTATATGAAGATTCTGAGATATAATTTGATTGAGAAAACATGCCCATCGAACAAGAGGACACAGGGAACTTCACCATTTGCGCCCAAAATTGAATCTTTCTTTAAGGAAAAATAATTTGGAAATGGTACAAGGCCCAAATGTGATCCAAAACCATGGAGATGGTTCTTTAAGAGCATACAATAAAAGAAACCCTTTCACGCATCCATTCGGGAAATAAAAATATGATAGAGCCTGCAAATTGAAGAATTTTTAGAGAAAATGGGGTGAGATCAAATTTTGCACCAACAATGTCAGTCAAGAAGAGGAAAAATGACAAGAAAAAAATTATTATAGTGCTCAAAGATAACCATGGCCTTACCTCCTTCGATCTCGCA
Organism: Taxus wallichiana var. yunnanensis; assembly: GCA_018340775.1. Taxonomy (NCBI): domain Eukaryota; kingdom Viridiplantae; phylum Streptophyta; class Pinopsida; order Cupressales; family Taxaceae; genus Taxus; species Taxus wallichiana. Next base: position 336,535,101 of record CM031237.1, on the reverse strand, counting down.
TTGCATTTCGAAAAGAATGAGCTCAAAGTTGCCTCATAATGGTGGTTGAATGTGAATTGATCAAGCATAGATTTTTAAAAGAGAAAAATAAAATAACATGAAATCTTTATTTTGATATGGACCTCTAAAACAAAACATTAGAGGACCAAGAATGATAAACAAAACCACAGTGAGCTTCAAAAGAATGCCCAAGACTCAACTCGAGCTCGAAATCAAATGAAAAATAAAGTACAAATCGACCATAACAAAAACTACCTCCATAAAATTATGCTAAGATCTCAAACAACAAAAATGGAAGGAGGTTTCATGTTCTAGATTCACAATAATATGGAATCCGTGAAGAAAAACGAGCTTGAACACGTAACAATGGCGTCCTAAAGGAAATTTTCTAAGGCTTCTCCCTTCAAAATAAAGATTGCATGTAAAAATGATCAAATTTTAGGCTATAAATAAACTTTGCCAATTATCCCACAATAACCTAACTCAACCTAAGTTAAGGATCAATGGTGCTAAATCAACCATGTAGAAAATCAACGATGCTAGATCATAACCCAAGACAACTACCAAGTGACAAATCAATGGCTTGAGATCAAAAAATTAGCAAGACCAATGGCCAAAATCAATTACAGAGTCAAATAAGCTACAATCAATCAAATTCAATTTTTGAGAAGATCAACGATGAATAGATAAGTGAGGATAAAGATCAACAATGCTTAGTAAAGCCTAAACTTAACCAAGGTCAACAAGTAATAAAATTGTCGAGGCACAAGAAACCCTTACTAAATCAAGGGATAACAGTGGCCACCGATAAAAGGAAGGGTCATGTCATCATATGAAGAGGGGAGAATTCCCATATTAATCAAACATAAATCATTGGTATTGACTGATAAATGGCCCAAAGCCTTAGTGATTTTCAAAATAATGAAAGGCTAACACCATGATAATATTAAAAGGGGTTGACATAATAATACATGCCCAGTCACAATGAAATCAAAGGGTTTATGAATGATTAAATTCAAGAAAAAACAATAGTCTATGTGCCAACTATCAAAAGGTGAACCTTATTTTATTTCGTATGAGTTTTCCATGAAAAGAAATAAAACTATGCCATTAAAAAAATATGTCTTCCGACCAATGGGAAGTATAACGACTTATATTATGTAATGATTGGCCAAAATGAGGTAAGTAATTCTTTGAAAGCAAGTGTGCACACATCATGGGTGGTTTCCATAGTGGGAAGATTTGAAAGTAAACTATGGAATTATTTTCACAGATTCAAATCTTCATGTGACCACAAGAGGACAGTGGAGTTGTCAACATCAAAATATGCAAGTGGACCTTATCATGGATGAATGCATGAGTGAATATTTATTCCAAGTATTTCAAATGAAGGAATTATTTTTTTCTCACACACGAGACATTTATTTTTTCTTGTGTATCTGAGGTGTAGGATTAAAGTGCTAATTTTATAGTTGTAAATGGATCAATTTGTAAGTTTCAAATCAAGCACTAGAAGACGAGATTGCATGCACATTGGAGGAGACTTAAACATTAAGCAAGGGATATTATTATCCAAGTCATTCATTTTAATTTGTTTAAAATAAATTAGTCAACTATAGTTTGACTAGGATGTATTTTGTAATCAAGGCTATTAATGCCTCATTGTATTAGCATGTCTCTTTTTATTCCTTTGATTATTCGTGATAAAGGGGTAAAATTAGAACACATGAGAGAGTACAACTTTTAGCCTATTTTAGGGTGGTAAGGGGTATAATTTTGCTATATATTGTGTATAATTGAAAAACACAAGGAGGAACTTTTGGACATAGGAGTGCTTTGAAGTAGATTTTTCAAGTTTTTCTGTTTGAATTAGAATTGATTTTTGGATTTTCAATTATTTACAGTGGTGTGTATATATCATTAATTCTTTTGAATGTCAAATTACTAGATTAATCATTTTACCTTACTACAATTTTTGTAATTTATGCATAACATTAGTGTGCATGTTATCTTACTATTTTATTGTGATTCATTCCCTCCATATAATAAGTGTTTTTTCCTTGTGCATCCAAAATCTATTCTCGATTAATTGTGCATGTACTTAGTAAAATCCCTCAACAAGTTTGGTGTATCACCCTAGTTTTCAATTTACTTACGGTAATCTTTTACCCGTAAAACCCATAAAAACTAGTTTAGAATACATCAAAAACAAAACCGGCTTTGATATGTGAGACTCACCTCAACACTAAGTATAGCCAAAGACCTAAGGTGTTTGCATTATATTTATGAAAGAGAGAAATCTAGAGAAATATTAGAACACTTGTAGTCATCTCTCTATAGGGTGCACTTTCTAGAGATAACATTTTTGGCATGTCCAAAGGTGGGACCAAGAATCAAATCTACAAGAAATTTAAACTAGATTCACAATTGAATTAAAGTCACTTTTGGGATCAAAAAAGCTAGAAAAAATTATTCTAAGGATGAAAATATTTATTTGGAGACTCTGTAAGCTTGATTTCAAACAAGCTTTGCAACAGGCTCCATGCCTAAAGTAACTACAAGATCATTCGTAAGAGGAATTCCTTGTGATTTTATTTCTTTACCTTTGAATTCTGCATAAAGAATAAGAGTTGGTAATACCTTACCCTATAATAGGACTTATTTTGAAACCCTCCTCCTTATCTTCCTTTACCACGTATTATTCTCGTTGTTCAAATCCCAGATTATTCGAATGGCTCTTCAACCACAAAGGAATTTTGTAACCTTTACCAATGGTATTCCTTTAGTAATCCTAGTTTATCATGATATTCCCAATGCTGCCATGAAAAGTTTCACCTTCATTCACCGGTGAAAATCAAATTACTCCTATAGAACACATCAAAGATGTTGAAGCCCTTTATGCGGTCCACCCATGAAGATGTAGCCTTTAGACTTTTAGCTACATCGTTTAAAGGGAAAGCCTTACAATGGTATAGAACCTTAGAAATTGGGAACATAAGAATGTCGGATGAGTTACGTGAGAAATTTATGAAGTAATTTCAAGATCATTCGATCATTTATCCCTTATATAGTAGCTATCTATAATTAAAAGAGTGCCTCATGAATTTATGGTCATCTTTAATATACGTTTTGTTCAAACTTGGGAAAGAATTCCTACAAGTGTTAAGCCTCAAGCTAGCCAAACTTTTATATACTACCTCGGGGCCTTAAATAGTGATATCTCAAATACGATTCAATCTATGGGAGGAGATACTCTTCCATCTGATTATGATATTTCCATTAGGGCATAAAATAGACTTATTCAAGATGGTAAATTAGCACTAAGGCGTTTAATTCCTCTTATAGCATATTTGTTACCTATTCCATAACCTATCACTATTGTAGATCCTACAATCTTAGCTCCATCGACGATGTATTAAATGCTCTCCATACCATGGGTAATAAATTGACATCTATTGAAAACAAATTGGCACCACCTAGTAGGCCTTATCAATATCTTTACCAACAAAATTAACAAGGTGAAAAAATAGGTAGCCTTACCGAAATATCAGAATTATAGACATCTATATCAACCAAGGAAACTTGAAAATTTGTTACAATGGATGGTATTTATGGAGTGGGCCTAACTAGGGGAACACATTATAATATTATCATGTTTTCAGTTGTAATAATTGATTATTAACATGTAATATCCAGTTATATGTGTTGTTACAAAATGTAACACCTCACATAGATTGTGATTCCATGTTCATCTTTATGAAGGAAACATAAAATCCTCAATGGACTAATGTATTTCCTTGATGAAGGCAAGAATCACAATTTAGGTGAAGTGCTTAATTCAGAAACAACAAACGCAGTTGCAATATATAAGAAAGAGGGTTCATTAATCAGTTAAAAGTATTTCAAAAGATCATTATTTCTACATGTAAATACATTTATTTATGTGTTTGAGTTGTTTATTTCATTATACTATCAATGTACATGTCACAAAGATGAAAGCAGAAACAAATATACAACTCAAGTATCGCAATTAAATGTCATGTATTTATGAAGAAGTACAATGTTTCCCACACAAGCCGTGGGATGTAACTTATAACTACTGAAGTAAAATATGCATGTAGACAAAGCTAAAAGTAGAACAATATAGAGAAAACCCATCATTGTCTTTGGGTATTACGTTGGTCTTCATCCAGTTATAACTTCTTCATCCTCCTCTTCCGCATCATCATTTCCATCATCATCCCTGAGAAAAGGAAACAAGATTTTTTTAGACAATGAGCTCAAGGATTAATATATATACTTATGCTAATAGTTTCATGCAAATGAATCAATTGACATCAACAGGCATAAGGTGCATTAGAGACAAATAAAGAATTTATAATAGTACTATTATACATCAACACATATGATTCCTAGAATCATTCCAGAAAATAAAGAGAAAGGAAAAAGACTATGGAACATAAGAGAGGCCAAAAAGCCTAATTATTTTCTAACTATTTACTTAAATGTGTAGGTACATGTAGCAGAAGAAGAAAGAAAGGACTAGCTAGGTTTTTCAAGATAAGGAAGATGGAGATCAGTTCTTTTCTTTCAATTCAAGTGAAGAAATAATATGGACTCCCAGATCTTGAATTATGAAACTTGCAACAGGAAAAGGATTTTTTCCAAGTTAAAGAAAACTATGTTATAGAAGATCGTTTTCATCATCAAATTTCTGGAGGATACAACATTCTACTATATATGCAGGTTGAGGGAAAATAAAAATCTACAACTAAAGTAAAGGAGCCAAATGTTCTTTAGGAAATAGAAATACAAGTGTCCAAAAAGTTATGGTAATATCATAAATTCAATGCAATCCTTTTTTTCAAAACATTGATCTACAAGATATAATTATTCGAAGCTATGCTACATGAAAAAGGAGCTTGTTCAAAGTCACAAGACCTACAGATGCAGATTAAATAAATTTAGAACAACTAAGAGGAATGATTCATCCTTAGGTTTTTACTTCAAGTCAATAAGCTACAAGTGCCCTAAGCATTGAGATCATAGTGATATTTTTCAGAATAAGTAAGACATATTTTTCAATGATCTAATAACTACAAGTCCAACATAAATATTCAAGGCAATATCATCAAGAACAATTACAGTCAATGAATTTTGAGCCATCATGATCATGCTCATTTAAAGGAAATAGGATAAGTAAAGTTTACTTATGTTAAATAAAAGCTTCAAGGGTAGAAGCATTATGATTCTAATCAAGATTTACAGTTACCTATTGCCAGTATGGAATAGAGTACAACAATAGCTCCAAATCTTGAACAAAATGTCTATCAAAGGAAAGCATGCTACATTGAAAGAAAAATTGCAGAGTTTGAGTACTTCATTAAATAATAGAGCAAAGAATATACAGCTGAAGAAAATATCTTTGAGTCACATAACACACTTCATACTTTGGGAAATTTTTTAAAGTACATGTTTGGGCTTAACAGTTTCCAGAACTCCAAGAACAGATTCAAGTACAGATTACAAAATATCAAGTATTAAGATAATCAAGAATACCAAGTATTAAGATAATTAAGAATACCAAGCTCAAGTTGCAAATAAGAGGCACCATCATCATTGTAAATCTTGGCATGCTATCGAAAAGGAGTTCATAAAAAATTGAAGCAGGAAGTAAATAGAAAGTGGCACAACTATTTCCATCTTGTTCATTAATGACGAATTTTCAAGTTTTACAGCTCGAAAAGGAAACAAATTTCTGATAAATAAGGGAACAAGAACACTAAATGCATCCACACATAAATCTCAACAAGGTTTGCATACATCCATTACATGGGGTGGATAATCATCTATAAATTTTTAAAAACTACACTTAGGCAATAACATATCGGGATGAAGACGAGAGATACAACGGGTTATGAGCCAAATAAAGAGATCAAACACATGTATCTTAAAAACATTTTTACAAAGAATGGATCAAAGAAATATTTATTTTCAAAGTGTTGCAAGAACACAACTCAAAATCCAAATACAAAGCTCTTAGGCTGAGTACCCACTCTACTAGCTTGTGATGAATGAACAACAATGAATCCTTCAAGATGAGGAAATAACAGTCATTTTTCGTTAAAAGTACAAGGAAGGGTATTTTCAAAAATGCAGAACTAGAACACACTTTTGCAACAAGATGAAAAATGAAGCTATTAAGATCCCATAATAGATTTTGAGTTAGTAAAATGATAGCCAAGGGATGAATAATCGACCCAAATCTATAAAAAAACAAACCCGGTTCAAAAGAAAGATCTTTCAAAGTATAGATATCTATCACTTTTAGTTAATCTAAAGTTATAAAAGTTTTGGATAAAAGAACAAGCCTTTGATACAAGACAATGGTATAGAAAAAGATCCAACAAGAATCAAAATAGTGCAACATAACTGACTAGAGAAGCAACAATTAAGTAATTTTTTTAGAATAACGGAAATTCTTCGAAGGACGTCTCAAACTCAGGAAATAAAATATTGGAGTAACACCCAATTTTTAATAGGAATTTAAAATTGAAAAGCCAATTCATTTTGAGACAATGACATAGCCCAAACGCATATGAGTAAGGAATAATTCATAATGATAATATCGAAGCAGATGAAAATAGTAGCCTAAGTTTTTAATATGCCAAGTGCATAAAATAAAACCCAAGAAATAAAGTTTTAGAGATGTAATACTTAGCCAAATAGAGCTTAGACTATTTCTTGAAAGTTTAAAAGACTCATGTAAGATCAAAAATAAAATCGAAAACATCAACTCAAAACAGACCCATATTTGGGTACTTTCGAGATGACTTGAAAAGTTACTAGAGTCAAAAGCTTATCAACTTCAGATTTATTCATTTTGATGAAAAGGAAGAAAACCCAATTCGCATCAGGAAGAATTAAGAAATGGTATTGTTAAGATTACAAGTACATGTGCAAATCCATGAAATCCTTTTTACATCTTCAAAGATAAAGGGACTCGAATCACATTCAAACTCACAAGGATGCCATAGAGAGAAGAATTATAAGAACCATATAAATTTTAAAGATATTTAGTACCCAAATCAAGTTCAAGTTCAAAATTTCAATAAATCACAAAAACACAAAATATTTCAAATTCTCGGTACAAGAAGAGAAAAAATGACAAGAAAACATTATAACATTGCTCAAAGACAACCATGGCCTTACCTTCTTCGATCTCAAGTGGCATTTAAGAAAAGAATGAGCTCAAAGTTTCCTCATAATGGTGTCCAATATGAAATTAATAAATCAAAAAGCTTGAAAGGAGAAAAATAAAAGAGTGACAATTGCTTGAAGTATAGTAACCCATTAGAGGCCCAAGAATGATAAACAAAACTACATTGAGCTTCAAAATAATGCCCCATATTTAACTCATACTTGAAATCAAATGAGAAATAAAGTCCAAATCAACAATAACCACAACCACCTCCATCAAATTATGCTTAGAGATCAAACAACAAAAAAGGAAGCAGGTTTCATGTTCAATCTTCACAATAAGATGGATTTGTGGAAGAAAAATGAGCTCGAACACATAAAAATGGCATCCTAAAGGAAATTTTTCATGGTTTTGCTCTCCAAAATAGACATTACATGCAAAAATGACCAAATTTTAGGTGAAAAATAAACTTCGCCACCTATCCCATAGTAACCTAACTTAACCCGAGTTAAGAATCAATGGCACTAAATCAACCATGCATAAAATCAATGATGTCGATGATAACCCGAGCCAACTACCAAGTGACAAATAAAAGGTTCAAGATCAAGAAATTACATAGATCAATGGCCATGAATTAGTTGTAGAGTCAATTAATCCATAATCAATCCAAGTCATATTATTAGAAGAACAATGGTGAACATATAAGTGAGGACAAATATCAATGATGCTTAGTAAAACCTAAACTCAACCAGGATTAGAAATTAATACACGTGTCGAGCCACAAGAAATCCTAACTAACTCAAGGGATAGAAGCCACCGAAAGAGGAACGTTCATGTCATCATGCAAAGAGGGAAAATCCCCATATTAATAAACCTTAAATCTTTTTATTGACCAATTAAGGGTCCAAAGAATTAGTGCTTCTAAAAATTATCAAATGAAGACACCATGATAATCTTAAAAGTGCGACATAATAATACATTAACAGTCATAATGAAATCAAAGGGTTTGCCAATGATTAAATTCAAGACATTAACCATAGTCTATATGCCAAATATAAAAAGTGAACGTTTTTTTTTTTTCTATGAGCCTTCCATCAAAAGCAATCAAACTATACCATTAAATAAATATGTTTTATGTCTAATGGGAAGTATAAAGACTTATATTATGTAATGATTGGCTTAAAGGAGGTAAATGATCCTTTACAAGTAAGTGTGCACACATTATGGGTGGTCCCCACATTGGGAAGATTTGAAATTAAATCATGGAATTATTTTCACAAGAGTCAACTCTTTATCCACAACAGAGGAAAGTGGATTTTTCAACATCGAGAAACTTTAAAGTGGACCTCATCATGGATGAATGCATGGGTGAATATTTTGCCAAGTATTGCAAATGAAGGAATTATTTTTCTCAGACAGAGAGATTTATTTTATCATGTGCACCCAAAGGGAAGGATTAAAGTGCTAATTCTATAATTGCAAGTGGATCAATTTGTAAGTGTCACATCAAGTACTAATAGGCATAGATTGTATGTATGTTGGAGGAGACTTGCACATCAAGCAAGGGATATTATTAGCCAAGTTATTCATATTACTTTGTTTATAATACATCAGTCAACTATAATTTCACTAGGATGTATTTATAATCAAGCCTATTAATGCCTCATTAGATTAGCATGCCTATTTTTATTCCTATATTTATTCATGGTAAAGGGGAAAAATTATCATGCATGGGTGAGTACGTATTTTATCTTATTTTAAGATGGGATGTGGATAATTTTCCCATATATTGTATGTAATTATAAAGCACAAGGATGAATTTTAGGACACAAGAGTGTTGAAGTAGATTTTCTCGCTTTTTCCTTTGAATGAAAATGTATTCCTACCTTTCCAATTAATTATAGTGGGGTGTATATCTCATTAATTCTTGTGAATGTAAAATTCCTTGATTAATCATCTTACCTTACTGCAAATTTAGTAATTTATGCATAACATTAGTGTGCATGTTATCTTCTTGTATTGTTGTGATTCATTCCCTCCATACACTAAGTGTTTTTTCCTTGATATTTTGTTGAAAAATATTGGCTTATGCATCCAAAATCCATTCTTAGATTAATTGTGCATGTAATCAGTCAAATCCCTTAACAAGTTTGGTGTATCACCTCATTTTTAATTTACCTACAATAATATTTTACCCTCAAAACCCATAAAACTTAATTTAGGATACATCAAAAAAGGAACCGGACTTGAAACCACAGACTCACCTCAACAATAGGTATACCCTCAAACTTGAGGTGTTTCCATTGTATTTACAAAAGAGAGATATCCAGAGAAAGCTTAAAACGCCTTTAGTCATCTCTCTACAGGGGTGCACTTTTGAGAGATAATAAAACCCACCTTTGTCTCAAGACACGAGTGGATATTAACTGCTACAACTTACTTTACACACTTTGGGATGAAGCAATAGCCTTAAAAGAAGATAACCACACTTCAATACTATCTTTTTATGAAGGTATAGTTTGTAGATTTGTTTAAACATGCAACCATCATTTTAGATAATGTCATATAATTTCTTGGTGTAATGGTAATAGTTGGGATATCTAGCATGAAATTTATTTAAGTACATCATCTAATTATTACCCAAAAGTAATGGATTAGGTTAAATTACTAACAAAAATATTTTAAGATCATAAGAAGAAGACTCAAATAAAATAAAATATCTTGGCATCTAATGTTGAATTCAGCATTTTTGGTGACAAAGTGACTCCTAAAAGATCAATTGATAATTCATCATACAATCTTGTTTATGGAAGAGAGAAAAGAATGCCCATCTCGGTTGAGTTTCCTACATTAGATTTTCGTATCGATAGAATTAGTTTAGTATGAACCACTACAACTTCATTAGGCAAAATTAATGGAGTTTTAGGAGTTAAGAGATCTAGTTCATCTAAACATGGAAAAGAATAAAAAAGATAAAGAATTTTTTGAAAAAGAAGTCTAAGTTCGAGTCTTCAATGAGGGAGAAATTTTGTTAAAAATGGGATGTTGATCATGTAATTAAGGAAACCACATAAAGTTTCATACAATTTAAAGTGGTCCTTACATGATTTCATCTTGCAAAGAACAAAATGCATTTCATCTTTTAAGGATTAATGGAGAGGAAATTCCCATTCCTATGAATGGTATGTTTCTTAAATATTGTTATTAAAAATCCTATAGTGTCTGGTTAGAGTAGGATTTCCCTTTCAATAAGTTCTTTCATGCACATTGCAATGTTTTTCAATTCAATAAGTGCATTCGTGCACGTGATCTAGTTTTCAAATCCTTTCCAAGATTTAGTTTTTTTTTCTTGAAAGGTAATTTTGGCTATATGCTTTAACTCCATGCCTAATGAGTAAGAGAAAGGCACTGGTCTACAAGCTAGCATTCTCCACAGGATCACTAGAAATGTTGACAATTTTTACACTTGTGGAAAAATGGGCAACTCAAAACTTCATCACGATGGATGCCATTGATGAAGTACCAACTAGGGAATTATTATAATTATTTTGATGTTTCTCGATAATCAATTGATTAATTATATGTAATCTGTGTGATATTACAAAGTGTAACACTCACATAACCTCCCATTTCATGTTCGTCTTTAGCAAGGAAACACAAGACCCTCGAGCGACTAACGAATTTCCTTGGTGAAGGAGGGAATCACAGTTTAAGTGAAAAGATAAAATTCAGAACAAAAAATAGAGTTTCAATTTACAAGAAAGAGATTTCATTAAAAATTTACATGTATTTAAAAACTCGTTATTTTTGCATATAAATATATTTAATTGTGTGTTTGAGTTTTTATTTTGTTATACAATCAATATACATGATATAAAGCTAAAAGCATGAAGAAGTATATAAATCAAGTACATAAATTAAATGTTATTTATTCATGAAGAGGTACAATATTTCCCACACAAGTCGTGGGATGTAACTCATAAATACTAAATAAATTTGTACATATACATGAAGTTAAAAGTAAAAGGTATAGAAGAAACCCATCATTGTCTTGGGTTTTCTTCTTATCTTCTTCACTTCAGTTATAGCTCAATCTTTTATCCATCTTAATCTTTTATCCATCTCTCCTAGTAATCACAATGTACCTGAAAAATGAAAAAGAAAAGGCATTATTATTTTAAGCTCAAGGTCTAATATGTACCTATGTATTATCTAATTTTGTGCAAATGGATTTCTAAAAAGTAGAAGCATAAGGTACATCATATAGAAAATACATAAATGATAAGAGCAAAGATCCTACATTAGCACATATGATTCCCAAAATAATTTCAGAAAATAAAGAGAAAAGAGAAACTATGGAACATAAGAGGCCAAAAAGCCTAAATATCTTCTAACTATTTTCTTAAGTGTAGATGTAGTGATAACATATTAAAAATCAGAAATCCTTTAAAAATGATTACTTGTACGTCTGAAAGGAAATACTTGCTGAAGGAATCTACATGGTACAAATTTATAAGTTGTTCCAGAACAAAAAATAAAATGTAGATAGAAGATGTATAAAAGAAAGGCATTGGGACACTGAATCAGAAGTGAGGAAGCAAGATACAAGTAACAGTTCTTTCAGAGAAAGTTTTTCATCAAAGCATAGGAAATGAGAAAAGGTATCTTCCATCATTTTTAACAAACCTATACAAGAACCCATGAAGAGGATAGTTACAGGAGATACCACAAATGAAGAAACTATAAAAATACAAATTTTAAAGAATAATTTAAAAGAGATAATGTATGTGCAAAAAAAATGATATACCAGTCAAGTATAATTTCATGTACAAGCTATTATAAAAGACAAGATGATATTTCTAGCTTAGAATCAAAGCTAAAAAATCAACGTACAACGGTAAATAGGCCTTTAGAGGCCTTTTCTAGTAGTGCATATTTCCATCAAACTCCAAAACAAGAGTTATGGTCTTAATCAAACATGTTGGAAAGAGAATTTAAATATCACTCTTTATTACATCTATGAACAAATAACAATTTCTCAATAAGAATGATAAAGAAATAGTCAAGAAGGCTCCAACATATCAATGGTTGATTTATAAAAGGAGAAGTTATATATCTTTCATGAAAAGGAAGTACAATATTCAAAGGATACAAATGAAAATCCAGAGTTTCAAAGACTAAAGAAAAGTGCACATGAACAATTTCCAATTTTTGCATGTATATTAAAGGGATTAGAAGTGACGAAGCACTCAAGGAATAACAAGTTAATCAACATAAACATACAAGCGAGGGAGATGATTATCAAATATACGACAATTGTTTGAATAAGGAATGATTTATAAATAGGGGCATTGAGATAATGAATAAATCAAAATTATAAATATAATTTCAGATTGTTTGATCAAGATTTCATCATGACACATGAAATGAAATAAATAGACTACGATCCAAGAACTACATTTTTACTTTGATTTTTATATTAAAAGTGGCATCAAATCTGGTTGGAGAAAAATATAACATATTGAAAGAAAGGGATGTACATCTTTAAAAATTACTACAAAGTATATTTTAGACATTTGAAGAATAAATCAAGCAAATTTTTTCAAGTAAATCTACACAGAGGCACAAAATCACCATTGAATCACAAGTTCAAATTGGTATAGGTTATATCATCTTCTACAAAGGGAAATTAAGTGCCAAACCTCGTGTAGACTTAGGATAAGAATCAGATGAAAATAGAACAGTGCCAAAAAACTAAAGAAATCATGTTCCTCAACTTTTGAATTTTAAGGTGATCAATCGAACTATAGCTATGAAACAGATGTTTTGAGCTTATATAGTTTCCGAAACCTCAAGATAAAGTAGAAAAGGAAACCCAAAATATCATGTTATAGGTTACAATGAAGCTAGAATCATAATAAAGAAACTAATTTACAAATCATAATATAAGATATGCATGTGGATGAGGAAAATAGAAGAAAGTATTACAATTCAGAAACAAATTATTACATATATCCTTCAAAGTTTTGGATAAATGACTAGTTACTTGGGTACAAAATAGATACATTCAACAAAATTTTAGTATGGAGCTTGTGAGTTTAAGTAAGCACTATCAAATCATGTTATAATAGTTTGTGTTGAATTACCATTAAAGTGAACAATAATTAATTGGAAACATAACTATATTCTCCAAATACAAGCTATCAATAATCTAAAGTAAAAGAGAACAAGATACAATAGTATCAAAAGAAAAAAACTTCTCCAATCAAGTTCAAAAGTCCACAAAATTAAAAAAATAGAGATTGGAGACCTTCCAATTTAACAAATCTACTAATAATCAGAGATTCAAACAAATAGAATGGAAAACAAATTCAACAAGTTTGAAATGGATGTAGTGAATAAGACCCTCCGGGAACAACTCTAAAACATGAATGAACACGACAAAATCAATAAAAATAGTTTAGACAGAAAGTAGGAATACCCAAAATTTATTTGTGATGGCCATAATATTACAATGCAAAGCTATAGATAAAGAGAATGCTCCAAATTTTCATGTCTGCTCAAAGTTCCTCACACATTTTGTAGAAAAATTTACAAATTTCTATAAGAAAGACTTGAAGATACCCACAAAATTCAAGTGCAGAGAAAATATTATGATACCCAAACCCATTTGAGCTAAAAAAACATAATACCATTCTCCAAAAATATTAGTGATGGAAAATAAGAGAGAATTTGAAAACAAGCTACAAAATTCAAATGACTAGAAAACTCACCTTCGACAATGACAATGGCCAAGTTTGAGGAAAATTTCACATGCAAGGAAATTAGAGAGATTAGTAGCACAACAATGGAAGTCCAAATCTCACGAAAAGCTCAAATTGGAATCATGATAAAAGGAACAGAGCTTAAGAAGACCTAGAAATAGAACTCAAAATTTGAACACATAGAAAATGTTACCCATTTTGATGTATAGTTGCAAATCCTTCTCCCATGAAAAGTATTTACAATAGAATCTATAGTGAGTTGAAAATATAAGTTACAAAGAAAAGAATCATCTAATAAAAAACTTGATAAATTTCTCCAAAATCATCAAACTTGAGAATGAAAATAAAAAATAATGGCGAACGTAGCATTATTCGAACTCTAGCTTAGATAAAACCTTTGAAATGCAAGAAATGATAGATAAAATATGCACAGTGTCTCTAAAATGAACTAGAAATAAACTTGGTAGCACATAAAAATTACATTAAGAAAAAATTTTCCATGGCTTGGACCTCCAAAATGGGCATGCAAATGAAATGACCATGTTTATGTTACAAATAAACCTACTCAACAACCAACCACGGTGTAGGCAAACCTAATTGGGGTTAAAGATCAATGACCAAGATCAAATCGTGCGATGATCAAAGAAAAAATATTCTAACTACAACCACTTGCTATGCTAGCTTGCAGAGGTTTCTTGATAGATGACGCATCTTCTAAAATGACGAAGATCAATGATCAAGATCTTGTGCCAACTCCTAGGAATTTTTCATATTTATTAAATAGGAGATCAATGATCCACATTTGTAAGTAGTGAAGATCAATGGTTAAACATAGCACCAACCATATTAACTACAAATTCAAAACCCTAACGAGAGGGTATAAGGATCAATGATCATGAATCGGTAACTACCAAAGCATCAACAATCCTCATCAAAAGGAGGAAATCCAACCATGGTTAGAACTTATCATAGTTAAATCAAAATCCACCAAATTTTTTTATCATGGGTCGAGCCATCCTTAAAAGAGGGGACCATTCCCATAATAAGCCAATAATCATTGACATTGACCTATCAAAAGGTCCAAAACTATAGTTTAATCCCATAATCAAATGTCGACAACAATATTTACTAAAGGGTGGAAATTTCTGAACCTTATAATATGCTCATGGTATGAAAACCTATACGATACATTATATTCCAAGGTGCTTGGCAATGATCATAGATTCCATTCTTTTGAAATCAAGTATATATGCCAAGGGTATAATAATCAATTGATTATTTTTCAAATTATCATATGCCATTTCACACGGTCAAAGAAGGGCCCATGTTGGGGAAGATAAAACTAAGAGAAAATGAGTACGTAGAGTATTTTACCTTAATCTTTAGAAAAGTATCATACCAAAGGATTTGAAATCAAAAGGATGCATTACTTTAAATGTGCACATGTGGTCCCCATTGGTGAAGATAGATTTTTCTCTATATTTGGGATTATTGTAATTATTTTCATTTGCATAGGATTTAATTTTATATGTGACCACAACATGATAGAGGAGATGTCAACATCAGAACTTGCAAGTAGACCTCACAATAGATGGAATACATGGATATTTTTTTGCAAAGTATTGCAAATAAAGTAATTATTTTTTTCTCGCATAGAGAGGTTGTCTTTGCATGTGCATCCAAGGGGAAAAATTAAAGATTACTAAATTTATCAGTGCAAGTGGATCAAATTCCAAGTGTCACATCAAGCACTAGATGAAAAATATTGCATGCACATTGGAGGAGACTTACACAACAAGCAAAGCTTATTACTGGCCAAATTATTCATCTAGATTTATTTTTAAAATAGATCAATCAACCATAGTTTGACTAAATGTATTTTTGTAATCAAGGCTATTAATGCCTCATTGTATTAGCATATCTATTTTTATTCATTTATTTTTTCATGATAAAACGGTAAAATTTGCATGCATGGGAGAGTAAAAATTTTGGCCTATTTTTAGGATGGGATGGGTGAATAATCTTGTTATATATTTTGTGAAATTTCAAGGCACAAAGAGAAATTTTTGACATAGGAGTGCTGAAGTAAATTTTTCCAGTTTTGGCCCTTAAATGAGAATTGATTTCTGCCTTTCCAATTATTTATTGTGGTGTGTATATCTCAATAATTCTTGTGAATGTCAAAATCCTTGCTACAAAATTTAGTATATTCTGCATAATATTAGTGTGCATGTTTATCTAATTGTATTGTTGTGATTCATTTCCCAATATACAAAGTGTTTTTCCTTAATATTCTGCTGAAAACTATTAGTTTGTGTATCTAAAATTAATTCTAAAATTGATTGTAAATGTACTCAGTCAAAGCCCTCAACAATTTTGGTGTATCACCCCTTTTCAATTTAAGTTACAGACATTTTTTACCCTCAAAACCCCTAAATATTAGTTTAGGATAAATAAAAAAGAAATCAGCCTTAATACCGGAGACTCACCTCAACAATAGTTATACCCAAAGACTTAAGGTGTTTCCATTTTATCTACAAAATTGAGAGATCTATAAAGAAGCTTAGAACCCTGCAGTTAGCTAATTAATCTCATTATTTTACCCTTTTAAAAACTTCTAATTTTATTAAAGTTTATTTCTTAAGTTGATTTAAAATTTACATCCCATATTAACTTAGTATTCATATCCTTCATTTAGTGATTTCACTATACATTTTACTTTCAATTAATTTAATCATCTTAGATCATTAACTAATATGTCTATGCACCACATTCATTATTTAACCAATAATCATATTTATTTCATTTATTTATTGATCCAAATAAAAATGGGGGCAAAACTTATTCTAACCCACTAAGTGGCCCCATTAGCTAAATGCACATACATTTTTATTTAAATCCAAATCCCACAAATTTCCTATCACTTAAACAAATGTAGGGTTAAATCTCCACCATTAGTTCTAATCAATGAGGGCCCTCGGATCTAGGGTTGACCCAAAAATCAATAAAATCCTTATCAATATTTTTTATGCACTTTGTTTAACCCTAATTTCTTTTCATTTCAACATTTTTGTGTTACACGTTTGCAAGAATGAAGGCCGATGAGCTACGAGAATACTTTGGAGTCTTAGCTTTTGATTCAAGATCTAGGAATCAGAAACATACTTTTTCACCCATTTTTTCTCCATTTTTAATTGTTTCTTACGGTTTGTAGTTTCTCATATATATATATATATATATATATATATATATATATATATATATGGGAATGCAACCATATTTTTGGTTCTGGGTATCCATTTACCCTTATTTTATCTTTTTCTAGATTTGGGTATTACAATTTTATGGATATATACATTTACACACACATATTTTTATATTTATAAAAAATATTGGGGTTTGTATATAAAATACATGGCTTGAGAAACATGGTGGCCAATGAAGTATTATTTGAGAATATATATATATCTATATATATCTATATATATATATATATATATTAATGGTTCATCCTAATCTCCAAAGTCTTATGAATGTCACACTAAAATTTTCCTCCATAATTTCTATTTCATTAATGTATGTATTAGGAATAGGATGTTGTTAAGTATAATTAATAGTAGCGTCCGATAGAAGATAACGGCGCTGTCGATGCGATGCGCGCCAATAATGTATACTACGGTAATAGTCAAAAGTATAATAGGAATGTTGTGGTAAAAGTAAATATTTGTCATAAGTGGTCTAGTAATGTTAAAATGTTAAAGTAAGGGTAAGTAGAGAAGTAGGGTCTACACGATTAGGAATTAGAAATATTATATTGGTAATAAGGAGGAGTGAGGTCATAAATATTTTGTGTATTTTATTTGTAAAAAGTATAAAAATGTGGAAATCATGTGAAATGATAAGGTTTATCTTATCTTAAAAGATAAGCTTACATGTACAGATAAGAGTTAAGGTATGGAATATGATTCGTCAGAGTAGATTTCTTATCCTATCTTAGAGATAAGATGGATAAGCCTAGAAGTTCTATAAATAAAGAGGCCACCCACCTCAATTAGCATAGAAGGAAGTAGTGAGAAATATTGTATGGGTAAGTGTGTAAAGGAAGCCATCATTTTGAAGGTGTGTTAAAGAAGCCATTAAGAGGTGTAATTGTGAAGTTTCTCCCATAGTTATGGTTGGATGGCAAGTGAAGTCAGTAACACTTGAAGTACCTCATGGGTGAGATTGTAACAATTTCATGTTGATATTATAATTGACACTTATATTTCATATTTATCATCATTCCTTCTTATCATAGTCTATGGTATTCTTGTGTTATGTTTGTTGTTGTGTTTCCATATTACATCCACGAAACTAAAAGTTTTGCATTAGTAAATAATCATAGCATGAGGAGTTCCCGATGAAGAATTATCATAGTGCTGGATTGGTGATGACATTTTGGTTGTGTTGCTGGGACCATTCGTCGTTGGTGGATTTTTAGAGAGATATTCCCACTTAGGCGAAAAACATTTGGAGGGTAACCTTGTTTTCAATGTGCATAGTAGTTACCATGGTAATGTTACTTTTTGCTATGAATAGTATTTACCGCAAAGAAAGTAACTTTTTCTTTGTGAATAGTATTTACCGTAGTAACTTCACTTTTTATTATGAATAGTGCTTACCATAGTAAAGTCGGTTTTTACCACTATAAGTCAAGTTTTACTATATTTTACCATGGTCATTTCTATTTTCTATTATAGTGATTCCAATTATTTGTGCACATACGTCATGTTGATTGTACTTGTGGGTTGGTATTTCACGGTGGTTACTTTTGAAAATGGAAAAGATTCTTGTTTTTTCAGCCCAATCTAATGAAGATGCTTCCTCTTTCATTCAAGAGTTTAAATGATCTTGTATTTGTAATGGCCTTATAAGAAGGGAACAATGGACTGAATTTTTTCCTACCATTTAGGATGGTTCATTCCTTAGGTGGTTTGAAACACTAGGTGATAATGTGAAAAAATCATGGGATTTATTAACTAAAAGTTTTCTTGAAGAATTTGGTGAACAACAAAAATATGCATATCTCATGATCGATATCACAAAGCTATCCAAAGGAGAGAAGGAGAAGATAAGGTATTATCATGATCGTGTTCTAGAGCTAAGGAGGAAACTTGATGCCTAGATCTAGGAAGGAAGGATTAGCGGATGGGTTGATGAATGGTGTGGATAATCTCCTCTGTAAGCATTTCATTGTTGGGATGAAGCCAAAGATCGACAATGAGTGAATTATGACCACCCAGCTTCCATTGAACAAGCAAAGGAGATTGCAATAAGGAAAAAGAAAGCATTTAAGAGGATTCAAAGAAATTGTTGCTAAAGTAGAGCCTACACCAACACCTTTGGTCCAGAAATCCATAACCACTCTTAGTGAGCACAAATATTTCTCCTAGTACATCTACTTGAGTATGAAGATCTTGCTTGCTCAGGAAGATGGGCTTGTTAACTGATAATCTTCTTCAAGGAAAATAATTTAGTTCTTAGGAGGAGATACAAGTCCAAAAAGAAATATTTTCGGAGTTGTATGTTATGGTTGTCATAAAAATGGTCATTATAAGTATAATTGTCTAGATAGAGCTTCTAAGTCTAGTACAAGAGATAATGATAAAGGAAAAGAACCTGTGAATTCTTTTGATGTAGTAGATAAGAGCATAAATAATGAAGGAGATGTGTTTGTAACAAAAATAAATAAAGAAAAAGATAACCAAGATGGAAATGATCATACGAAGATGAAAGGAGAAACTAGTAAGAAACATAGGAGAAGAAAGTTGGGTGTGCAGGGATTTTCCGATTTCACGGGGACAAGGACCATACTCCATCTTAGAAGATCTATCCAAAAGGCCTGAAAATATTACATATGGTCAACTCTTGGCTATGTCTTCGAGAAGAGGCGAGAGATGCAAAGTGGGCTCAATGCTCCACAAAGGAAGGAGGTTGAGGTCCCTATTTCGAGGTAGAGGAGGATCCCTACGCTCGACAAGCTGAGGTATTATGTAATGGTATTTCAATTCATGATGTCTTAGTTGATGGAGGTGTTGTAGTTAATGTAATGACTAAGTCTGTAATGAATATGTTGGGTTTAAAATTGATCGCCCTAACACTTATGTTAAGGTCATTAAATAAGGGAAACCTAAATCGAAGGTGTTGTTTCAAATGTGGAAATACCTTATGGGTTTTGTATGTGTGGTAGAATTTTAGGTGATGAAAAATGGTACTTTGTGTGTACCCAATGTTGTTGGGAATACCATGGATAAGGATATTTCATGCAAGAAACTACTGGAATGAAGGCTTCATGACACTTGGACATGGTAGAGAGAGGGTGAAGATAAACGTGATCCCTTGGCATCAAAAGACATAACTTGTGGATTCAAGTGATGAAATTGATGATTGGACATTCTCTCGATTATTCTAGTACCATTGAAGTGGACACAAAGATGAATAAAGTGAGGTTGATGTTTTGGTCATGGATATCCTTCTAGTCACACCGACTCATGAACCCATAAAATTATCTCGATGAAGAAATTGATGATTGTCTCCAACAAATAAAGATTGGTGATGCTATGATGGAGAGTGGGAAGGAATCCTACCTCC
This sequence comes from Taxus wallichiana var. yunnanensis, assembly GCA_018340775.1. Classification (NCBI taxonomy): domain Eukaryota; kingdom Viridiplantae; phylum Streptophyta; class Pinopsida; order Cupressales; family Taxaceae; genus Taxus; species Taxus wallichiana. The sequence continues at coordinate 336,514,506 of CM031237.1, read as the reverse complement.
AGCTCTTTGAAGGTACATACACCTATTCACTTCTGATTACAAGAAACTCCATCAAGTAAGTTGGGTAGAACATTATATTGAGGTGGTAGATGATGCTAAGCCCATAAATTAAATGCCATATAAAATGAATCGTAATTTTTCCAAGATTCTAAAAGAAGAAATAGATAAGTTGCTTGATGTAGGATTCATATTTTCAGTGGAGAATTCAAAATGGGTTTCTCCCATTGTGATCTCAATAAAAAAGAATGGGAAGCTACGCACTTTTTTTATTATAGGAAGCTCAATAAGGAAACAAAGAAGGATCATTACCCTCTTCCATTCTTAGATCAGATCTTAGACGAAGTAGCTAGCTAGGAGTGCTATAGTTTTGTTGATGGATATAGTGGATACAACCAAGTTCGTATAGCGGAGAAATATCAATTGAAGACCATGTTCACCACTCCTTGGGGAACATTTTATTATATAGTTATGCCTTTTGGGTTGTGTAATGCTCAAAACGTTTCAGTGTTTGATGAATAGGGTGTTTGAACCATACATTGGGAACTTCATCGAGTATTTCTAGATGATTTTACATCTATGGGAGCAAGATGGACCACTGCCGCACTTCGAGATGGAGACAACATTTCAAAGGTTAGATGAAGCACAAGCCTCACTAAACCCTAAAAAGTGTGTCTTTGGATGTTCTAAAGGCATTTTGTTAGGGCATGTTGTATCCAGAGATGGTATTGGTACTGATCTTGATAAAGTTTCAAAAATCAAAGAGTTACCATTTCCTATGAATAGAAGTAAGTTGAGATCATTTTTAGGCCATGTGGGTTACTATAGAAGGTTCATCAAGAATTTCTCAAAGATTACATAGCCACTAACCCAGTTCTTGAAGAAGGATGCTACTTATGAACCAGGAAATAAGGTGCATGAAGCTTTTGAACAACTGAAGGAAGCCTTGGTGTCTTCACATGTTTTAAAGAATCCAGATTGGAGTAAGCCATTCATTGTGTTTATTGATGCCTCAGATGCAACACTAGGAAGTACTCTGAGCCAAAAAGATGAAAATGGGAATGATCATCTAGTTTACTTTGGGAGAAGACAAATGAGCAGTGCTGAGGTAAATTATACTGTAACTAAAAAGAGGCTCTAGCTATCATTTTTGTTGTAAAGAAGTTTAGAAATTACTTGCTAGGGAAGAAATTTATAGTTGTAATAGATCATCAAGCTCTAAAATATATTGTAAATAAGACTAACCCATCAGGGAGGATAACAAGATGGATAATTATGCTACAAGAATTTGAATTTGATATTATAGATAGGCCAACAAATAAGCATGTCAATGCGTAGATACACTCTCTCAAGCCTATGATGGGTTAGGTTCATCTTGTGATGATGATGATTTGCTAGATGCAACATTCTTATCCCTTGACACAAACCCTAGTGAATACATAGATATTTGAAATTATCTGAATGAATTCAAGTTTCCTGATGGTGCCAATGCAAATACTAAGAGGAAGATTACTCAAGCCAGTCATCCATATTTTATTCTGCATGGAGTATTATTTCGAATAGGACCTGATGGATAGTACAAGAGGGCAGTTGGACGTGATCAAGGGAAGGAGATGATAGAATAATTCCACAATGGTACATGTGGAGGACACTTCTCTGAACAACTTACAGCAAGAAGGATCTTAGATGCAAGTTATTACTGGCCCACTCATTTTAGAGATTGTTATAATTATTGTAAGACATGTGATATTTGTCAAACACATGGTAACTATAAGAATTCATCAGCTCCATTATGCCCTATTCTTCCACTTGGTCCCTTTGAAAAGTGGGGAATAGACATTGTAGGTCCACTTACAACTACCCCACCCCAAAATAAGTATATTCTAGTTGCCATAGATTATTTAACTAGGTGGGTTGAGGCTAGGCCATTGAAAACAGCTTTTCTTCCATGGATGAAGTGGCAAGGTTCATATATGAACATATTGTCACCAGATTTGGTTGTCCATTAGAAATTGTAACAGATCAACAAATACACTTCATTAATGAGGTGGTAGAAGCCCTAGTCAATAAGTTTTCTATTAAGCACAAGAAGGAAACAACATACAAGCCAAACACAAATGGACAGGTGGAATGAAATTTTTTTGTGTTGTATCAAATTCTAGCAAAAGATGTGGCCTTGCAGGTACATAAGTGGGATAAAAGGATTCATGCAGCATTGTGGGCATATAGGGCAACATCAAAGTCAGCAACAAGATTCTCCCAATTTCGCTTTAGCTTATGGCATTGATCCAGCTTCTTCCTATTGAGTTTGATGTTCCCACCGTGAGAGTTGTGAAAAATGAAAGGATGGATGAAAGCGATTCAAGAAACAAAGGTTGGTACATATTCATTTGCTAGAGGAAATGAGGGAAATATTGAAGGATACAAGCTTTAAGAAGAAAATGAAGCGAAGGAATAACTTGATCAAAAGATCCGTTGTTCTCCATTTCATGTGAATGACTTGGTTCTAGTATATGATTCCAAATAAAAAAGAAGAAGACAGGAAGATTTCTTCCAAAATGGATGGGGCCCTAGAAAATAGCAGCCGTGTATGAAAATGGTACATACCGAATGGAGGAATTGGATGGAACTCCCATTACGAAATGGATCAACCATGACAAATTAATGATTTTCCAAGCACTGAAATAGTCTACTCCAAGGACGGAGTAGAAGCTAGGAAAGGGGAAGATGTCGACATTAAAATTTTCCTCTATAATTTCTATTTCATTAATGTATGTATTAGGAATAGGATGTTGTTAAGTATAATTAGTAGTAGCGTTCGATCTAAGATAACGGCACTGTCGGTATGTCGACACCAATAATGTATAGTATGGTAATATTCAAAAGCAAATATTTTTCATAAGTGCTCTGGTAATGTTAAAATGTCAAAGTTAGGGTAAGTAGAGAAGTAGGGTCTACATGATTAGGAATTAGAAATATTATATTGGTTATAAGGACAAGGAGTGAGGTCATAAATATTTTGTGTATTTTACTTGTAAAAGTCTAAAAATGTGGAACCCATGTGAAATGATAAGGTTTATCTTATCTTAGAAGATAAGCTTACATGTACAGATAAGAGTTAAGGCATGGAATATGATTCGTAAAATTAGATTTCTTATCCTATCTTAGAGATAAGATGGATAATCCTGGAAGTTCTATAAATAAAGAGGCCACCCCTCATTTAGCATAGAAAGAAGTACTTGAGAAATATTGTATGAGTAAGTGTGTAAAGAATCCACCATTTTGAAGGTGTGTTAAAGAAGCCATTAAGAGGTGTAATTGTGAAGTTTATCCCATACTTATGGTTGGAAGGCAAGTGAAGTCAAGAACACTTGAAGTACCTCATGGGTAAGATTGTAACAATTTCATGTTGATATTATAATTTACACTTATATTTAAGATTTATCATCATTCCTTCTTATCATAGTCTATGGTATTCTTGTGTTATGTTTGTTGTTGTGTTTCAGTTATTACATCCACCAAACTAAAAGTTGTGTATTAGTAAATAATCATAGCACGAGGAGTTCCGAGTGAGGAATTATCATAGTGCCGGATTGGTGATAATAGCAGCAATTAAATTGCAACATTTTTTCTATAAGGTTTGGGATTAATGTATTGTGGGGGTGGGGCCCTCCATGTAATGCTCAAAAATACTAGAACTAGAAAAATGGGGATATTTTTTTAAACATGCATAAAAATAGTTTACGCAACTGCATTCATACATATTTATTTAATCAAATGCTTTAAATCAATTTTGTTCTTTCGATCTTATCTGATAACATCCATGTAATCCATGTGCGGCTGAGAAGGGTGTATCAAGATCTCCATGATCTCCCTTCGCCACTACTTCGAGTGACAATTATTATTAGAATTTTGGCTTAACCTTTATTTTTTAGGTCATAGGAACTATGTGAAATTCGTTGGGTCTACCGTGAAGCTAGTTTACCGACTTTGTATTATGGTATTAGACCATTTCTTGCCTCATGTTCAGGTGTTCAACTTTCCATGATCAAAGTTACGGGTAATTTTAATTTAATTGGGGACTAGGTGATCGAGACAATGCACACCCATCAATGCAATACTTTGCCCAAAGTTTTCCGCCATGCAGTTGCAACTAAACTCAAGACAACACACTAATCTTATGAGTTTAAGTCTTCTACCACCTCACAACTATCCCTTTCACGAGTTATCTAGATCTAATAGTTTGTATTTACTTTATTTCAAATTTAACCTATCTTGCAAGAGTTTATATCAAGATATATGCCAAAGGACAACAAGGATCATGGGATAAGTCTAATGGATCTTTTCATCAATTTATCTTCCCATTTAGTTTCTCTTTTTTTGATGCTTGTTATTTTAACCGTAAATTACCTTTTACAATGATACTCTTGCATTCTCTATATAATAGGATTTACAATGTTATCATATTAATACCAAGTTTACCGAAAGTCTGAATTAAACATATATTAAAACATGTATATTTAGTTATTCCTTTGATTAGCTACACCACTAAATATCTTATTTAATTTAGAAATTAAATATAATTGATTGTTACATAATTGCCCAATTATTAGCTTCATACATTGAAAAATATCAAATAAATAAATATATCAATTTATGATAAGTAAGATTTCTCACTTCTAATATTTAGTATTTTCTCATATGGAGACATTATTACATACTCAGTAATCACCTCTTTATTAAAATCATAACTTACCTATGTCATTAATGTGAAATATATAACTATTATGGTAACTCTCACATATTGACGTTTGAATATTAACAATGGGTCCAAGATCCCAATAAATTTAGTCAAAATTTCTGGGATATCATCCCTCTACAAATTGAATTCAAAGTATCTCATTTAGATCCATGTTACGATTAAACTTCACAAGACATAAGTTTCCGTATATTTGAACGTGATGGCTAATTGACCTATAAGACTAGCGTAGTGATCTGTTGTTAGTTCAAAATGAACTGGCATGAATATTAACTCCAATTTCCGATGCAATTATTTAATAAAATATGAAATGATATACAAGTTATTTTATCAACAAACGCATGGTAATACAACAAAGAATGTATTATTACATGTTCTACATCAAGATACAATTATGAATGTACACCAATAGAACAACCAATTTCTATTCCAGCAATCATGTTTCACTCTAATCACAAGAATTAAGACATAATCAAACCATAATCATTCAACATCTGAATTTTGATTTAACCACAAGCAATTCATGCTTCACATGGTACAGATTCAACTATTATTTTTCTTACCTTCTAATCAACAAACAACTTAAGATAACAGATTTGAAATCAACATTTCCAAATACCAATTAGATATATTCCCTCCAGTAATGACAAACCTCTTACACACACAATAAATTTATCCCAAACAACTAGAATACATATATATATATATATATATATGTATATATATATGTATATGTATATGTGTATATATATATATATATATATATATATGTATATGTATATATATATATATATATATATATATGTATATATATATATATATATGTATATGTATATATATATATGTATATGTATATATATATATATGTATATATATATATATATATATATATATATATGTGTGTGTGTGTGTGTGTGTGTGTGTGTATACACACACACACATATTTTTATAGGAACATTCTAACTAAGCGTTGTAAATACACCTCTATTGAATCATTTAAACATGTTCTTTCAAGTAACCGACACATCAACAAAACAAATTGACCCACATACCACAGGAAGATAATTTTGAAGTCTATTTGCATAGAATAACAGCCATAAGTTTCTAACACTTCCAAAGAATGAAATCCTTGGAAAAACTAAGTCATGTTACATAGACTATTAATACTAATTTATTTTTCAATCAGGTAATAAAACTATACCTACAGGAAAATCAAATTTTACATATCCAAATTAGTTCATTCCAGCATTAATTTCTTTTCTATTTAAAAATTATTAAAATCTGGAAGCAAATATATTAGGAAAAATGATGAAATACCTAGTAAAAACATTTTTCACACTACCCATAAATCACTTTTCTCATACAAATAACTTATTGTTGGTTGTAATAAAACTCGAGGTAGAAATCAATTTTGGTTTCCAGAAATAAAATTTAAATAGAAAAATAAAATAAAATATAAATTGATTAGGAACACCCATATGCGCTTTTTCTAAGATTAGCTAAAGCCACACAAAGAAAACTTAAGACAATACATAATCCATCAATTTCATTTTTAGATTTCATTTCCAAGCAATTAAATCGAAGCTGCCGACAAATTCATTTAATAGCCATTTAAAACAGAATGTATATATTCTCATTATTTACAAATAATGATGTAGAGAAAGGATAATATATTCATGCCTGAAGTAAGTAAACCCAAAATCAAAAACCTCTTACTCTTGCTACTCCACCGAGCTGAATCCTTCCTTCCTCCAAACCTTACGCAGGGCATTTCGAGAAGAGAATAATGAAAGCAGACAAAAGGAAAAATAAAAGAGATTATAAGGAAGAAACTATACTATAATGGAGAATCATCGGGCTTCCAAATGTTGCTTCATGCATCAATGCATGCCATGATGCCACATACTCGGTGTCGAGATGGAGGCATGTCCCTTTCAAAACTATCAAATTTTAAATATTAAAATATTATTATTATTATACTTTTTAAATTTTGATTTACATGCCAAATCCTTGTAGGATTTAAATATATAATTTCACAAATTAATAATGCATTTTTAAAATTAATTTTTATTTTAATTGATACCTAAATTTAATGGTAAAATTAATCATCATAATATAAGTCCACATATTGCCAACAATATGTTATCGTAATAATTATTCCAACTCCCATGTTCCATATAAAATATTCAAACAAATGAAAAATCACCAAGTCTCAAATAATAATAATTCAAATATTCTCATAAAACTATGATTAAGGCGTAATCATGTTTTAGGAAGGATGATCAAGGTGGGTGAGGCACCGCAGGTTATTTGTTATGCAATGCCATGCCCCACAATAGAAGCTGACGAGTCAAATGAATTTTATACCTAATGATGATCTCGTCTAATCTTGTTTATACTTAACCATAATTAATTTAACTTACAAGAAATTTGGGATGTTACATACTCCAACCCTTAGAATAATCATCATCTTGACGATTTCATGATAAATAGAAAAACTAAACCCATCATTCATTTGTAGCATTAATATATTTCAAATTAGTTTTAAAAGTGTATCAATATCATTTTAGCTGAATCATAAAGGTCACAACATCCCTTATATATCTAGAAAATCAGTCACATAATCTGTAGACATAACATATTACTGCTTAAATGACATATTTTCCAGGTTCATTACAAAATCTTCAACAATAACTATTCATTAAAAAGTATCTTAGTTCCAATATCCAGTTGTAAGATTATCTACAAGATTTACTTATCTACCTCTTTATAGAAAAATTGAATTTAGCACTATAAGAAAAATATATTCTTTAAAATCAGTCAAACAGATGTGGAAAAGTAGTCTGGATATCTTCCAGATTTTCCTAAGTGGCAATTTCTTCATAATATTAGTGCCACTGGACCTTACATTGTGAAAGCTCATGGTTTTTCAAGTGCAACTTTCGTGTTTCCAAGATCCTTATAGGATCAACCGTGATTACCCCGGGATCCAAAACTTGCAATGAATCTCAATTAAGTACATGTGTTAAATTAGGTACATATTTCTTAAGCAAGAATACATGGAATACATTGTGCATTATAAATAGAGCGAGAGGCAATGCTAGCTTGTAGAGCTACGGCCCAATGACCTCTAAGACTTCAAATAGTCCTACAAACCTACGAGATAGTTTAGTTGATCTGCCAAACAAAATGGAACTCTTTTTAGGTTTGAGCCTAAGAAAAATTTATCTCCCATTTTAATTTTTCTATCAATTATTTTAAATCTCCATAGCTTTATGTCTATTTTCAGCCTCTTTCAATCTTTCTTGGATTAATTTAACATGTTTTCCATTTCCAACAAACTTTTAGGTCCAATTAGTAATCTATCTTCAAGATTATCCCAACTTATTGGTGTCCTACACCCTACGACCATATAAGGTCTCAAAAGGATCCATCCGAATGGAAGAATGGTAGGTGTTATTATAGGAAAATTCAGCAAATGAAAGATACTCTTACCATTTTTATTGCTAATCCATGCAGCACATTCTTAGTAAATATTCTAATACTTGATTTACTCTTTCGGTTTGACCATCGATTTCAAGATGGTAGTAAGAAATTATGTTCGCTTTTGTCCCTAAGGAAACATAAAATACCTACCAAAATCTGGAAGTTATTCTTGAGTCCCTTTCTAAAATTATTATTTCGAACTCCATGTAATCAAAAACTTCCCGCACAAACCTTTTTCCAAAGTATGGGTGAATTATGCTTTAAATTACTTCCTATAAAATGTTCCACTTTAGTTAACTTGTCTACAAATACAAGTATAACATCATGTTTATTTTTGGACATAGGTAGACCTTGGACAAAATCCATACTTATAACTTTCCACTTATATTCTAGCACATTGTGAGGATATAATAATCCTACTGGATGTGAATGTTTAGCCTTTACTTGTTGACATTATAAGCATTGTGAGACATAAAGAATCACATCACTTTTCATATTTTTCCATAAGTATTGCTTTTTGATGTCTGCCATCATTTTTGTTACTCCTAGATGTCTCGAATAGGGAACATCATGAAATTCTCTCATGAATTTACTTATGAGTTCTTTACCCTCTGGTACATATATTCTATTGTTATAATGCATAATCCCATATGTTTCCAGCTTGAAACCATCATACCTTTTGTCCCTTGGATCTTTTTCTAAAGTTGTTTTAACATGATTGTAGTAGGGGTCATTTGTTAACTCATTTTTGACTTCATCTTTGAACTGGGTTCTTAATGTAATTATAGCAGCAATATACTTTTTGCGACTTAAGGCATTAGCCACCCTATTCTCTTTTCCTTTAATGTAATTTATATCAAATTCATAATTTTATAGGAACCCCAGCCATCTTCACTGCCTTACAAATTATATTCGGTTGTGTAAAGATGTATTTCATCCCTAGATGATCTGTTTTGAGTTCAAAAGGTTTTCCAAATAAATAGTCCCTCCATACGTGCAGTGCATGAACAATCACAACAATCTCAAGATCATGTGGTGCATAATTTACTTCATGCACCCTCAACTTCCTACTTTCAAATGCTACCACATGCCCATCTTGTAGTAGTACTCCACCCAAACCTTCCCCTGAAGCATCGGTTACCACTAAGAAATTCCCATTTGGATCTGGAATCTTCAACACCGGAGCACTTGTGAGTCTACCTTTTAACTCCTTAAAGGATTCTTCACACTTGATGTCCCAAATGAATTTCTTACCCTTCTTTTGCAAAGAAGTGATAGGTCCCGCTAACTTAGAAAAGTCCTTTACGAACTTCGATAATAGCTGTTATACCCATAAAAATTCTCCTTCATGCATATCCTTTGGTCCTAGCCATTCCATGATGGCACTGATATTTGAAGGGTCCACTAAGATTCCCTCTTTAATTATTATCTGGCCTAAGTATTGTACTTTGTATTGATAAAAATCACACATAGATAATTTTCCATATAATTTATGTTTTCTGAAAATTCCCAACATAATCCTTAAATGTTCATCATGTTCTTCCTCATTCTTGGACTATATTAATATATCATCAAGCAAGATAAGTACAAATTGGTCTAAGTATTCCCTAAACACCCTATTCATCAAGTTCACGAAAGTGGAAGGTGCATTTGTTAGTCCAAAGGTAAAAACTGTAAACTTGTAATGCCCATACCTTGTTCTAAAAGTGGTTTTATGGATATCTTCATCCTTGATTTGTAGTTGATGATAACTAGATTTGAGGTCTATCTTGGATAAAACTTTTGCACCCCCATTTAATAAAATGATCATCAATTCAGGGTAGTGGATACCGATTCTTCACTGTTACCTTGTTAAGCATTCGAAGAATCAATACAAAGTCTGAGGGTCCCATCCTTCTTTTCACAAAGATAACTTGTGCACCCCATGGTGATATACTTGGTCTAATCATACCCAAGGACAACAACTCATGTAACTGAACTTTCAATTCAACTAATTTGGTTGTTGTCATTATGTACAATGCCTTGGAAATTGGTTTCGTTGCTGTTTTACCTCTATTTTGAAGTCAAATTCATGCTTAAGTGGAATTTCGGGTAACTAATTTGGAAACACATCTCTAAATTCCTTGAGAATGGGAAATTATTCAATTTTAGGCTCAATTTCTTGTCCCATTTTTTATTTTTCATCATATAGATGGCAGCCCTTTCACATTTCCTTTTTCATCTGCATTGTGGAAATCTTCCTAGTGACAAACTCTCTTTTAACACCCTAAACACTCACTATTTTCTGTTGATCATCGCAGCAGGTTACACATTTTCCTAAGCAATCCAAGGTTGCATTATTTTGACTTAACCAATTTATACCTATGAAAACATCATAGGATCCAAGAGGTTCCGCATACAACTTTAATCTTGTTGTGAACTCAGGTAATTATAGTGGTGCCTCAAACAAAAACTACTTCACTCTATGTACAACATTATTTTTAGACTATATAGTCAAAGTGTGTTCCATGTACCCAGATCTTATTTTGAGTTTATCAGCTTATTTTAGATAAAACAAAACATTATGTTGAATGGGAATCAAATAAAATAGAAATTAATTCTCCAAAAGCACCCGAGGTTTCAATGGGAGTCACTTGCTTTTTTGCTTGCTTATTATGGACTGCAATATAAATCATATGTTGTTTCCCCTCTTTATTTACTACAGTAGATCCCCTTCGCTAGATATTCCATTGTCCTCTTTATGGACATTTGTTAGCAAAATGATCTCCACCGCACTTAAAACATCCACCCGCAGGTCCTTTTCTCTCAATCTTATTATGGCTGAAACTTGTTCCTTGTTGCCCATTATTTTTATTATTCACAATAGTTCTACCCGTATTTATCTTATATTGACATTCCCGAACTTTTTGTTTCCATTTTTCCTTGTTGGTATACTTGCAGTTGGTGTTTGAAAATTGCTATATTTCCTTCTATTTTCCTCTTTAGAGTCATAAATACTTCGTAGCTTTTGTTCTTGCTCGATAGCTTTTCCAAACACTATTTCCATCGAAATAGGTCCATGAACATCTACATCACCACCAATTCTAGGATTCAATCCCATTATAAATTTTTTTACTCTAAACTTCTCATCCTTTTGATACATAGGAAAATATTTCAGCAATCGAGTGAAACATTCCCAATATTCTATAACTAAGTACTTTCTTTGAGTTAGATTTTAGAACACTACCATTTTTTAGTCAAAGTATAGCTAAGGTAGCCATATTTCATGGAAGTAGGCCTTAAATTGCTACCACGTGATCATATAAGAATTAATTCCTAGTTCCATTTTTGGTTATCCCACCAAGAAATTGCTTGACGGGACAATTGGTAGGCTCCCATACTACTTTTGTCTCCTATGAAAAGTCCCAAATCTCAAAATACTTTTCCATTTTAGGCAGCCAAGTTTAAACGCCATCTCTAGGAGTTTTACCATCAAATTTAGGTGGAGTTATTCTTTTAATGTCCCTTGCTAACTTAGTAGCCAACCTTGCTTTCTTATTTTCACTTTCATTCAGGTGCTTAGGTTGATCATTATATTGCTCATCAGCCCTATGATCCTCATTCTCTTCATCACCCTAAAATTTTTGTTCTAAGGCAAGATCTTGATTCGCCTGTGTCATTCAAAAGGTTGAGGATTTCTTCTAACTTAGCAGCCATATTATCCGACACGTCACCAATATTTACCCCAATGTCACTCACCATATTAGCTCTTGTTGCAGGCCTAACCAAAGTTTCCTGTTTTTATAAAAGAGGATACTTTTATTAAAATGTGTGTCCCATTAATGTCCAATTATCTAAGCCTCTGCTCGATACCAAAATGTAATGCTCAAAAATACTAGCACTAGAAAAATGGGGATATTTTTTTAAACATGCATAAAAATAGATTACGAAGCTGTATTCATACAGATTTATTTAATCAAATTTTTTAAATAAAATTTGTTCTTTTGATCTTATTTGATAACATCGATGTAAGCCATGTGTGGCTGAGAAGGGTGTATCCAGATCTCCACGATCTCCCTTCGCCACTACTTCAAGTGACAATGCTTATTAAAATTTTGGCTTAACCTTTTTCTAGGTCATGGGAACTATGTGAAAGTCCTTGGGTCTACCACGAAGCTAGTTTACCGACTTCGTATTACAGTATCTAACCATTTCCTACGTCATGTTCAGATTCAACTTGCCATGATCAGGTTACTGGTAATTTTAATTTCATTGGGGGACTAGCTGATAAGACAATGCACAACCATCAATGCATTACTTTGCCCAAATTTTTCCATCGTGCAAGTTACAGCTAAACTCAAGACAACACACTAGCCTTATGAGTTTAAGTCTTCTACCACCTCACAACTATCCCTTTCATGAGCTATCTAGATCTTATAGCTTGTATTTACTTTATTTCCAATTTAACCTATCTTGCAAGAGTTTATATCGAGATATATGCCAAAGGACAACTAGGATCATGAGATAAGTCTAATGGATCTTTTCATCAATTTATCTTCCCATTTTTTTTTCTCTTTTCTTGATGATTCGTATTTTAACCTTAAATTAGCTTTTACAATGATACTCTTCCATTCTCTATGAAACAGATTTACAATCTTATCATATTAATACCAAGTTTACAGAAGGCCGAATTAAATATATATTAAAACATGTATATTTAATTATTCCTTCAATTAGCTATGCCAATAAATAGCTTATTTAATTAAGAAACCAAAATGTAACGCTCAAAAATACTAGAACTGGAAAATGGGGATTTTTTTAAAACATGCATAAAAATAGATTATGTAGCTACATTCATATATATTTATCTAATCAAATTCTTTAAATCAATTTTTTTGTTTTGATCATATCTGATAACATCCATGTAAGCAATGTGCAGCTAAGAAGGGTGTATCCAGATCTCCATGATCTCCCTTCGCCACTACTTCGAGTGATAATGGTTATTAGCATTTTGGCTTAACCTTTCTTAGGTCATGGTAACTATGTGAAAGTCCTTAGGTCTACCACGAAGCAAGTTTACCAACTTCAGTATTACGGTATCAGATCCACCATTTCTTACCTCATATTCAGTGTTTAACTTCCCATGATCAAAGTTACTTACAATTTTAATTTAATTGGGGTACTAGGTGATCAGACAATGAACAACCATCAATGCATTACTTTAGCCAAAGTTTTACGCCATGCAGGTTACACCTAAACTCAAGACAACACACTAGTCTTATGATTTTAAGTCTTCTCGCCACCTCACAACTATCCCTTTCATAGGTATCTAGATCTTATAGTCTATATTTACTTTATTTGCAATTTAACCTATCTTGCAAGATTTTATATCGAGATATATCCCAAAGGCCAACTAGGATCATCGATAATTATAATGGATCTTTTAATCAATTTATCTTCCCATTTAGTTTCTCTTTTCTGATGCTTGTTATTTAACCTTAAATTACCTTTTATAATGATTCTCTTCCATTCTCTATACAATAAGATTTACAATCTTATCATATTAATACCAAGTTTACCGAAAGGTCGGCTTAAATATATATTAAAACATGTATATTTAATTATTCCATGGATTAGCTACTTCACTAAATAACTTATTTAATTTAGAAATAAATATAATTGATTGTTACAATAATTTCCCAATTATTAGTTTCATACATTGACAAATATCAAATAAATAAATATATCAATTTATGATAAGTAATATTTCTCACTTCTAATATTTAGCATTTTCTCATATGGAGATATTATTACATGCAAGGTAATCACCTCTTTATTAAAATCATAAATTACATGTACCGTTAACGTGAAATATATAACTATTATGGTAACTCTCCCATAGTGAGGTTTGAATATTAACAATGGGTCCAAGATCCCAATAAATTTACTCAAATTTTCTCGGGATATCATCCTCTATAAATTGAATTCCATTTATCTCATTTATATCCATGCTACGATTAAAATTCAAAAGATACATGTTTCCACACATCCGAACGTGATGGCTAATTGTCTCCGCAAGACTGGAGTAGTGATATGTTGTCAATTCAAAATGAACTGCATGAATATTAACTTCAATTTCTAATGTAATTATTTAATAAAATATGAAATGATATACAAGTTATTTTATTGACAAACACATGTTAATACAACGGAGAATGTATTATTACCTGTTCTACATCAAGATACAATTATGAATGTACACCAATAGAACAACCAATTTCTATTTCAAAGAATCATGTTTCACTCTAATCACAAGAATTAAGACATAATCAAACCATAATCATTCAACATCCGAATTCTGATTTAACCACAAGCAATTCATGCTTCACATGGTACAAATTCAACTATTATTTTTCTTACCTTCCAATCAACAAACAACTTAACATAACAGTTTGAAATCATCATTTCCAAATACCAATTAGACATATTCCCTCTAGGTAATGAGCAACTCTGTTAAATGCACAATAACTTTATTCCAAACAATCAGAATACATATACATATATTTATAGGAACAGTCCAACTAAGCAGTGTAAAAACACCTCTATTGAATCATTTAAACATGTTCTTTCAGGTAACCGACAGATCAACAAAACAAATTGACCCACATACCACAGGAAGATAATTTTGAAGTCTATTTGCATAGAATAAGAGCCATAAGTTTCTAACACTTCCAATAATAAATTCCTTTGAGAAAACTAAGTCATCTTACATAGATCGTTAATACTAATTTATTTTTGAATCGGTAATAAATATTTTGACAAGGTCTCTTGGGTTTTCCTTGACAAAGTTTTAACAAAATTTGGGTTCCCAAAAAATTTAGAAAAATTATTAAGGCTTGTATCTCAACGGCCGTGTTCTTTGTGGTAGTTAATGGGGAGCCTGTGGGTTTTTTCACTAGCAAAGAGGACTTAGACAAGGGGACCCTATCTCCCCCTTACTCTTCATTCTTTTGGCTGACAGCCTTAGTAGAACAATTGGCAAAGCGGTTAATGATGGGATTTTAAATGGCTCTAAGCCCACTTCCATCACTCAAGATGTCTCCCATCAGCAATTTTTGGATGACACTATCCTTCTTCTTCTGGCATCAGTCATTAAAGCCAAGGCTATCAAGGCCTTACTGCGGCTCTACGAATTTGCTTTCGGGTAAGAGATTAATTTTGATAAAAGCACCATCTTCTTTTTCAACACTCCTGAGGAAAGGCAACTTAAAATTGCTAAAATTCTGGGTTGTAAGATAAGTGCACTTCTAGCCTCTTACTTAGGCCTTCCTCTCAGCACTAGGAAAGTCTCTTGCAATGTGTGGGATGATTTATTGGAGAGATTCCAAAAAAAATGGCTAGTTGGAAAGGAGCCATTTTATCTAGTGTTGGTAAGTGCCTGCTCATCAAAAGTACTCTTCAAAATATGCCCATTTATGTCATGCCACTCTACAAAATCCCCTCTTCCTACGTAATTAAAATTGAAAGGATTAAAAAAAAAAATTATGGCAAGGCATGGAAGAGAAGTTCAAATTTCACTTAGTGGCTTGGGATAAGGTTTGCACCCCGAAGTTTATGGGAGGTTTGGGTATAAAAGATATTGAGAAAATGAATGAGGATCTCATTGCTAAAATGGGCTGGAGAATGTTGTCTGAGAAACAACCCTAGATTGATTTAATCAAAGCAAAATATTTAAATCATCAAACTGTGTACTCTTTCCTGCAAGATGAGCACCTACCCTATGGTTCCATTTTTGGAATAATCTGGTCAAGAGCAGAAATTTCATCAAGCATGGCAGTAAATGGAAAGTGGGGGATGGTAGGGACATAAACTTCTGGAAGGATAATTGGTTTAATGGAAATCTCATGGATAGATTTGGGGTGGTTAAGGACAGTCTTATAAGCAAGTATGGCATTAAAACAAAGACTATATTGAAGGAAATTGCACCACCAAGAATTGGAAAAAACTTACTGTGGAGGGAATTGATCTAAAGAAAATTACTTCCTCCCTTCAAGATCAACTAGATCTTATTCCATTAAGTCAACTTGATTCCAAGGATGATCTGGTATGGAATAATTCCAATGATGGGAATTACACTGTTAAATCTGGATATAATAATTTCTTCCACAGTAGTCAAACCGAGTTCAATTGGAACAAGATTTGGATGTCTGAACTAACTCCCAAAATAATTTTTTTCCTTTGGCTAGCTATTAGAGGCAGGATTCTTACCACTGACAACCTGATGAGAAGAGGATTTATAATGCCTAATAGGTGCCATCTTTGTAAGAATGATTCTCGAGGATATCACCACTGCTCATTCATTGTGAATATGCCACCGAATATGGAGTTTTTCCTCTCTAAATTTGAAGCACTCTGGGTGTTTCAAGGATCTTAATCAGTTATGGACTCAATGGAACCCACCCTTTAGGCATTGTGTTGTTAAAAGGATTTGGAAGTTGGTTATCCCTCATTTAATATGGAGGATATGGAAGGACAAGAAATGATATTATCTTCGAGATAAGAAGCAAAACTATAAACTTAGCATTAGCAAAATTTCTAATGGTATCAAAGAGAATATTGCTAGATTTAAACCCCCAAGAACAAGAGATACCCAGAGAATGAATAATACATCTTATCCAATCGCGATTGGAACTATCAATGAATGAGCAATCCCGTGAATAGCATTGATAGATCTTCGATTAAATGGCATCCTCTTGATTTTAATTGGTATAAGTTGAACTTTGATGGGGCCTCTAAGGGAAACCCTGGGATTGCGGCAAGAGGAGGAGCGATACGAGATCATAAAGGTAATTTGATTGCTGCGTATGTTGGGAAAATGGGAATTCAAACTAATCATTTTACCGAAGCATTATCTTCTCTATGGGGCCTGAGAATTTCCCAGACTCAAAATATTCAGAACCTCATTATTGAAGGGGATTCCCTAAATATCATTAATCTTCTTAAACAATGCTCATCTCCAAGTTGGAGCATCAAGGATTTTATCTCAGAGTCCATAAGTATTAGTCATACTTTCAATAACATCGATCATTCATACTTACCAGAGGGTAATAAATTGCGTATGCACCGCTAATTATGGCATTAATGTTAACCTCACTGTTTGGGATAATAATAGCATCCCTAAGCAGCTTCAAAACAACATTCATGCGGATTTCCATACGCAAGCAATATCTAGAGCTGAGTTATGATTTTTGGATGTGGATCAGCATCAATAAAACTCTCACACGTGTTGAATTAAAGAATATGATGATGCAAATCATGTCAAATAAACAAGATAGTGTGAAATATATGGGGAATACTAAGTGGAGTTTCATTGATTTGAATATCGTGCATGCGGGCCGCACTACGACTACAAAAAGTTGGATACATAGCTCCACGGAAACCGAAGATAGTAGTAATGTGATTGATGACAGGGAGTGGGCTATCCCCACATACGTGTTTCCGCAGACCCAGATTCAGCAAACACGCAGCCATTCGTGGGAAGAGTAACTAATCTCATTTATATTATTGTGCGGATTACAATAGCAAGAAGCGGACGGGTTTCAGTGCTCACAAGAATTTGGGAATTTGTTGCAACCGGCTTAAGCACCGAGAAGATGGGAGGACCCCTTGCCAAATTGATCCAAGTGTGGACCCGGATCGAAGGAAAATATCGAGCTATGGAGCATTCTCAAAGCAAGGGTGGCATCACCATTTTCGTGGACAAGGTTCGGGGCATGATCAAAGCATTTCAAGACATTTTTCAAAGAAATGGAAGGAACAGATATTGAGTATGGGGACAAGATCTTGGTCAATGAAGAACTCATTCTTGAGGTGATCTGGTCTTAGTTTGGAGGGCTACCGTTTCTTGAACAAAAGGGTCGACAGGATGATCAAGAGAGGAGATTTGTGGAAGGATCTCGAGAAGCTAATCTATGTTACAAAGAGCCTACTTGTTAGCTCAATCCCTCCGCCATATGATGAGGTTACTCGCATGATGATACGGTTAATCTCCTTGGAAGGTAGGTTTGTCACTGTTCCTGCTAAGCATCTTATCTTTCTTAACCACTTCGTAGGAATCTCTTGGTTTGTTTTCCCCATTACTTGCTTTGAACTCTCTTGAGCACTCCATTTTGGAGTTTCGTAAGCATACCTGGTGGTTCCTTTACACCAAGGGCTTATTTTTCTGCTTCATAAATGCTATCTACTTAAGTATCCCGGTCTCCCATCCTCTCCTAGCACGGTTCCCCCTCCCGGTTCTCATGCTACTCCACCCCGCTTCTCCTTTCTCTCCCCTCGCCACCACCGCTGTCACCCCCTACTGCCATCCAAGTTTCTTCTTCCATTCCCCCTACAGCTGCTCCCGCCCCACTTCGCCTCCACCTCGCGCAGACCAAGTTACTGTGGCTTCTAGAAAGCTTAACCTTGAGACTCTTGCTGTGGAGAAGGGGCCTCATGAAATTGAAATTGCACATGACCTTCCGAATATCAGCAGTGCCAATCCCCGAGATGTGCATATGGAAATCCCTTCAAAAGGCCGGATGCCTTAGAGGCTGAAATGAAACTGGTTAAGAACTTGGATAAACAGAAAGGCAAGAGGAAAAAGGAGGAGGAGGTGGAGATTGATAGCAGCCAGATTGATGACCTCTACAAG
Source organism: Taxus wallichiana var. yunnanensis (assembly GCA_018340775.1). Classification (NCBI taxonomy): domain Eukaryota; kingdom Viridiplantae; phylum Streptophyta; class Pinopsida; order Cupressales; family Taxaceae; genus Taxus; species Taxus wallichiana. The sequence continues at coordinate 336,495,595 of CM031237.1, read as the reverse complement.
AAGCTGAACTCCTTAGATTCCCGTTTAGGGAAGGCCAAAACTCAACATGATTACAACATGGCCATCTTTAGAGCGATTGAGGAGTTCATTGAGCAGCATGTCAAAAGTGTCTCAAACCTCAGTGGTGTTCCGAAACTCTTTGGGGTAACGATAAGGAAAGCAAGAGGACCATTGAGCAGCTGGATTATAATGACGCTGCCCACATGACAACTTTGGGTATGTTCCACTCCTGGAAGAATATCAAGACCAACATTGACAAAGCAGCCAAAAAGTAGTTGTTGATGCTTTAGCTGTTCTTGTTTGTTCTTTTGCTGTTTTTTTGATGGTCTCTTTACCGCTTACTTGCATAAGTATTTTTGTTGTTTTGTATCATTTGGGTAGCTGCTTTTTTGGCTACTTTGAGCTTCATTGTCACATTTGGATTTTGATCCTTTTCTCTCTAGTTCTCATTCCTATTCCGGCTCCTAGGCCATCTTTTTGTAATCAAGGGTATAGTCCTCTCAAAAACTATTTGCCAATAATAAAAAAATAAATCTATACCTACATGAAAATCAACTTACACATATCCAAATTAGTTCATTCCAA
>CM031237.1:336322510-336490010 GCA_018340775.1 Taxus wallichiana var. yunnanensis | reverse complement strand
GTGTTGAAGAGGAGTGGGAATTAAATCCTCCTCATCTTAGATTTAAATTCCTCCTAGAATTCAAGGAAAAAGAGGCAGGGAAACAATTCAAACAAATATAAGTCTTGTCTTCCACGGGGTTTCTTTACTTTAAAGCAAAAGTGTGTCCCATGGACCCCTCGTTTGGTCTAACACTATTGTAAAAGGAGAAGGGAAAATATTAGTCACATATACTAAACCTCCTCCAAACAATATATCTATCATTCAAACCTTCAAAATAATATCTATGAGATTAAAAAACTTACAACATAGTATATTTAAACAAGAAATTATTGAGTTGTGGAGTTCAATTACTTCAGTTTAGCATGAAATGGAAAATTGCTGAAAATACAATAACCAGTATCGTTTAAGGGGGAATCCAGATTGGTCACCCATAACCGGTAGTGGTCGGTATAACAAAATTGGTCAAGAAAGGAAGGAACTAGCGGTGGTTAAGGCTAACCGCGTTGGTTACCTGTGTGAGGTTTTTTAATTAAATCTCGATAATTAGATCTATTTTTACATTAAAGTATTTCTATTTATTGTAATTACATGGCTAAGTGCCCTAAGTCTATAAATAACTATATAAGCATAAAAGCTATGGTTTAGAAGTAAGAAAGAAGATGATTAACAAGATTTAAAAAGTACTTGCAAAAATTTTGAAGAGAGAGAATTCTTTGTGATGGAGAAATATCTTGAGGGAAATAAAGTGTTGTACATCTGAGAGGTGTGGAAGATTGCAAATCTTCATTGTATATCTTGTCAAAGCTTTGGATAATAGATTGGATTGTTTCTTAGTGGATTTAGCACACACTAGGTTAACCACGTTAAATTTGGTGTTGATTTATATCTCTTGTTTTGTATATTTCTTATGGAAGAATATTCACTTTTATTTGCATGTATGTTTAGATCTGATATATTGTTTGTACAACCGGTGTGCTAACCCTAAAAATTGGTATTAGGTTTGTTTGAGGTTTTTTGTGTTGAAAGATTTACTCACAAAGGGGTTTTTATTGAGTGGGAGCTACAAGAATGGAAAAATATAATAAATAGGTAGAGAAATTTGAAGGAAAAATTATCAATTATGGAAGATGCAGATTGAGGATTATCTCGTATCAAAGAGATTTGTATTTATCATTGGATAAGAAGTCTAGACCTATGAATATGATTGATTAAGAATGGAATATTCTTGATAGAAAGCCTTTGGGATCTATAAGATTGATCCCGACATGATCCGTGGCTTCCAATAATATGGAAGTGACTTCTATAGTAGACTTAATGAAATATCTTGCTAATTTATATGAAAAACCTAGTGCTTAAAATAAAGTTTATTTGATGAAGAAACTATTTAGTTCTAAGATGATGAAGGTGAATTTACCTCTAGTCATTTGAATAATTTCCAATCAATTATAAATTATTTAAAATCAGTTGTTATACCATTTGAAGATGAAGTAAAATCACTTTTATTATTATGTTCTTTTCATGATAGTTGGGAAAACTTGGTAATGGTTGTTAGTAATACAACATCTACTAATGATACTTTGGAGCTTAATGATGTGGTTAGAATAATATTGAATGAAGAAATTCATAGGAAGAGGATAGAGCAATCATCATCTGAAATTCTTTGAATGCGAGCAAGGGAAGGAAGAATGGGTGATCAAAGAGTAAGAGTAATGGGAAATCAAATTAAAGGGATAACAGATCTAAATCTAGAAGTAAGAGAATTAATTGTTGGAAATGTGGAAAGAAAGGACATGCAAAGAAAGACTATTGGTCAAAGGACAAAAAGAACCAACGACAAGACAAAGGTAAAGAATAAAATCTTATTGCATCAGAGGTAATGCAAGATGATCTTATTCTTTCTTTAGATAGTAGAATTGAATCATGGGTTTTAGATTTAGGATATTCTTTCCATGCAAATCCTAATAAGGGTTATTTTAGAAATTATGTCCATGGAAATTTTGGGCATATTTTATTTGGGTGATGATGAACCTTACAATAATACTTTGGTAAATGGGAAGTTCATCTAATATTACATAATGAAAAACATGGGTATTGAAATATGTGAGGCATGTGCATGCCTCGGAGGAATCTTATTTCTGTAGGGCAACTAGGTGAATTTAGTTGCATGGTTAATTTTACAAGAGACTCTTAGAAAGTCACCAAGGGTTCTTTTTGTGGTAAGAGGTAAGAAGGTAGGAATGTTATATTTATCTACATGTATTACTGATTCCTTATCTGAATTATCTACTTCAGATTCAGATGCATGCATGTAATCGCGTAATCGGTTGGGTCATATGAGTCAAAAAGAATCTAGATATTAAAGGCTAAGGGTAAGTTATCAGATTTGAAAGATTTAGATCTTAATTTCAATGAGCATGTATCTTTGGAAAGAAAAAGAGAGTGATATTTCTCAAAGTTGGGGAAACTAAGAAGGAGAATAAATTAGAGCTTGTACACTCAGATGTGTGGGGACCATCTTAGGTAGCTTCTCATGGAGGATCCTAGTATTTTGTTACTTTCATTGATAATGCTACAAGAAAGGTATGGGTTTATTGTATTAAACGTAAATATGATGTTTTTGAGACTTTTAAAAGATGGAAATCCCTTGTTGAGAATGAATCAAATTCTAAGTTAAAGTGCTTAGATCTTGATAATGGTGGTGAATACTATAACAAGGCTTTCAATGATTATTGTTTAGTGAATGGGATACATAGAGAAAGAATGGTTCCAAGAACACCATAGGAGAATGGTGTTGTAGAAAGAATGAATAGGACAATCATGGAATGTGCTAAAAGTATGAGGATACATTATGGATTTCCCTTGCATTTTGGGTAGAATTAGTTAATGTAGTGGTTTATTTTATTAACCATGGGCCTTCAAGTTCACTAAATGGAGGAATACCAAGGCATTCTTGGACTGGAAAAGAGGTAGATATTTCTTTTCTAAAATTTTTTGGTTTAGAAGATTTTGTGCATGTTGATAAAGAAAATAGGAAAAATTTGGATGCAAAATCTAAGAGATTCCTTTCATTGGTTATGGATCTAGTGATTTCAATTTCCATTTTTGGATTTAGAGAATTATAAAATTATTAGGTGTCATGATGTTGAATGGAATGAAAAGAGAATATATAAGGATCAAATTTTGGTACCCAAGGATGAACTAGTTGAGAAGTTTATGAATGAAAATGAACTCTCGATTTTAAATAATTACCGACATGGTTACACAAGAATCGGTGTTGGTTGGCTCTGACCAACACCGATCACAAACCAATATCGGTTACAGAGGATCCAAATCAGCCTTGGTTAGTAGAAATGATGTTGGTTAGAGGTGACCGCATCGGTCACTATCAATTTAGATAGAATGTCCAGGAGGCCCAGATTGAGCCTCCAGTACCCCAAACTCTAGTGAGAAGGTCACAAAGGGTAATAAACATTCAAATATATTTACACCTTATATTTTATTTATTATTGACTGATAGTGGTGAACTGAGAGATTTAAAGAAGTAATGTAGGATAAGACTCATGTTCAAAGGGGATCACAACAAGGATGGATGAGATGATGGACTCGTTGGAACAAACCCAGACTTGGGATTTGGTTAAGTTGCCATCAAGTAAGAGAACATTGTAGAACAAGTGGGTTTATAGAATTAAGGAAGAAGAAGGGGGACAGAAAATGTACAAGGAAAGGCTTGTAGTAAAGGGATTTTCACAAAAAGTAGGTATTGAATTTGGTGAAATATTTTCTCTTATTATTAAGATGAATTCTATTCATATTGTATTGAGTTTAGTTGTAGTATAATATTTTCATTTAGAGAAACTAAATGTTAAGACGAATTTCCTTCATGGTGATTTGGATGAAGAAATTTATATACAACATCTACTTGGGTATGAAATCAAGGGTAAGGAGAAATTAGTGTGCAGATTGAAAAGAGCCTATATGGGCTCAAACAAGCTCCAAGGCAATGGTACATGAGTGTTTGATAGTTTTATGCATGAGCATGGTTACTTGAGATGTGAATCGACCATTGTGTTTAGTTTAAGAAGCTTGAAAATGGGAGCTATATTATTTTGTTACTCTATGTGGATGATATGCTTATTACAGATCTAGTATGTAGGAAGACTTGGTGAGCTTAAGAGAAAGCTAGCTCACACATTTTTATAAAGAATTTAGGAGCTGCAAAATATCCTTGACATGCGTAAATACATAGAGACAGAAAAAATAAGAAGTTGTATTTGTCTCAAAGACGATTATATCTACAAGGTGTTAGAAAGGTTCAACATGCGTAGAATGTAAAACCTATTAGCACACCTATGGATTGACACTTCAAATTGAGAAAAGATCATTTTCCTTCATCACATGAGGAGGTCAAATACATGACATGAGTACCATATGCTTCATGGTTTGAAGTCTCATGTATGTTATGGTTTGGAAAAGACTAGACATTGCACACGTAAGGGGATTTGTGAGTAGATATATGGCTAATCTAGGTAAAGAGCATTAGAAATCAATCCATGGATAATCGGGTATTTGAAAGGGACATCTAGCATGAATTTATGGTATGGAGGTTTGGATGTTTCATTATGTAGCTATGTTGATTCAGGAATATGGTGAAGATCTAATGGTAGAAGGAGCACTACTAGATATATTTTCACATTAGGTGGAATGATAGTTAGTTAGATTTCAAGACTAGAGAAAGTTATGGATTTTTCTAATATATAGGTAGAGTATATTGCATCATAGAGGCTAGCGAGGAGATGATATGGATGAGTAGGTGCATGGAAGAGTTGGGGAAGGAGAAAAGTCATTTTAAATTGTTCAAAGGATAGTTAGAGTGTAATTCATTTGGAAAACAACTCGGTGTTTCATTCAAGAATGAAACACATTCAGTTGAGGTATCACTTCATATGACAAGTATTGAAGGATGGACAGTTGAATCTAAAAATATTCATACGAGCATGAACCCTACGGATATGATAACAAAGCCATTAGAAAAGGAGAAGTTGGAGCTACACTCCACTTTTGTTGGTCTTTGAGTTTGAGACTTGAAGAGGAAGAAACAAAGCTAAGGAAGAATCCAAGAATGATGTTGTATATGTATGGTGCAGTAATTAATTTCCAAGTGGGAGATTGTTGAGTTATGGAGCTCAATTACTTTAGTTTAACATGTAATGGAAACTTTCTGGAAAATAAAGTAACCAACATCGGTTAAGGGGGAACCAACATTGGTCACCAAGGACTGGTAAATGGTCAGGTATAATGGGCATCATCGGTAAGGAAGGAACTAACAATGGTTAGGGCTAACCGGCATCGGTTACCTATGCGAGGATGTTTTAATTAACTCTCGGGAATTAGATCTATTTTTAGCATGAAAGTATTTCTATTTATTGTAATTTCATAGCTAAGTTACCTAAGTCTATAATTGACTATATAAGCATAAAATTTAGGGTTTAGAAGTACGAAATAATATGATTAGCAATAATTAGAAAGAAGTTGCAAAAAGTTGGTGAGAGAGAAAAATTCTTTATGATGGAGCAAAATCTTAAGGAAAGAAAGTGATGTACATCTAAGAGGTGTGGAAGATTTCAAATCTTCATTGTATATCTTGTTAAAGCTTTGGATAATAGATTGACAACTTGTTTCTTGGTGGACATAGCCCACAGTGGGTGAACCACGTTAAATTTGGTGTTGATTTATGTCTCTTATTTTGTATATTTCTTCTCACAGAATATCCATTTTTATTTGCATGTATTCTTAGATTTGATATATTGTTTGTACAACTATGTGTTAACCCCATACAAATTTTTTGATGGGATCCAAATGAATGAAAACTAAGGTCCATGAAGAATATGATCATTCATTTACACATTTTTATACCTAGTACATGGTGAAGAGGAAGATAAGACTTCCACTTAGATTGGATTACAGTTCAATGTTTGTTATTTTAGACAAGGTTAACAAATACCAATCATGACCTTTAATTTTTCTTGAGAAAACACACCTAATCATAGACCTAATATTTTTCAGACCACAAAAGATGATTTTTAACTATAAGGAGGACACCTAACTTAGCAAAAGTGTTTACAAGGATGAAGACTATTCATTAGAATTACTTAATATGATACTGAAGAGCTCACTTAACTTTTCATGGTGAAACTAAGAATACTCTTGGCCACAAGGTTTCCATAACTTGAATTTATACCTAAACATCACAACACACAAAAAATAATCTATATTTGAATAATGCAATCAATTAGACTACTATTCCTTTTTTTGGTGATAGAAATCTTTTCCCAAACAACCATATCAACACAATGGGTACCATTCTCTCTATATAATCAAACAAAATTTAATAATTTTAGATCTGTACTAGATCAAATAATATTGAAATGAATAAAATTATATTCTTATAACACATAGAAACACTTAAGTGAGATACGAGGAAATAGGTAAAGGAGAGGTCTAACTAATAATTTACGAGAGAAACACACAAAAAATCCTTGTAGACACTTACAAAAATACATTCCCCTTCTTTACCCCAAATGGAAAGGGGAGATAACATCATAGTTTCCCAAAAGGAAGGAGTATTCCAAAATTCCTCCACATCCTTAACATATGTTTCTTGAGCTTTCCCATGAGCCTAGGTCACCAATGTCCTATTCCAAACACAAGGAGGGTGCCTCTCTAAAAAGTAGACATATGGACTTACACCTAAAATATAACAAATCATACACCTATCTAGATAAGAGGAAAAAGGCTATGATGACCCAAAAGGCTCAATAAGGAGAAATTACACACATTTATGTTTAGGAGTAAAACACAACTAGAACTACACTCAATATGGTTCTTCATTCTTAAGGGTAGGTGAACAAATTTAATGGTTTAAAAGTTACCTCCATTGAAAATATGGACTTAGGACCCACCAATATGAACATACCATTAATCCATTCTAACAAGGTGATAAAATCATTATGCATACTTCTAAAAATTTCATACTAACTAGTGAGAGCTCCCAAAAATGACCAGGTATGTAACTTGTGTTATAAACACTATACATGTGTTTTTTGTTTGATATAAAAAGGGAGGTATAATCATTTTATCATGTTTTCAACTTTGAGTTCATTATGAAATTTGTACTAATTTTTATACTTTTTTATATCATTGAAATGACTTATTCTTTCATGATTTATAATTTTTGTATTATATCACGTACTAATTACGGTAAAACATTAGGATAATTTTAAAATGAAAACTTAATATATGCTATATTAAGGCTATATATATCTAATACAATTTAATAATATTACAATCTTATTTGTAACTCACAAAATCTTAGGGTGCAATCAAGATTAAATACTCATAGAGTAGCTCAAGGGAATCTTTCAATTATCTAAACTATATAAATTGTGTCCCTAGAAATTTTAGGGCATGCAATAGTATTATATACAATTAAGTTTTCTTATTTTACATATAACTACTTGTGTTTCATCCCATAGATGTATTCTTCTCATATTCCATATTATAAAACACAAGTTGTAATTATGTTTTCCAAGCATATTTCTTATTAGTTTTCTAATTAATTCATTCCTTATATTATAATATCCCATATCTTGTGTCATTAAGGATCATCACCAATTTTTGTATGATATCTCACCATTTTATATAGGTGGAAAATTTATTCATTCTACTTCTATGGGAAGTATAAGAGGTTTCTTGCTATTTTTCACATAGTTTTTTTTCTTCTATTAAGCTACTAGGTTAGAGTAAGGAACCATCTTCCTAATGTACCAATTTACTTATTAAGTTTCAAAATTCCAAACCTCCCAATTAGAGATATAATATGCTCAGGTTTTTCACATTACCAATATAATTTTAATGAGTAGGAAGAGCCAAGCTTATCACATTATTAAGTTCATAGAAATAAGAGGTCATTAACTAAAATGGAACACAATAAGTTTACAAGAGTTTTCCCAAAAGTTACATGCATCACCGATGCATTCTAGGTGAGTCTCCACAAGTGTCGATAAGAGATACAATGAAGATATACCTTATGAAATTATAAATTTTCTTTTATGATTTCAAGGAGTTTAGATAAGTGTGAGGTTAAAAACAATATTTAAAGTTTATATTCAAAATAGGTTCACTATAAAAGAGAGAGTTTACCAAACAAAAATTATACCTCAACAGGATATCATCAACTAAAAATAAAGGAGAAAAAGGAAAATTACCTCATATACACCACACTTACTCACCAAGAGTACATAGAAATAATAAGTCTATAGTCAATGATTTACCCAAAACATAGCCTCTAAGGTGGTAAGATTTATAGCCTTGGATAAAAGAGCATGAGATAAACACAACCAAGGTTAGAAACTTAATACCTATAAAACCAAAAATATCTAACACAAGGTTCAAAGGATTCCAAGGAATCCATATCTATCTACATGTAACTTGAAAGTAAATGGATTACACTATGGTATATCCTATATAAAATAAGATATTTAAGACTAGTGTATATCTATAAAAATGGATCATTGATTAAACACCATACTTATTTAAGCAAAAATTCTAAGGAACTTGAGTATAACCATCTTTGCCAAAATAATTAGATTCCAACATGCACAATATTCTTTAAATAATACAAACAAACCGAGTAGGACTCAAAAACCTATAATTATCTAAGAGTTAATCCATCCCTGAGATAATCCATAAGTTTACACTAAGTGTCACATCTATCCTGATAATGAGTAAATTCATACTGATGGTGCAAAAAAAAACATTATCACTATCAAATCTACCAACTATCATACATGACACAAAGAGCCCTCTCCCTAGGAAAATATGAATGATGAAAGGGTTACTCCAAGGTCCTAGGCACAAAAATTTCCATCACTCCAAAACCAAAGGCATGATCAAGCACCTAGGATGACAATCAAATACCTATGGTGTACCACCTTAACATGCGAGAACATAACAAAAACACCATAGAACTACCTTTCCAATAGAAATATGAAAACCATGTATCATTATTGATGACATTTAGCCAAGTGGACTTCGAGACAACCAAGCTCTGAGATACCAATAAAAGGTAAAATCCAAGAAATATTTGTAATAAAGGAATGAATAAGTAGTCGTATTTTAATCCTCTAAAATCTCACAATAAGACAAAATTAATAAGAAGAGTCTCAAAGTTTCTTAAAAAATCACTAGAATAAATATTGATCCTTGATAATAGAATTCAAGTTCACAAATATAAAACCCATTAAATATTCACATCACAATCACTTCACAACCATTCATTAGACATTGATATGGGTACTTTACATCGAGCTCACATCTAAGGATATACAAATAAACATGTCATGATATCTTCTCTCCCATAATAGGAATAAGTCCTTAAAGCGATGACCAATCACAAAATTTTGTAGCCACCGACAAACCATAACCATCTTCCTAACCATTAAGAAAAAGGGGATTTATAAACAATAATAAATTTTTGGATCTTCTCCAAAATCACCCCCTAAACTTCACTATTGAATTTTTTTCACTTGTAAAAATGTGAAACTCAAAATTTGTTTACAATGGAAGGCATTGATGAAATGGACCTAAGTAGAGGAATGCATTACAATTTTATTGTGTTTTTAGTTGCACTAATTCATTAACTACATCTAAATTGCAGTTATATGTGTTGTTGCAAAATGTAATACCTCACATAGAATTCCATTCCATGTTTGTCTTTAATAAGGAAAAACAAAATCCTCAAGGACTAATACATTTCCTTGATGAATGCAAAATCACATTTTAGGTGAAATGTTAAATCTAGGAACAACAAGAAGATTTGTAGTTTATATGAAAGTGAGTTCATTATTAAGCTACCAAGACATCAAAATTATTACTTTTTAATGTTTAAATACATTTAATGATGTGATTGAGTTATTTATTTCATTATACAATCAATATTCATGATAAAATATGAATCAATAAAATAGTATACAACTTAGTTACAAAAATTAATGTTATTTGTTCATAAAGAGATTCAATGTATCCCACAAAGCCATGGGATGTAACTCATAAAACTAAAAATAATTACATGTGCATGAATTTAAAAGTAAAAAGGTATAGAAGAAACCCTTCATTACCTTAGGCTTTTCTTCTAATATTCTTGTCTTTAGTTCCAGCTCCATCTTTCATCCAACTCTCCCGACAGCCACAATGTACCTAAAAATAAAAAAAATGATATCAATATTGAGATCAGGGTTTGATATGTACTCATGTACTATCTAAATGACATGCAAATGGATTTCTAAATATCAGAAGCATAAGGTACATTAGAGATAGGTATAGAACTAATAAAGAGGTATTCTATAGTAGAACACATATGATTCCTAGAATCATTATAGAAGAAGAAATAGAAAAGAAAAACTATGGAACATAAGAGAGGCCAAAAAGCCTAATTATTTTCTAACTATTTTCTTAAGTGTGCAGGTCCATGTATTTAGATGAAGAAAGATAAAATATTTTGCATAAATTATTACCGTACTAAAAAGAAATACTTGCTGAAAGAATTTAGATGGCACAAGTTTAGAGATTTTCCAGGAAGAAGGAAAATTCAAGCAGAAAACAAATTTTTCATCAAAATATTTCACAAAATTATAGTCAAATATAAGGTACAAAATGGGTATCAAAATCTACAACAACTTCTCAAATAAGGTATGATCCATAGAAAGGATGCATTGGAACACCAAATGAGAATTGAGAAAGTAGAATATGAGTAATAGTGCTTGTTTTTTTTAACAAATTCTTCATCAAAGAATAGAAAATAAGAAAGGGTATCTTCCATTTTTCATTAACAAACCTCTACAAGAACCCATGAAGAGGATAGTTACAGGAGATACCAAAAATTAGAAAAATATAAGGATTTAGATGAAGGAAAAGGATAAGTTTAAAATAATAGATGAAGTTTACAGCTCATGATATCAGTAATGCAAAGTACATTTTTCATCATAATGAAAATAATGCAAGTTGCAGTTAGATGAAATAAATCAATAAATATTCTATTTGCAACTTATGGTTCCTAAAGAAAGAGTACATGAAGCCAATCCTCAAAACAACACACTACATGCTTCAATCAAATGCAAGAGTTACAACATGGCTCATTTTAAGGAAAAGCATAGCCACTGAAAGGTTTTCATTAAATAATTACATAAATACATTCCAAAATTATTTAAGGAATGTGACAAAGAGTTATTCATTTAGAATCTCAAGTAGTCATAAATTATAGATTTCAGAGCTTGCACCCAAATGAACCAACTTCAGAACTCATAAGTTTGAATAAAAGAAAAGGAAGATAATCTATAGATACTAATTATTTATGATGTAATTTTCAAATGATTCATACAAACTTTCCATTTAAATAATCATAACAGAAGAAGAAATGAGTTGTGCAATAACATCCATCATCCGGTAATAGTTGTCAAAGGAAACATATTGTGTTTGAAAGGGTGACATTTCCAACTTAGAAACATAGATAAATGATCAAAGAAAAGACTCTTCTACAAGATTAGACTCAAGAGACAAATATGAAAGGATTATAGCCTTAAAATTTTCCAACTATTACTTTAGATGTGTAGAACAATTAGAAAGTAAAGAGCTTTGATTATGCAGGTTATATTTTCAAGGTATACTTTTTGCATCTATAACCAGAATTTGAGAATAGAATTTCTCTCAAGTAAAGATAATAGAAACAAAGTTCATTCATCATAGAAAATATATTATCATTAGATTTTAGGCATATAAATCTCAAGTTTCTACATTAGAGAGCTAGTGTTTTTAGTTGCCCAAAGATAGAAAGCTCAAAACTCACAAGGAAAATCTCAAACATGAAACATACATATATAATCAAATGAAGTTAACCAATTAACATCCTGAAAAAATAGAAATCTAGAGGTGTAGAACAAATAGAAGAATTTAGAATTAAGGGTTCAGTTCATTAAAAAACATCAAGAAAAGTATAGGTTGTTTAATCGAATCTATACAATGAATGAGAGTAAGTTTTATAATCAATCAACTAAAGAATGAAATAAAGCTAGAAAATTTCAAGAAAGATACAACTTATTTATTTTTCAACATTCATGCATAGAAAGGTAGCTCAAGGGTAAAACGTAGATCTTTGAAGTAGTAATGGTTACATACAAAAGAAGAAGATAAAAAAAGAGCTCAATTTACGAGAAAAAAATGGTGGTGTTTAGATTAGAGAAAAAAAAGTGCATTAAATCCAAATGTGAAGAGATGGAAATTTCTAGTTTCAGAGCAAATGTTTTCATTTTCACATTCCACGTCCATCCCATTTTTACAAATTTTTGCATGAAACTCGAAGAGGGAAAGTGATGTCAAAATAAAAGAATTTCAGTGTTCAAGCTAATCGCAAAAGTTAAAATTCCAACAACAAGAACCAAACCTAGCGAAACCAAATGTCAACAAGTTTGATAAACTCAAATCTCATTTTCTTAAAAATTCATCAAACACATATCACGTAATTGAATTCAAATCAACTCTACACACATAGGTTTAAATAATTTTTATGTATATATCAACGACCATTTTTACTATATAGAAATATCATAAGTCTGCGAGCTCGTACAAAGATTTAGTAAAATGTTAAATTAAGAAAGGAGTTTTAAATTAATACACAAGGCATAGTTAATATACCCACAAGATTTACAATGGATGTAAGGAGGGTGAAAAAACTTACCATTCTTTAAAGCAAGTCGTTGAATCCTCTAAGCATCAAGGTAAAGATAAAGACCTTAAATACCCGTAAATCACTTTTCTCTAAAATGCACTCAAAATATTTCTCAAAGCCAAGAATCTAGAAATCATAAAAGTTTCAAAGAATTTTTAGAATATTGTCAAGGAGAAGAAAGAAATAAAGGAGTATAGGTCAAAATATTGAAATATCTAAGAATGCAGCTCGAAATAGAGTTCAAATGTCGCCAAGTGATTTCAAAAAGCTTCAAAATGAAAACAAAATACAAAAGGACTCAAGATACCTACTCAGAACATACGCCAACATCAAGGTTTACATCGAATCGAGCTCAGAGAAAACCGACAATAAAAATGGAGTGCCTACAAATGCAAAGAGCCACAATGAGCTAGAATTATATAAATTTTGATGATAGCTAGTAGTAAAAATGTCAAAATCAAATCTCGTATCAAGTTACACAAATCAAAGAGATCAAAACCAAATGTGGCAACCTCTACCATATTTTTCCCGAAGCTTGAAATAGAGAAAGAATGACATAAAACAAGATATTTAGAGCGTTAGAGAACCATTTTGTAGAGGAAAATAAAGCTCAAGATCAAACAAAAATGGCGGTGACACATTTTCAGAGCTCAAAATAGAGAAAAAAGCATAAAATGTATGCATTCATTAGCTATAGAATAAGAAAACAAGCTCGAAAGATCATTAATGATGGTGAGAATAAAATCAGTAAGGGCTTCATCACTTGAAATGAGAAAGAAAGAATGAGAAAATGTAAAGCTCAAAATCTTTTAATTATACCTAACTCATTTGAGTTAGCATCAATGACCACGATGGCCTTCGTACAAGGTCAAACAAATTTGAGGTAAAATATAGTCCAAAAATCTAGTCAAAGTGGATTTTACTATCAATGGTTATAGATCAAAATGGTGTAGAAGATATATGGCCACAATTCAGTCACCATGATCAAAGAAAACTCAATCCCAAACCATGTCAAACTCTAATCATGGTTTAAAAATTGATGGCTCATATCAAGTTGTACAAGAAAATGACATAACAAGCACCAAACACATTAATTACAAAGTCAGAACCATAATCAAGGATACATAAGGATCGATGATTGAGAATCAAGTAGAAAAGCATCAATGGTCCCCATTAAAAGCAAGATAACTCAACCATGGTCCATATCATCATGATAGTTAAGTGAAGCCACCAAAAAGTGTTCAAAGTATTATTCATCATAGAGAGGGGACCAACCCCATGTTTAAAAAAAATCATTGCCATTAACCGATTAAGGTCCAAAACCATGCCAATGCCAACATGATTATCAAAAGGGGAAAGTTTACCTTAATATTATGAATGATTATTCAAAAGACTGAAACTATTATATGACATGGTGGTCGACATATATTCACCAATGATTATCAAAAAGGTAGGGTTTACCTTATTATGTTATGAAAGGGGTCTAATCAAATGAGACCAAGAAATAATAAAAATATCAAGTCAAACAAATTTAGCCAAGAAATGGATGGTCAAGATATGTTTTAAATCCATGATTACCTTATTTTCCTCGAAGTTACCTTAAAATTTTCAATAATCTCATGCTCATGGAGATAAATTAAAAGAAAGACATGTATCTTTTACATGTGAAAAAAGGTAACAAGGTATTATCATGTAGATTAAGGCAAAAGAGTGCATATATATAGATGTCAACATCATATTCATCACATAGATCATGATAGGGAATATGTTTGGCATGTCATGTACTAGAAGACGAAATATCAAAAGAAAAAAAATGTCAAATCAGAGATCAAGAAGACTCTTTGACATGTTTATTACCTTATTTTTTACAAATAAGGGTATTATTAGTGTGCACATGCCTAAAGGTGGTCCCCACACATTGGGTGAATATTTTGCAAAGTATCAAGGACAAAGGAATTATTTTTTCTCACACAAGAAGATCAAGTTTTGCATGTGCATCCAAGGTGGAAAATAAAGAAATGCTAAAATTATCATTGTAAGTGGATCAATTTGCAAGTGTCAAATCAAATAGAAGAAGAAAAATATTCCATGCACATTGGAGAAGACTTACATGGAAATCAACGACTATTAATAGCCAAATTATTCATCCAATTTTACTAAAAATAGATCAATCAACTGCACTTGGACTCAATTTTATTTTTAACTAAGGCTATTAATTCCTAATTGTAATCAACATGTGTATTTTTATTCCTTTATTTATTCATGATAAAGGGGTAAAATTAGCATGCATGGGAGAGTACAATTTTTATCCTATTTTTAGGATGGGATTGGTGATTAATCTTACCATATATTGTGTGTAATTGTAAGGTAGAAAAAGGAATATTTTGGACCTAAGAGTATTGAAGAAATTTTATGCTAATTTTTCCATTGAATGAGAATTGATTTCTTCCTTTCCAATTATTTTTAGTGGTGTGTATCCCTTTATTAAGTCTTGTGAATGTCAATTTCCTGATTAATAATCTTACCTTGTTTTGAATTTTGTAATATTTGCATAGTATTAGTGTGCATATTTATGTTAATTTTGTTGTTGTGATTTATCCCTCAACACATAACGTGTTTTTCCTTAATATTTTGTTGAAAACCATTGGTTCATGCATCAAAAATTCATTCTCAATTTTATTGTGCATATACTCATTTAAATCACTCAATAAGTGTGGTGTATCACTCCATTTAAATTTTATTTACAGTCATCTTTTTACCCTCAAAACCCCAAAAAAATAGTTTAGGATACATAAAAAATGAACCATGCCATGATATCGGTGACTCACCTCAATATTAGGTATACTCAAAGATATGAGGTGTTTCCATTGTATCTACGAAAGTGAGGATTCAAAACAAACTTAGAACCCCTGTTTTCATCTCTCAACCAGGGTGCACTTTCAAGAGATAATAGTTTTTGGCACACTGGTGGGACCACAAATTAGATTTACAGTGGATTATAACAATTTGGAATATATTTACACCGAAAGAAAGTAATTTTTGAGAAACAAGCTACAAAAATTTATTTTAAAGATCAAAATATTTATTTGATGATTCCATAAGGCTGATGTCAAACTTGTTTTTCAACATGTTCCATGCCTAAAGTTACTACAAGATCATTAGTAACAGGAATTCCTGGTGAATTTATTTCTTTACCTCTGAATTATGCTAGAAGAAGAAGAGTTGGAAATAACTTATCTTATAATAGGTCTAGTTTTGGCAACCCTCCTCCTAATATTCATTCACCATGTATTAATTTGTTGTTAAAATCCTAGTTATTTCGATGGCTATTTAGCCACCTAGAAATCTTGTAACCATTTACTAATGGAAACCTTTAGTAATTCAAGTTTATCATGATATACCTCTTGCTGCTTTGAAAATTTTACCTTCGTTCAGGTGGAAAATCAGATTACTCCTAAAAAGCACATCAAGATGTTGCATCCCTTTGTGTTATCCATAATATAAATTATGAAGATGTAGCCTTCAGACTTTTAACTACATGATTGAAATGAAAAGCTTTGCAATGGTACAAAACCTTCGATATAATGAGTATAGAAACTTGGGATGAGCTAGAGAGAAACTACTTAAGAACTTACAAGACCATTTTGATCATTTAACTCTCATGGAATAGTTGTCTCATCAAAATAGATCCTCATGAATTTATTGCTAGTTTCAACATCTTGTGTGCTAGAAATTGCAAAAGAATTCCAACAAAGTGTTAAGCCTCAAGTTGATCATGTATTTCTATATTATCTTAGAGCTTTAAATAGTGACATTTCAACCATGATTCATTCTATGGAAGGAGAGACTCTCCCAATAGCTTATGATAATACCATTAGGGATGAAAACAACCTTATTCAAGTTGAAAAGTGAGCACTAAGGCCTTTAATGCAAGTTATAGAATATTTTTCACCTATTCCACAACCTATTACTATTATATAGCCTATTATTTTATCTCCATCAGATGATGTATTCAAGGATTTTCAAATATTGGGAAATAAGTTAACATCAATTGAGAACAAAATAACTTAGCCTAGTAGGCCTTATCAAGCTCCTTATCAAAAAAATCAGCAAAATTAGTAGAATAGGCAACCTTATCCACAAAATAAAATTATAGACGTCCATATCAACTATGGTAATTTGACCTAATGGTTCCTACTTCATCTAGCGCTCTTGTTTTAGTAAATATGGTTTTAAGAGAATGGTTTCAACCTTATAATCAACATCATTCATCTTTCAATTATCCAAATGCATTCTATAAACCTTGTTGCCAGAACCTCGGTCTCAAGCATTATTCAAGCCTCAAATGGAAGGTGGGCAGCAAGAATCTCATATTCAAAAACCACTAGATTAGAATCTAGTTAGCTCTAGAGAGGAAGATTTCATTGCAATCAAAACTAATTCTCAAGAAAAGGTTTATGAAAAAGATAAAGAACAAAATAGACTTGCTTTTCCTACAATCAATGATAAAACAAAAATTGCAGGTCAAAAATAGTAAATAGTTATGTTTTTCTTAAAAAAATCAAGCAGTTCAACTCAAAAAGAGTCATAAACTTAATTGCAACCTGATTCTAGAAGATTATTCATACCTAAGATTTCAAAGGTTGTTGATGCGAGTAATTTTTACTAAATTTTAAGCTAAAACTTTAGAATTTGTTTCAAAATGGTCAGTTCTTTTAATATTGTTGAGGTAATAAAAAAACATAATATTAATATCTCATTGTGGGATGCTCTAAGTATTCTAGGCGTTAGTATCCAAATTGATTCTCCTCAAAGTCTAAGCAAAGGCATCACCGGGTTTGACAGGGAAGCTTAAAGACAAATTAGATCATGATGAGCCATTTTGTAGCCGGCATGAGATCTAACTAGCCCTCTATGACTCAAATGTGGAGAAATGGATAGTGCCATCAAGAGGATTTGATCTATCTTGACTATTTTAGGTTCTACCTTTCAACCAAGGTAAGAGAACTTATTTTGTAACCTATCTTATTAAAGAATGCTAGTAGATCCTTCTTTTGTATAAATTTTATAGATATGACCTTGGAAAAATATGATCAATACACCAAATATGAATCTCACGAGTTGTCACTTCTAGATCATGGAGATATTTTCACAAAGAGGAAAAGGTTATTAAATACATTTAGGACCCGATTTCTTCTACATCTTTTGGTAATAGATATTTTACATTTGCATGCACACAAGACAAACAGGGCTAGTATAGGTAGGATTTATTGTTTTTGAATGAATGTTTTGTGGGAGGTGGGAAGGATGAACTTGATTCACCGAGATCCTTGAGGAATCTTACAAAATGGAAGGTTAAACCAAAAAAATGCCACGAGAATAGCTAAAATGTTTCAAGTAGAATATGTGCTTCAATGGAGGCCCAAATTAGCATTCTTTCACACAATCTTTGAGGTCCTATCACGAAGGCTCAAGTTAGGAAATCCAACAAAGTATCACGATCTAAGATAAATCACGCGTAAGGTACACCCAAAGGCTTACGTAAAAGCTATGTCAAAAATGAAATAAGAGTGATTTTAAATCATTTATTCCAATCCCACATGCAAGATCTTCTAAGAAATGAAATTATAGATGCCACTAAATTGTCACAAGGATTGAGACTGTGTGATTGAACCATATTTTAATATCATGATCGCGATTCTCGAAATCAGATCTTGTAAAAAGTCACGAGGTGCTCGGTAGGGTAGATATCATCGAATATCTCCCACATTTAACTCCTTCCTTTAGTAGATCACTCTTTCTTCAATTTTCCAACCACTTCCACCCCTAATCTATCAAATCTAGCTCCTTGCGTGCTCGGGAGAAGAAAAATAGAAAATTTGATCAAGCATGATAGTCAGACCATTTTAATGGTGAAATATGTCTTCCAGATCTTCCCACCAAACTCAGATATCAACATTAACTCCCCTCTCTACTTGGTGTGTAGGAAATACCAAGAAATCATGAAGACTCGCACTTCCAGGCATGTTTTAGTAAAATTGGGGGAAAATCAGATTTAGACTCTTAGTTTCCGTTGATCTTTACTTTGAATTTGGGCTGTCCACGTGGAAGATTCAAACTTAAAAATAGACTCGGGGCTCCATCTGAATTTTTACAACTTTTGAAAAATGGAAAAAAATTCCATTTTTCTCCGCACCTCCGCCCTTGGGAAATGAGTCTGACATGTGTCCTGAGGTGGGTCCTAAAGGAACCATGGATAAATTCTTCCTTTTGACCTTGTTTTTGGAAAAAGGAATTTTTTCCAAGTTTTCCTCGTAGCTCCACTCTTGAAAAAGGGCCCAAAACGTGTCCCAATGTGGTTCAAGTGGAACCGCACTTCTCCTTTTACTTTTAACTCTTTTCTTCCAAAAGGAATTTTTCCAAATTTCCTCGAGAGTCCGCACCTTCAAAGCATTGAATGGAGCAGGCTTTGACCTTTCCTTTATTGGGCTGTGGGCCACTTTTTATGTTTTTAGTTATTTGCATGTCAAGGGAAAAAAATCCAAATATCCTTCAACGGTCCACCTCCCCCCCTTTAAAGTTTCAAACTGCTACATGTCACCATGGCGCACCTTGAGATGGTCCAAAAAAATTGATACCTTGAATGAGCGCGGGTTTGCCACATGTCCCGACACAGGAAAAGTTTGTCTGAATGCTTCAAGATCGAGTGGAAGGTGCCATGTGTCATGCTCCAAGGTAATCTCCTTTGGCCATTGAAAAGTATAAGCAAAATGTAAAGTGAGTGGATGCCTCCAAGTGTCCCAGACATCCCAAAACCATTTGAAAAAGACCAAGTATGAAAGACCCAATGGAAGCCTCCACATGTCTCCATGGTGAAATTTCAAAATGGTGCCCAAACTAGAGACCCTAAATGAGCGCGGGCTCGCGACATGTCCCCATTTTCTACCACATTGTGCTAGCTGCATAAAAAAATTTCTAAGTCTAGGAAAAGAAACATAAACCTCAACATGTCCTACCAGCAGACTACTCTAGGGCCAAACCAAAAAGTAGATCTTCAAATGAGTGTCGTTCGTCCACCTAGACACATTTTTAAGTTGAGGTGATTCATAGAAAATTTGAAGTACCCAGCTAAGCCACATCCAACAAAAATGTACCACGTCCCTGTCAATGCAAGGATGTAAATTTGACTAGGAGAAACACCCATCAAACCGTAAAATATAAAAAAACAATCATTCGATCCCGAAAATGAAAATTTCTCCAAGGACAGAGAATTTAGAAGTGTTACAAGGCTCAAATATGTTTCTCAGAGATACATCCATTCATTTTTCTTCAAGTATTTAGGGAAAAAATGACAAGGAAGACAAATCTTGACCATGGAGAATGAAAAACATGGGAGAACCCAAGTTTTTAGACAAACAGAGAATGGGAGACTCAAATTACAGATCTTTTCTAGGGAAGAAAGAAATAAGGAGAAAACCATGGACCCATAAGTGATCTATGACATAGGAACAAATTAAAAATGGAAACAAATATTAACCGGGCATATCATGGGAAAAAGAAAGTGACAGAGGTCACAAATTGAGAGATTTTTAAAGGTAAATTTGGGCAAGACTATTTTGAGCACTAACATCGGCTCCAACTTGGGGATGGGCACTCCTTATGAGTGCCACAAGAACAAAGGTATACCAAGTGCCAAAAATATCCATTAGGCAACAGAGTCAGCTTGCAGAGTAGAGAAAAAAGCCATCTCTAAAAATAAAACAAAGAAACCAGCAAAAACAGGTCACCGAGGACCAGAACGAACAAACACACAAAAGAAAAGAGAAAAACAACAAACTATACATTGTACACAAGTTTTTGTCTTGATTTTAGGGGAGTCAATCAAAGAAATGCTTCAAATGCCTACCATTAACAGGAAGCTCAAGCAATTCACCATCTAAGTCCTTAAGGAAGAAGGTATGCTTGCAATCCAGATATCAATGGAGTAAGGGCCCATCCATAATGAGTCAAACTTGCCATGCTTGCCCTTATCCTCATGTCTACTATCCCATAGTAGCACAAGATCTCCAACATTGAAGGCCTTGGGAGTGACCTTCTTGTCAAATAACTTCTTCAATTTCTCTCTAAACTTTACATGCCTCTGGTGGGATTCCCTCCTCTCTTCATCAAGCTCAACAATCTAGTTAATGCGAGCATCATAAGGACCTACCTCTTGATCTTCTAGCTATTGCATAAACTGATATGAAGATAGTTGCATATGAAGAGGCAGTAGGGCTGAGTCCCATATACCAACTCAAATGGACTCTTTCTAGTGACCCTCTTGACAGTGATCTTATTTTCCTAAACAACAAACTTCAATTGTTCACCCCACTTTCTCTTGTTTAGCTCCAAGGTTCTTCTGATAATCTTCAGCATGTTTTTGTTGTTGGACTCAACTTTTCCATTTTCTTAGGGATTGTAATTGGAGGCATATGTCAAGTTTATCCCATACTCCTTACACATTGTCATTAAAGGTTTAACTCTAAAGCTCATGGCATTGTCAGCAATAATCTTGACTCGCACCCAAAACTTTCGAGATGATATGGTTCAACAGAAAATGCATAACAATTCGGTGTGTTGTTCTTTTGGTGGGATTACTTCCACCAACTTGATGAAATAATAAGTGGCCACAAGAATCCACTTATGGCCAGCACTTGAAGGGTCTGAAATATCACCAATAAATCCATTCCCCATTACTTGAATGGAGTTTCAATTGATTCAGGATGAAAAGGAAAGGAACCAGCATCTTTCAGTCTTCCAGAGAAGTGCTAGCATTTCTTACATCTTCTAACCAAAAGATTTGTATCCTGAAGAGATTTAGCCATCAATAACCCGACCTTAGGATCTTGTGTGTTTGTGAATCTTTTAGCAAAATGTCCCCCACATACTCCTCCATGGAGATCAGTAATTATCTTGGGGATTCTTCTTTAGTAATGCATCTTAAGAGGAATCCCTCTGGGTTCTTCCAAGCCAACCCAAAATCAGTAATGAAATATTTTTGGGAGGCCAAATTAAGATCCCTTTTCTGGTTCTTACTTAAATGCTCAGGTTATTATATGTGTCTAAGATAGAAAATCACATCCTTGTACCAATCAAAAGTCATCAACCTTTATAAAAAACTTCCCTTTCTTCTTCTACTTCATTTACCTCAATAGTTTGTAAGTTTCTCTCAACCATAAGATTTTTCCAAGCCCAAACCTCTCACCAAGTTCATGGTTTGGTTATCCATATCATATTCTTGCAACTTGGTCACCCACCTACATCTTATGTTTGAGACCTCCATCTCTGATAAGATGTTCTTCACCATGGTGTGGGGAATATAACCAACCACTTTAGAACTTAGAATGTAAGGTCTACAAAACTTTGTTTCTTTTACTAAGGAAAATGCCTGATTTTCCATAATAGGTACTTTCAATTCAGCCCCTGTAGGGCCTTACTAAATAAATAAATTGGTCTCTCATCCCCTTCATCATCCTCCTATAGAAGGAAAGAAGCAATAGTGTTCTCTTAAAGCAAAGGAAAATAGTTGGAAAGGCTTCTTATAATCTGGAGCTGCCAAAACAGGGGCATGTTTTAGTGCCTCCTTGATTCCACTAAAACCTTGGATGGCATCCTCCTCCCATTTGATGACCTAGTATTTCTTCAACATGGATGTGAATGGAATGGTCAACTCAACAAAGTTTGGTATGAATCTTCTGATGGATTTTATCTTCCCAAGGGAGGACTAAATTCCCTTCTTGGTTCTTGGGATTGGGACCTTCTTGATGGCCTCTACTCTTTGGATCAATTATCACTCCTTGTAACACAATGTGAGCAAGAAACTTTGCCTTTTGCACTCCAAAATGGCACTTCTTTGGTTGAGTGAGATGCCATATTCTCTACATCTTATCAAAATCTTCTCCAAGTGTAGCAAGTAGTCACTTCTCTGTCTAGAAAACATAGTCACATCATCCTGTAGACAACAATAAACTCATTGATGTAACCAAAAAAAGCAGGAACCATTGCTCTTTGGAAGGTGGCTCCAACATTCATCTGACCAAAGGGAATCCTAACATAAACATATGTTTCCCAAGGAGTAGTAAAGGTTGTCTTGATCCTTTCGATTCCTTCACCACAACTTGGTTATAACAAGAGAATTCGTGGAAAGGAAACCAGTCACTAACTAACTGTAGCATGTTAGCCATATTTGGTAAAGGATAATTATCCTTCATTGATTCTCTTTTCATATTCCTGAAGTCCACACATAACCTGATATCACCATTCTTCTTTCTTACTGGTACTAGGTTTGCAACCTAAGAAGAATACCTAGTGGGCTGAATAATCCCTCCATCTCTCAGCTTCTTCAGTTCCTCTTACATCTTGAGAGATAAGAGTGGGTTGATTGGCCTCTATTTCTACCTAAATGGATTTGCATTAGAATCCAAGGGAATCTCATGCTAAATTAGTTCCTCTCTGTATGATTTTAGTTCAAAATAGGTCTAAGCCATGAAATCTTGGTATTTCTTCAACAATTAGATGTATGACTGCTTCTCCTCCTTGCTGAGATTGTTGCCTAACAAAATTTTCCTTGGCTTCTCCTTTGTGCCAAGGTCATGCTCCTCAATATCCCTTGAGGCTTCCATACATCTGTTAACAATGCGATCAACATTATCAAAATTGGACTCAAGAGCAACCAATCCTCTAGGAATGGTATTGGTTTTTAGTTGGATGATGCCCTTGCCAAACAAGGTTTCTTTTCCTTCTATTGTACATACCATTGGCTCCAAATCAATGCATTGATAAAAAAACTCTCCCTTGTTCTACATAAATCTTCTTATTTGAGCATCATCATCAAAAACCTACCAATGCTTAATGTTGTCAAGGACAAAAGGTCTTGTCAATACCTCAACATCATATTCACAATATGGGGACATTGTATAATTGTCAAACCGATACCCCAAAATTGCAAGCTTGTCTACCAAGTCATTGAATTTCCTATCATGATGCACTATGTTAAATGAATCAAACATCTCAATAAGATCCCAAACTGCATGTTTATACTGCTTCATTCAATGATTCTTTGTGACATATAACTTTTCGACTTGTTTTACTATTAATTCTGAGTCTCCTTTGACAATGATGTCCCCGATACAATATTTCAAACCAATTCTTAAACCCAACAAACTATGCCTCATACTCAAGCAATGTTGTTGGTGCACTCAAAGTTGCGTTTGAAGGAAAAAAACAAGTTTTCTGAGTTTGAATGTTGTTGGTGCACTCAATGTAGAACAACACCAACATTATTCCCAAACTTGGAGCAAGATCCATCAAATGATAGAGTGCAAGGAGAGCCCACTTGTTTAAGAAATTTGCATTCCTCAATCTTTTGCTTCTTTCCATGAGAAAATCCTATAAATTTGTCTACATCAACATTTGTGTACAATACTTCATAGGATCCATTGTTGGGATCCTCAATAAGATGCAACATTTTATTTTATCCATACAACCAAACAATACTACCTTCTATTGAAATGGTGGCATAGGACATATCCATTTGGACACTCCCACCAACAATAGCAGCCCATTTTCTTGAAAGTAGTGTGCCCCACTTGGATGGGCACTCAACGGTGAAAACATCAAGTTTTAAATTTTTACCTAGATAAGTTGCAAGATGCACCACCAAAACCTTAACACCTCCCACTACTGGCACTTCTTTGGAATCCATGGTAGTGCACTTCCCATATGCTGATGTCACTTTGATATTCAACTCATTCATGAATTCCCGAGGCATGACATTACATGATGCCCTTGAATCAAACATGCAGTTGTGTAGTAGTCTATCCTTAATGATCAAAGTGGTGAAGAATGGATCCACATTCATATGAGAGTCCACTAAGGATGTCCCCAAATAGACATCAGATGGTTTAGCTAGTTCCTATAATGCTAGTGGTGTTTCTAATTCTTGAAAGATTAGAGGAGTCTCCAAAATATTTACATTTCTACCTAGGGAAGTCTTCTCTTCTTTCAATCCCAAGTATTCAAATGCTCTCTTTTTGTGCTTAGGAATCCTAAGCAACTCAAAAATTGGAACAAAGACTTTGATTTGACTTAAAACTTGGGCAATATCATATGGGACATTCCTTGGCAAGGCAGTATTGGAAGGAAAACTAACACACTCATTAGGTGGTACATGATTTTTGATAACTTGGGCATGAGGAGGGATATGATTTTTGTTTAGAACTGTAGGGATTTTGACAGATGCCTCTTTCTTAGGAGCCTCTTTAGGAATGTTTGAAAGTAAGGGATATTTTGGCTTGGCTTGAGGCCCTGTCCCTTTGACAACCTTACTTCTTGTGTTATATTCCTTCTCTTGAGAAATAACAACATTCATTAGTAACTGTCTATCCTCCTCAGATGGAATTCCTCCATCATACTTCTTTATCATTAAAGCCCTTAAATATTCAAATTCATTATTGGGCAATTCAAAATCCTGTATAGTATCTACTTCTAAAATATGAGAGGGAGGAGGAATAGGTACCCTATGAATGCAGTCCCAAAAAGTGGCAGTAGTCTAGGCACTTATCACCTCAGTTGAAGTTGCCCCTTGTTGTAAGCTTGTGGAACAACCCATCATGCATAGACATCATCATCATTGTCATCATCATGTTCTTCTTCTTCTTGCTGATCTTCTTCACAAGGAGCATAAGGAATGAAAAATTTGTCACACCAATCAATGACATTTGTCTCCTCCACAATAAGCAACTCTAGCAACCAAAGGATCGGTACTATTTTTTTATCCCTAGTTTGGGACTGCTCTATTTCCAATTCCAATAGG
Source organism: Taxus wallichiana var. yunnanensis (assembly GCA_018340775.1). Taxonomy (NCBI): domain Eukaryota; kingdom Viridiplantae; phylum Streptophyta; class Pinopsida; order Cupressales; family Taxaceae; genus Taxus; species Taxus wallichiana. Next base: position 336,464,397 of record CM031237.1, on the reverse strand, counting down.
TCCCTTTCCTCTTATATCAGATATTTGGTGATTTTGAACCTTTCTTTACCTTGTTGCTTGTGTTGACCTTTTGAATTCTGCCTAATCCCTTTCTCATTCTCGACTAGTTTGTAGGAAATTTCCATGATAGTCCCCTCTTTTTGGAAAAGTTTTTACAACTTCTTCCAAATCAACAACCTTTTTCCAAACAGAAATCTCCTCAAAGTAATATTAAAACTTGTGTTAATATCATGTACTAACTCATTAGGATTATTTTGATGTTTTCAAATTTTGTTAAAAGCAACCTAGGGTAAGTTCTATCACCATACTGCAATCTAAATGCATTACTCATCTCAGTCCAAGAATCAATAGATTTATCTAGCAATGCTTTATACCAGTCCCTAGCATCCTCTTCCAAGGTATGGATAAACAACTTGATATATACATCTTCATGTTCAATCTCAAATTCTTCCATCATATTGATAAAAAACTTTAGATTTTGATAATTAGTAATAGCATTGTTTCCTTGGAACTTTGGCATTCTGTTCCTTACATCTTGAGGCACTGCATTTGGATATCCAGCCATTCCCACAAAATTTATAGGTCCAAAGGTGTTTACAAAAAAAGGGGGTCTGAGGTGGGGGCTGGGCCATGTTGATTCGAGAAGGTGACCCTGGAGGGGTGAAAATTTGATAAGGGGTGAAGGTCCTTAGAACATAGGAGTATAATTTTCAAAATGGAGATCCCCAAAGGCCTTGTCTCTTGGAAATCCCTATCAACCTTAGAAAAGATAGGTGTAGAATGTGAAGCAAACCTTTCAAAATCAAATGAAGGCCCTTCTCTAGCTAGAGAATTCAATTCCACAAAGAGGCTACCTGATTCAGAGTCACTTGAATTGCAGTCTTCAATAATAGGCCGATCACTTTCATCAATGGAGATCCCTCTTCTTGTTTATTGTTCTCCCAAAACTCTCCAGGATTTTATTACTTCTGATTTTTCTTTTCCTAGCTCGGAAACAATGTCCTAGCAGGATCCCTAGCAAAGAAAGATCTTCTTCATTCCAGATTTGGCAATATTAGTAACAAATCTGAATTTGACAGAGTTTTAAGACGCTGGTACTTATTTAAAAATTAGACAAATGGGGTTTCGCCACTAAGGATTTCCACCTTAGTTTTGAAAATGTGCTAAGTATGATTTGTCAAATGTTTGTCAATGCTAGAAACTGGAAATGAAAAGATTCTAAACTTTCTTTACCCAGATTTATCACATGAAAGCTAGTGCACTAGGTGTGAAAAGTAAAATAACTACACAAAACATTTGGAGCATACACGAGTGTTTTACCAGTGGTCTTTAATTTGAATTGAACTCCCTAGAAATGGTGCCACTTAGGTATTGGCATCCAAATTGATTCTCCCTCAAAGTATGAGCAGCATCACTGATTTGACAGGAAGCTTAGAGACAAATTAGATCATGATGAGTCATTTTATAGTTGGGGATGAGATCTAACTAGCCCTCTATCACTCAAATGTGGAGAAATGGATATCACCCTCAAGAGGATTTGATCTATCCTCACTATTTTAGGTTGTTCCTTTCAACCAAGGTAAGAGACCCTATTTTGTAACCTATGTTATTGAAGAATGTTGGTAGATCCCTCTTTTGTATAAATTTTATAGAGAAGACCTTAGCAAAAGATGATCAACACACCAAATTTTACTCTCATGAGTTGTTACTTCTAGATCATGGAGATATTTAAGGTTATGAAAGACATTTGGGACCACGATTGCTTCGCATGTTTTGGTAATAGAGATTTTGCATTTGTATGCACACAGGACAAACATGGGTAGTATAGGTAGGATTGGTTGTTTTTGAATGAATTTTTGGTGGGAGGTGGGGTAGGATGAACTTGATTCACCAGATCCTTGAGGAATCTTACAAAACGGAAAGTTTAACCAATAGTATGCCACAGAATAGCTAAAATGTTTCTTTAACTGGAAAATGTGCTTCAATGGAGGCCAAGATTAACACTCTTTCACACAATCTTTGAGATCCTATCACGAAGGATCAAGTTAGGAAATCCAAAAAAGTATCAAGATCTAAGCCAAATCATTCCTAAGGTACACCCAAAGGCTTACAGGAAATCTGTTTCAGACGATGAAAAAAATTTGATTTTAAATCATTTATTCCAATCCCAGATGAAAGCTCGTTTGAGGAATGAAATAACAAATGCCACAAAACTATCACAAGGATTTAGGCATGTGTGATTGAACCAAATTTTAATATAAGATTGCAAAAGAAACAAGAAAAACTATTTGTATACATTCAGAAATAAAACAAACACATTTTTCTCAAGACAACAATGAATAACTCGAATTTGATTAAATCTATCAACAGGGGAAAGTTTCTAGAATAGTCTCAAGCTTGTCAATGGTTGCACACTTGTAAACACCTTGACGTGATCAGATTTAATACAAAATAGATATACAAGCTCTTGAAATGGTTTCTTAAAAATGATGGGCTTTGTCAAGATTTTTTCTATTAGAAATTTCAGTCCCAACCAGTAACACTCCAACCATTTTCACAAAAAGTTGGTTCCATTTATAAAATTTACAATAGGGACCCTTTTCCCCAAAAATCAAGACCTTGAGTGCTATCAGTGCTTTCCATGATCACGATCGTGATTCTTAGAATCAGATCTACAAAAGGTTTCAAGGTGTTCAAGGGGGAAAATCTCATCGAATTTCTCCCACATTCAACTCCTTGCTTTGGTAGATCACTCTTTCTTCAATTTTCCAACCACTTCTGCCCCTAATCTTTCAATCGGCTCTTTGCATGCTCAGGAGAAGAAAAATTGAAAATATGATCGAGCATGATAGTCACACCATTTTAATAGTGAAAGATGTCTTCCATATCTTCCCACCAAACAAAGATATCAACATTAACTCCCCTCTCTGCTTGGCATGTAGGAAATACCAAGAAATCATAAAGAATCACACCTCCAAGCATGTTTCAGTAAAATGGGGGGAAAATAAAATTTAAACTCTCAACTACTATTGATCTTTACTTTGAATTTGGGTCATCCACGTGGAAGATTCAAACTTAAAAAAAGACCCAGGGGCTTCCTCTGACTTTTACAAATTTTGAAAAATGGAAAAAAATTCCATTTTGCTCCGCACCTCTACCCTTGGGAAATGAGTCTGACACATCCCTTGAGGTGGGTCCCAAAGGAATCATGGATAAATTCTCGCCATTTGACTGCAGCTCCACCCTTGAAAAATGGGCTTGACACATGTCCCAATGTGGTTCTAGTGGAACCATGCTTCCCCTTTTACTTTTAACTCTTTTCTCCCAAAAGGAAATTTTTCCAAATTTCCCCTGAGAGTCCACACCTCTGCCATTGACCGGAGCAAGCTTTGACCTTTCCTTTATCGGGCCTATGGGCCATTTTGATGTTTTTAGTCATTTTCATGTCAAGGGGAAAAAATTCAAATTTCCCCGATGGTCCACCTCCCCACCCCTTTGACTTTTCAAACTACCACGTGTCACCATGGCGCACCTTGAGATGGTCCCAAAAATTTGATACCTTGAATGAGCGCGGATCGCCACGTGTCCCGACCACCCAAATTTTTTTCAATTCTTTATGCTCGGTGGAAGGCACCATGTGCCATGCTCCGAGGTAGTCTCCTTTGGCCATTGAAAAGTCTAAGAAAAATGCAAACCGAGTGGAGTCTGCACATGTCCCAGACCTCCCAAAACCCTTTGAAAAATACTAAGTATGGGAAGACCTGTGGAAGCCTCCACGTGTCTCCATGGCATAATTTCAAAATGGTGCCCAAATTTGAGACCCTAAATTAGTGTGGGTTCGCCACGTGTCCCTATTTTGCCACACTATTTTAGCTACATAATTTTTTCTAAGTTTAGGAAAACCAAAAAACCTCCACGTGTCCTCCCCTCTGCTACTCCAAGGTCAAACAAAAAATGAGATCTTCAAACAAGTTTCATTCCTTCACATGGACACATTTTTAAGTTTAGGTGATTCATAGAAACTTTAAAGTACCAAATGAGCCGCTCCCAACCAAAAAAGGGGCCACGTCCCTTGTGTTAGTACCCAAATTTAACCTCCTTCAAAGAGAAAGCAACATCATGGATTAGATAGGAAACTTAGAGGTAGATAGATAATCATGTATTCCATTTTATAGTTGGGGAAGAAATCTATCAGGCTTTGAAAAGTGTGGGTAGCACATTGAAAAAGGATGTGATCTAGCCCTAACTATTTTAGTTTGTTCCTTTTAACCAAGGTAAGAGAACCTATTTTCTAACCTCTATTATATGAAAGGGGATACATGTACCTTTCTTTGCATAAATTTTGTAGAGAGGACATTGGGAAAAATATGAACAACACACCAGATCTCGACTCTCATGAGTTGTCACTTCCAAATCATGGAGATACTTTCACAATAAGGCAAAGGTTATTAAAGACATTTCGAGACCCTAATTGCTTCTACATTTTTTGGTGATGAGGATTGTGCATCGGCATACACACATGACAAAAAAGGTTATTATGGGTAGGATGGGTTGTTGTTAAATGAATTTTTTTGGTGGGGGTGGGGTAGGTTGAAACTAGATTCACCAGATCCTTGAAGAAACTTACAAAATGGAAATTCAAACCAACAAAATCCCACAAAATAGCTAAAATGTTTCTTCAACTAGAATGTGTGCTTCAATAGAGGCCCAGTTAACACTCTTTCACACAATATTTGAGATTCTATCATGAATTCTCAAGTTAGAAAACCCATGAAAAGCATTAAGATTTGAGCCAAATAATGCCTAAGGTACACCTAAAGGCTTACAGACAATCTCTGTCAATGATGAGAGAGAAAAAGTGATTTTACATCATGTATTCCAATTCCAAATGACATATATTTTGAGAAATTCAATTTTAGATGCCACTAAATTGTCACAAGGATTGAGGCCTATGTGATTGAATCAGATTTTAATACAAGATAGCAAAAAAAACAATTAAAACTACTTATAGACATTCATAAATAAAACAAACACATTTTTCTCAAGACGACACAAAAATAAATCGAATTTGATTAATTCTATCTATAGGGAAAGTTTCACGAAAAAATATCGAGCTTGTTAATGGTTGTACACTTGCAACTACCTTGACACAATAAAACTTAATACAAAAAGAGATAACCTAGCTTCTCAAATGGATTCTCAAAAGATAGGCTTAGTCAAATTTTCCTCTTGGGAATTTTTTTTGACCTCTATCACTCTGACCTCCAACTTCCAACCTCCCAACCCTTTTACATGAGAAATTTGTGCCATTTATAACCTTTACAACAGAGCCCCTTCCTCCCAAAAGAAAAAAATGTTTAATGCACTAGTGTTCACCATGATTTTTCATGATTCACGAGGATCAAATCTGCTAGAAGTCTCTTATTGCTCGAGAGGGTAGATTTCATCGAATGCCTCCCACATTCAACTCCTTTCTCTGGTAGATAACTCTTTCTTTAATTTACCAACCACTTCCACCCCTAATCTATCAAATCTGGCCCCTTCAATGCTCAGGAGAAGAAAAATGGAAAACCTAATTGGGCACAAAAGTAAGACCATTTTAATGGTGAAAGATGTCCTCCAGATCTTCTCACCAAACTTCAAATATCAACATTAACTTCCTTCTCTACTTGGTATGTAGAAAAAAAAAAAATCATGGAGACTCGCACTTCCAAAAGTATTTAAGAGAAATTGGGGAAAATATGATTTAGACTCTCGATAGCCATTGATCTTTCCTTTGAATTTGGGCCGTCGACATGGTAGATTCAAACTTTAGAACAAACCCCGGGTCTTCCTTGGACTTTTTACAACTTTTTGGAAAAATTTCACATTTTTCTCCGCACCTCCACTCTCATGAAATGAGCCTGACATGTGTCCAAAGGTGATTGGAGTGGAACCGTGGCCAGATTCTGCCATTTTACTCTCTTTTTGGAAAAGGGAAAATTTTCCAAATTTTCCTCGTAGCTCCGCCCTCGAGAAACAATCCGGACACGTGTCCACATGGGATTTGAGTGGGGCCATGCTTTCTTTTTTACTTTTGAATTTTTTTATCAAAAGGAAATATTTCCAAACTTCCACCAAGAGCCCGCACCTCTGAAATTGACTAGGGGCAAAACATTGACTTTTTCCCTCATTGGGCTTGCGGTCCATTTTTAAATTTTAATCCTTAAGTGGCAAAAATCCAAGTTGCCTCCGATGGCCCACTTCCCCATCTCTATGACTTTTCAAACTGCCATGTGTCACCATGGCACACCTTGAGGCGGTCCCAAAAATTTAATACCTTGAATGAGCACGGGCTTGCCACATGTTCTCGCGGAGGTAATCTCCTTTTGGTCATTGAAAAGTGTAAGTAAAATGTATAGTGAGCGGAGGCCTGCACATGTCATCCTAGTGCTTGTATAAAATGAAAATCAAGGGTCATTCCCAGAACATTTGGAGTTCCTTAATGTGTCTCCATGGCGCAACTTCAAGATGGTGCCCAAAGTGGAGACCCTGAATGAGTGTGAGCTTGCCACGTGTCCTGTTCCACCAAACTGCTCCAACTGCATGAAAATTTGTCTAAGTCTGGGCCAAGTAGTGAAATCCTCCACATGTCCTCTCAGCGCCGCTCCAAGGCCAAACCAAAAAGTATATCTTTAAATGAGCATCATGCCTCCACGTGGAAACACTTCGAGTTAAGGCTTTCCATGAATTTTTCTAAGTACCCAGGTTGAGCCGTATTCAAACCAAAGGTGCCACATCCTCTCTAGATACAAGGATATAAATTTGACTTGGAGAAATGCCCGTTAAACCATAAAATACATAAAAAGACCATTTGACATTGGGAATGAAATTTTCTTCAAGGAGTGAAAGTTTAGAAATGTTATAGGGCTCAAATACGTTCTTCAGGGATACATCTATTCATTTTCTTCAAGTACTCAGGGAAGAAATGATAAGGAAGACAAATCTTGACCATGGAGAACATAACACATGGGGGAACCCAAGTATTTGATGAACAAAGAATGGGAATAAATTATAGACCTTTTTCAAAGGAACACATGAAAAAGGAGCAAACCATGGACCCATACATGATCCTCAACCTAGGAAATGACTAAAAAAGTAATAAAGACTGACCAAGATCAACACGGGGAAGGATAAAATGAAAAGGTCATAAATCAATAAGTTTTCATAGGCACAAATGGGGTGAGACAATTTTGAGCACCAACATAGGCTTCGAATCGGGGATGGGCACTCCTGCGAGTACCACAAGAAGAAAATTAGACCAAGTGAAAAACATCCATTTGGAAACGAAGTCATGTTGCGAGTAGAGAAAAAAATATACCTTCAAAAAGACATAGAGAAACCAAAAAAATAGGTCACCAGGGACTAGAACAAGTAAAAACACAAAAATAAAGGAAACAAACGACAAACTATACACTGTACACAAAATTTCTACCTTGATTCAGGGGAATCAATCCAAGAAATGTTTCAAATTCCTGCCATTGATAGGAAACTCGAGTAGTTCACCATCTAATCCCTTGAGGAAGAAGGTATGCCCTCATTTCTATTGTCAATAGTGTAAGGACCCATCCACAATGAGTCAAACTTATCATGATTACCATTATCCTCATGTCTACTATCCCATAGCAACACAAGATCTCCAACATTGAAATCTTTAGGAGTGAATTTCTCATCAAATAAATTTTTAGTTTATCTCCGAATTTTACATGCATCTAGTGGGATTCCCTCCTCTCTTATTCAAGATCAACAATCTAGTTAATACGGGCATCGTAAGGGCCTACCTCTTGATCTTCTAGCTATTGCATAAAATGATATAAAGATAGTTGCATATGAAGACGCAAAGAAAGCCCAACTCCCATACACCAACTCAAATAAACTCTTTCCAGGTGACCCTCTTGACAAAGTGATCCTATCTTCCCGCACAACAAATTTCAACTAGTCACCCCACTTTCTCTTATTCTACTCCAATGTTCTTCAGATGATCTTCAAAAAAAAATTATTATTGGACTCATCTTGTCCATTTCCTTGGGGATTATAATTAGAAGCATATGTCAAGTTGATCCCATACTCTTTACACATTACCACCAAACTTTTAGCTCTGAAGCTCATGGAATTGTCATCTATAATCTCAGCTTGCACCCCAAACCTACGAGATGATGTTGTTTAGCAGCACAAAATCCATGAAAACTTGGCACGTTGCATTCTTAGTGGGGATTGCCTCCACCCATTTAGTAAAATAATCAGTTGCTACAAGAATCCACTTGTGGCCAGCACTTGAAGGGTTTAAAATTTCACCAATGAAATCCATTCCCCATTGCTTGAATGGAGCTTCACTTGATACAGGTGTCAAAGGAAGGGAGCTTGAAGTTTTCAGTCTTCCAAAGAAGTGTTGGTAGCTTTCACATCTTCTAACTGACAAGGTTGAATCCTTGAAAATATTTTTCCACAATTTACCAGCCCTTAGGATCTTATGTGCTATGACTCTTGTAGCAAATTTCCCCCCACAAACTCCTCCATGGATATCAACAATTATTTTGGGTCTTCTTCCTCAGTAATGCACCTTAAGAGGACTCTCTCTGGGTTCTTCCAAGCTAACTCATAATTATTGATGATATATTTTTGGGAATCCAACTGAAGGGCTCTCTTTTGGTTCTTACATAAGTGCTCGAGTAGCTCATATGTATGAGATAAAATATTACATCTTTATACCACTCGGAATTCATTAATGTTTAAAATACACTTTCCTTTCTTCTTCCACCTCATTCACCTCAATAGTTTGCAAGTTTCTCTCCACCATTTAAGCTTAGCCAAGCCCAAACCTCTCACCAACTTCATGGTTTGGATGTTGATATTATATTCTTGCAATTTTTTCACCCACCTCGCATCTTTTGCTTGAGACTTCCATCTCGACAAGATTTCCTTTACCATGGTATGGGGAACATAAGAAACCACTTTAGAACTTAGAATGTAAGGTCTAAAAACCTTTTTCTTTTTCACTAAGGAAAATGCCTTATTTTCCATGATAGTGTACTTCAGCTCATCCCCTACAAGGCCTTATCTTGAAGAAGGAAATTGTCCTCTCAGCTCATTCATCATCCTTCTGCAGCGGGAAAAAAGCAATAGTGTTCTCTCAAGCAAAGAGGACATTTGAAAGGGCAACCTATAATCTATAGCTATCGAAGACAGTGCATGTTGAAGTGCCTCTTTAATCCCATTGAAATCTTGGATGGCAGCCTCCTCCTAGTTGATGACCTAGTCTTTCTTCAGTATGGAAGTGATTGAAATGGTTAGCTTAGCAAAGTTTGATATGAATCTCCTAACAAAGTTTATTTGTCCAAAGAAGGACTGAATTCCTTTATTAGTCTTTGGGATTAGGACCTTTCTCATGGCCTCTACTCTTTCTAGATCAATCATCACTCCTTGTGACACTATGTGACCAAGCAACTTTTCCTTCTGCACTCCAAAATGACATTTCTTTGGATTAAGTGAGATGTCATATTCTCTACATCTTATCAATCTTCTCCAAGTGCAGCAAGTGGTTACTTCTCTTTTAGAAAATACGCTTACATCATCTTGATAGACTGCAATAAATTCATTGATGTAACTAGCAAAAGCAACATCCATTTCTCTTCGAAAGGTAGCTCTAGCATTCATCAGACCAAAGGTCATCCTGACATAAACATAGGTCCCCGAAGTAGTAGTGAAGGCTATCTTGATCCTTTCTGATTCCTTCACCACAACTTGGTTGTAACCAGAGAAACCATCCAAGGTGGAAAGCAACTTAGAACCATTCACTAACTGTAGCATGTTCTACATATTTGGTAAAGGATAATTATACTTCATTGATGCTCTGTTTAGATTCCTGAATTCCACACACAACCTGATGTCACCATTGTTCTTTCTCACTAGCACTAGGTTTCTAACCCAAGAGGAATACCTTATGGGCTAGATAATCCATCCATCTCTTACCTTCTTCATTTCCTCTTGCATTTTGAGGGATAAGAGTGGATTGATGTGTCTTTATTTTTTCCTAAATGGCTTTGCATTAGACACCAAGGTGATTTCATGCTGAAAAAAATCCTCTCTGTATTCTTTTAGTTTAGAATAGGTCCAAGCCATACAATCTTGGTATTTTTCAATAGTTGGATGTATGAATGCTTCTCCTCCTTGCTGAGATTACTACATAGCCAAATCTTCCTTGGCCTCTCCTCTATACGAAGATCATTCTCCTCAATATCCATTGAGGCTGTCATGCATCTATTAATAATGTGATCAAAATTATAAAAATTGGACTCAAGAGCAACCAATCCACTAGGAATGGTATTGGTCTTCAATTTGGATGATTCCCTTGCCAAAAAAGGTTTCTTTTCCTTCTATTGTACAAACCACTGGCTCCCAATCAATACTTTGATCAACAAATTCTCCCTTGTTTTGTAGGAATCTTCTGATCTAAGCATCATCATAAAAACATGTCGGTGCTTACTATGCTTACTGTTGTCGGGACGAGAAGGTCTAGTCAATACCTCAACCTCATATTCACAATATGGAGAAATTGTGTAATTTTCAAATCGAGACCCCAACATTGCAAGATTTTCTACTAAATCATTGAACATCCTATCATGATGCCTTATGTTAAATCAATCAAACATCTCAATGAAGTCCCAAACTACATGTGTGTATTGCTTCATTCACTTTTTTATGGCATACAACTTTCTAAATTGTTTCACAATTAATTTTGAGTCTCCTTTGAAATGATATCCTTGACACCATATTTCCAATAAATTCTTAAACCCAATAATAGTGCCTCATACTCAACAATGTTGTTTGCATTCAAAGTTGAGTTTGAAGGAAAAAAATTCTGACCGAAGAAAGTAAAACAATACCAGCACCATTCCCAAATTTGGAGCAATCTCCATAAAACAATAGATTCCAGGGAGAGCCTATTTGTTTAAGGAATTTTCATTCTTCAATCTTGTGCTCCTTTCCATCAAGAAATCCCAAAATGGTTTCTACATCAACATTTGTGTACAATATCTCATAGGATGCATTGTTGGTATCCTCAATAAGATGCAACATTTTCTTTTCCCCATACAACCTAACAAGGCTTACCTCAATTAGGGATGGTAGCATAACACATATCCATTTGGACACTCACACCAACACATGCAGCCCATTTTCTTGATAGGAGCATGCCCTACTTGAATGGGAAATAAACTATGACAACATCAAGTTTTAAAAATTTACCTCGGTAAGCTAAAGATGCACCACTAAACCCTTCACGCATCCCATTACTGGCACCTCTCTTGATTCCATGGCAGCGCACTCCCCATATTTTTTTGTCACTTTGATTTTTAGCTCATTCATGATTTTCAAAGGCATGACATTGCATGATGTCCCCGATTCAAACATGCGGTTGTGTAGTAGTCTATCCTTTATGATCAAAGTGGTGAAGAATGGATCCACATTCATTTGAGATTCCACCAAGGATGTACCAAAATATACCTTAGGTGGTTCATCTAGCTCCTTTTATGTTGGTGGTGCTTTTGGTTCTTCAATGATTGGAGGATTCTCAACAATATTTACATTTATGCCTAGGGTAGTCTTTGTGCCTTTCAACCCCAAGTATTCAAATGCTCTCTTTTTGTGCTCGGGAATCCTAAGAAACTCAACAATTTGGAAAAACTATTTTATTTTACTCAACACTTGGGAAATATCATATGGTGGATTTTTTTGGCAAGGCAATATTGGAAGGAAAGCCAACACACTCAATAGGTGGTACTAGATTATTGACAACTTGGGAATGAGGAGGAGTATGATTTCCATTTGCCACTGTAGGGATTTTGGTAGGTGCCTCTTTCCTAGGAGCCTCTTTAGGAATGTTTGTAATTAAGGGAGCTTTAGGATTGGCTTGAGGCCTTTCCCCTTTGACAACCTTACTTCTTGTGTTATATTACTTCTCTTGAACAAGCAAAACATTCATCAATAACTGCCTATCTTCCTCATATAGGATTTCTCCATCATCCTTCTTTATCATTAAATCCCTTAAATATTCAAATTCATTATTGGGAAATTAAAAATATTGTACATTATTTACTTCTAAAGTATGAGATAGAGGAAGAATAGGTACCCTATGAATACGAGTTCCAAAACGTGGCAACAGCTTCTAGCACTTATCACCACAATTGAGGTTCCCCCTTATTGTGAGTGGTGGAACAACCCATCATGAAAACATCATCATCATTATCATCGCTTCTTCCTCTTCTTCCCGATCTTCTTCACAAGGAGAATGTGGCATGAAACATTTGTCACACCAATCAATGACATCTATCTCCTCCACTACAACAAGTCGACGGAAGCCAAAGGATCAAGTACCATTGTATTTTCTCTACCTTGGGGCTGCCTATTTCCAAATCCAATAGGTCCCTTGCCTCTTTCATCGAGATATTTGGTAATTTTTGAACCAATTTTGGCCTTGTTGTTTGTGTTGACCTTGTGAGCTCTTCCCGATTCCCTTATCAGCCCGGGCTAGCTTGTAGGATATTTCTTTGACAACCCTGCTAAAGTCTTCATAACTTCTTCCAAATCAAGAACCTTTCTTATTTGAGGCTTTTCTAGGTCAAACATCTTTACACTCTCCCTTTTTGGAGGATTTATAATTCCCTTGATATTTTTATCTATTTTCAAATCTATGGTGAAGGTCTACCTCAAATTTGTGGGGTTTTTATCTCTTAAATAATATGCAGCCTTTTTTCAAAGGCATTAGTATATTTGATCAAACATGACTCATCACAAGGCCTTATTCTAATAGGTAATCTCCTCAAATTTTTATTAAACCTTGTGTTGAAATCATTTACTAAGTCATTAGGGTTCTTTTTAAAATTTTCAAATTCTATCAAAAGAAACCTAGGGTTAGTTTTATCACCATATTGTAATTTGAACGCATTACTCATCTAATTCCAGAATCAATAGAGTTTTCTACAAATGATTTATACCATTCCCTAGCATCCTCTTCCAAGGTATGAATAAATATCTTCATATATACTTCTTCACGTTCAACCTCAAAACATTCCATCATATTGATAAAAAGCTGTAGGTGCTCATCACTAGTAATAGCATTGTTTCCTTGGAACTTTGACATTTTGTTCCTTACATCTTAAGGCACTGCATTTGGATATTTATCCACCCCCACAAAATGTATAGGTAAAAGGTGTTTACAACAAAAAGTGGTCTGGGGTAGAGGTTGGGCCATGTTTCTTTGAGGAGCTGACCCTAGAGGGGTGACAATTTGATAAGGGGCTGAAGGTCCTTGGAACACAGGAGTATAATTTTCAAAATGGAAATATCCCAAAGGCCTTGTCCTTGGAAATCCCTATTAACTTCAGAAAATACAGGTGCAAAGTGTGAAGTAAACCTTTCAAAATCAAATGAAGGCCCCTCTCCAATTGGAGAGTTCAATTCCACAAAGAGGCTACCTGATTCATAGTCACTTGAATGGCAATCTCCAATGATAGGTCAATCAATTTCATCAATGGAGATCCCTCTTCCTATTTGCTATCTCTAGGATTTTCTTCCTTCGATTTTTCTTTTCCTAGCTCTGAAACAATGTCTAGCAAGATCCCTAGCAAAGAAAGATCTTCTTCCTTCCATCTTTACAAATATTAGTAAAAATTCTGACTTTGTGAGTTTTAAGACACGGTCCTCAATAAAATATCATATCACTAGGGAGTCGACACCGAGGATTTCCACCTTAGTTGTGTAAATGCACTAAATATGGTCTTTCAAATGTCTCACAATGCTAGAAACTAGAAATGGAAAGATTCTGACCTCTCTTTAGCAAGATTTATAAAATGAAAGCTAGTGCACTAGGTGGGAAGACTGAAATAATTACACATAACACTTGGAGCATACAAGAAGTGTTTTATCAGGGTTTGAAAATGAACTGCAATCACAATTTCCTTGGCAATGATGCCACTTATGTTTGTGTTGTTGATGGGCTAAATAGACATGGAATGGTAGTAAATCAACAAATCAATCTCTCAATGAAACTCCAAATTAACAAATCCCTGACAACGATGCCATTTATGTTGGTACCTAGATTTAACCTCCTTCAAATATAAAGCAACATCATGGATTAGACAAGACACTCAATGGAAAATAGATAATCATGTATGTCATTTTTATCCAGGGGAAGCAATCTATCTCGACTTGTTATCATTCGGCTTTGAAAAGAGTGGGTAGCACATTTAAAAAGGATGTGATCCAATGCTAACTATTTTAAGTTGTGCCTTTCAACCAAGGTAAGAGAACCTATTTTGTAGCCTCTATTATATGTACATCTCTTTGCATAAATTTTATAGAGAGGATGTTAGGGAAAATATGATCAACACACCGAGATCGACTCTCACGAGTTGTCACTTCTAGATCACGGAGATACTTTCACAACAAGGAAAAGGTTACTAAAGACATTTTAGAACCTGATTGCTTCTACATGTTTTTGGTATGAAGATTGTTCATTGCCATACACACATGAAAAAAGCAGGTAGTATGGGTAGGATTGGTTGTTGTTAAATGAATTCTTTCTTTGAGAGATGGGGCGGGGGAAACTATATTCACCATATGCTTAAAGAAACTTAAAAATGGAAAGTAAGACCAACAAAATGCCATAGAATAGCTAAAATGTTTCTTCAACTAGAATATGAGCTTCGATGGAGGCCTAGATTAGCACTCTTTCACACAATATCTGAGATTCTATCATAAAGGTTCGATTAAGAAAACCCAAAAAGCATCAAGATTTGAGCCAAATCACACCTAAGGTACACCCAAAAGCTTACAAAAATATCTATCAACAGATGAGAGAAAAGTGATTTTAAATCATTTATTCCAATCCCAAATGAAAGGTCTTCCGAGAAATAGAATTACGAGATGCCACTAAACTATCACAAGGATTGATGCCTGTGTGATTGAATCAGATTTTAATACAAGATTACAACAAAAACAAGAAAATTTACTTGAATACATTCAAAAATAAAACAAACACATTTTGGTCAAGACAACACAGAAATAACTCGAATTTGATTAATTCTATTAGTATGGGAAAGTTTCACCGAACAATCTCAGAGCTTGTTAATGGCTATACACTTACAACCACCTTGACATAATAAAACTTATTACAAAAAGAGATAACCTAGCTTCTCAAATGGATTCTCAAAAGAGAGGCTTAGTAAAATTTTCCTCTTGGGAATTTTCTTCAACCTCTAGCACTCTGACCTCCAACTTCAAACCTCCCAACCCTTTTACATGAGAAATTTATGCCATTTATAACTTTTACAGTAGATCCCCTTCCTCCCAAAAGATAAAAAAATTTATTACAACAGAGTCTTCGCCATGATTTTTTTGTGATTCATAGGATTAGATCTACAAGAAGTCTCCGGTGCTTAAGGGGTAGATTTGATCGAATGCCTTCCACATTCAACTCCTTTCTCCAGTAGATCACTCTTTCTTCAATTTTCCAACCACTTCTGCCCCTAATCTGTCAAATCTTCCCCTTGTGTGCTCGGTAGAAGAAAATGTAAAATTTAATAGAGCAAAAAATTTAGACCATTTTAACGGTGAAATATGTCCTCTAGATCTTCCCACCAAACTTTAGATATCAACATTAACTTCCTTCTCTACTTGGCGTGTAGAAAAGACCAAGAAATCATGGAGACTTACACTTCTAGACATATTTCGAGAAATGGGGAAAATCATATTTAGACTCACATCATCCGTTGATATTTACTTTGGATTTTTGCCATCCACGTGGCGGATTCAAACTTTAGAACAGCACTGTGGGCTTCCTTGGATTTTTTACAACTTTTTGGAAAAAGAAAATTTTAACATTTTTCTCCGCACCTCCACTCTCGGAAATGATCCTGACACATGTCCAAATGTGATTGGAGTGGAACCGCGGCTAGATTCTACCATTTTACTCTCTTTTTGGAAAAGGAAAATTTTTCCAAATTTTCCCCGTAGCTCGCCCTTGAGAAATGAGCTTGACACGTGTCCACATGGGATTGGAGTGGGGGCATGGTTTTTATTTACTTTTGAATTTTTTTCTCAAAAGGAAATCTTTCCAAATTTCCCCCGAGAGCCCGCACCTCCTCCATTGACTAGAGAAAAACATTGACTTTTAACCTCATTGGGCTTTCGGGCCATTTTGAAATTTTAATCCTTAAGGGAAGAAAATCCAAGTTTCCTCCAATGCCTTGCATCCCTACCTCTTCGAATTTTCAAACTACCACATGTCACCACGGTACACCTTAAGGCGGTCCCAAAAATTTGATACCTTGAACGAGTGCGGGCTCGCCATGTGTCCTACTCCGAGGTAGTCTCCTTTTGGTCATTGAAATGTCTAAGTAAAATGAAAAGTGAGCGGATGCCGCCACGTGTCATCCCGACACTTTTTTTAAATGAAACTCAAGGTTCATTCCTGAACATGCATAGTTCCTCCATGCATCTCCATGGCGCAACTTCAAGATGGTGCCCAAATAAGAGACCTTGAATGAACGTGAGCTCGCCACATGTCTGTTCCCACCAAACTGCTCCCACCGCATGAAAATTTATCTAAGTCTGGGCCAAGTAGTAGATGCCTCCACGTATCCTCTTGCACTTGCTCAAAGGCCAAACCAAAAGTAGATCCTCAAATGAGCGTCATGCCTCCACATGGACACACTTTGAGTTAAGGCTTTCCATGAATTTTATCTAAGTAACAAACCGAGCAAAGTGTCAAACCCAAAGGTGCCACGTCCCTGTAGATACAAGTATGCAAATTTGACTGGGAGAAATGCCCATCAAACCATAAAATATAGAAAAATGACCATTTGAGCTTGGGAATGAAATTTTATTCAAGGATAGAAAGTTTAGAAATATTATAGGGCTCAAATACATTCTTTAGGGCTGCATCCATTCATTGTATTCAAGTACTTAGGGTAGAAATGATAAGGAAGACAAATCTCGACAAAGGGAGAATAGAACACATGGGGGAACTGAGCATTTGATGAATAGAGAATGGGGGACTGAAATTACGGACCTTTTCTAGAGGAACATAGGAGAAAGGAGAAACCATGGACCCATACATGATCCTTGACCCAGAACTGACTAAAAATAGCAATAAAGACTAACCAAGCTCAATACGGGTAAGGAGAAACCGATAGAGGTCAGTAAATCAATTATTTTTTCATAGGAACAAATGGGGCAAGAAAATTTTGAGCACTAACACCTGTCGATGCGCAAGGATGTAACTTTTCTTGGGAGAAACACCCACCAAACTGTAAAATATAGAAAAACATTCATTCGAGCCTAAAAATGAAAATTTAAACAAGGACAGAGAATTTAGAAGTGTTACAAGGCTCAAATATTTTTCTCAAAGATACATCCATTCATTTTTATTTAAGTATTTAGGGAAGAAACAACAAGGAAGACAAATCCTCGACCATGGAGAATGGAAAACATTGGAGAACCTTAGTTTTTAGACAAACAGAGAATGGGAGACCCAAATTATAGATATTTTCCATAGGAACAAAGAAACAAGGAGCAAACTATGAATCCATAAGTGATCTACGACCCAAGAACAAATTAAAAATGGAAAAGAAGATTAACCAGGCACAACATGGGAAAAATAAAGTGACAGAGGCTGAAAATCGATATATTTTCAAAGGAAAAATGGGGCAAGACTATTTTGAGCACCAACACCAAGACAACAAGAATTATTTTCACATGAGCTTGCTAAGTTGTAGATTTCATTGAAACCAATAGAAAAGAAGCTCGAAAAATAGACAAGGTTCTTGGGAAAATGGAGGGAGACCACATGAATAAGGTTAAGTGGATGGTTTTGAAGATTAAATGCTCATGATATCAAGAAACCACCACCATTTTATCTATCTCGATTATTGGAGATCATTTATTTCATAACTGCATGGTTGACGGTTGTGTAAATAGCACAGATTATGCCAAAAGAAATTGTAAAAAAAAGGGCCCGTAGTATGAACCTATAGAGAAAAGTGTGTTGCAGCTAGATAGTATAGTAACCAAAATAGTCGACATCATCAAAAATTTAGAGTTAACCTTACATGGTTTTCCAGATGTTAGTATCTTACAAAATGTTTCTATTGTAGATTTACCTCCCTACTTTTCCTTATGTTTATCAAGAGATTTTATAGCAAAGATAGGAGGTTATCTTTCTTCGATTGGTCATTTTTGTTCTTTACTACAAGATATGGAACTAAAGTTACCATAAATTCAGAGCCTCTAGCTAGATTTCATATTGAGCCTCATGCTTCAAATGTTGTAGTAAATTATGTAACTTTACATCAATCTAATTTTGATGTTACAACACATGTTTCTACATTAGATGGTCTGTCTAATCTGTTTATGGATGAAAAAACTAAAGAAGAGCATGCTTATGACCCTTTCAAAGAAGATGAGGAAGATTTATTTTACGTTTATTGCTTGCATGAAGAAAATACACCAATTCCCTTGTTGTCCAAAATAGAAAAAATTAAAAAAGGTATTTGGAAGCTTGATTTCGATGGAGCCAAAAAAAAGGGGGCCAAGGTGTAGGTTTCATGCTCGCTTCCCCTATAAATGAAAGGTATGTTTCATCTCTAAGTTTTCAATTTTCATGCACTTTTAACGTAGCTGAATACAAATCATTAATGCATGGCTTACAATGGGCCAAAAAAGAGGTACCTAGGATTTGAAAATTTTATGTGATTCAGAGTCAGTGATTAATCAAGTAAAAAACTTTAATAGGTGTAAGAATTCATTGTTGAAATCTTACAAACATAGAGTTTCAGACTTAATGGAATATTTCTATGTTATTAACATATAATCGAGTTCCAAGAACTGAAAAAAACATGTAGATAGACTTATAGCAAATTTGGTATTAGCTTTTATGTGCTAGAACAGATCCAAAAAATCAAATTACAACCACATATAAAGCTGATTTTAAGACCTTCAGTACCTGATAACAAATAAAATTGGAATGTTTTTGAAGATGATGAACAAATCAGAGATTTCTACAACAAGAAGCTGAATTTTCTGTAGTAAATCAGGAAAAATTGCAACATTTCTATGGTGACCAAATTGTTCAATTAAAGACAAACAATTTGGTTCAAGGATTGGTCACACTAGAAGATATTTTCAGTTCTAATGATCATTTAAGAAAAGAGAAAGGAAATATTTCAACTCATGCAGATAACTATGAAGAGATCTTGGTGGATGATGAAAAGACACTATTTATAAGAAATGTATGTTCCTCAGTTGAAAAACATTCATTTATCAATTTATGTAAAGAATTCAGTTAGTTTTTTTCTTGGAAATACTAATATTCGAGAGGTTTTTATCCCATTTTAGCTTAGCATACCATAGAATTACATTCAAATTCCAATTAAGTAAGGTAGAAAATAAGGCTTGTAAAAATGAAGGTTGAACCATTGATGAGAAAAGAGCTATCTAAACTAATCAAATCAAGTATTATCTTTCCAGTTAAACATTCAAGTTGGGTAGCTATTCTTGTTCATGTTCGGAAAAAGAATGGAGAAATCAACTATGTGTGGATTTTAGAGATCTTAATAAAGCTTCATTAAAGGAGCATTATCCACTGCCCAATATGGATAATATTTTAAGAACAGTTCAAGTTTAGACAGGATGTCCCTTTGGGATGGTTATAGTGGATACAATCAAATTCTTGTGTAAGAAGAAGACATATACAAAACAACCTTCACCAAAAATTGGGGTACTTATGCTTACAAAAGAATGCCTTTTGGACTTTCTAATTCCAGTCTAACATTTCAATGTCCAATGGACATGGATTTTCATACCTTGTTAAATAAATACATATTGGTTTACTTAGATGATGTTGATGTATTTTCAAATAATTCTGATGAAATCTTATGTATTTAAGGAGAAAGTTTCATCTTTGCGATCATTTATAATATCATTTAATTCCAAAAAAACCATATTTTAAGTCATCAAGGTAAATTACTTGGTCATATTGTTTCTAGACAAGGTTTAGCTATCGATCCTTTCATAATTAAAGCTATTTCACAACTATCCTTGCCTCATCATAAGAAGGAACTACAAAGTTTTCTTGGAAAAATAAACTTTTTTAGAAGATTTGTTCCATATTTTGTAGCATTAGTCAAGCCATTAACAACCATGTTAAAGAAAGATAAGACCTTCTCTTAGACCAACGAAGGAGAAAAGGATTTGAGGCCATCAAGTTAGCTATTTCACAAGATCTTACTCTTCCAAATCCAAATTTTAATAAGGATTTTACGATGTATGCACTTGCAAGAGCTAAGACTATTTTAGCCATATTAACTCAGGTTAATGATGAAAATACTGAGCAACCAATTTCTTTCTTTGGACAAAGTTTGCATGACTATGAGACAAGGTACATTTTTCTTGAAAAATAAGTACTTTAATTCGTTATAGAATTAAATAAATTCAAATACATGCTTTTCAATATTAAGGTACATGTTTTAGTCCATGATCCAAGTGTTAAATCATTCTTTTCAAACAAAGAACTGAATGACAAGATATCGATTGAATTATGAACATTATGGAGTATGATGTTGACATATGTGTTGTAAAAATAGTTCGAGGAAAAGGTTTGTGTTAACATCTAATTACTAATAGGGAAAAACAACAAGCTGCACAATTACAAAATTTATAACATCATGCTAAAATCACGTATCAACAGTCATACATCTTGGTACATCCAGAAAATCAGCAACTAGAACTTAGCCAAGAAGTTTAGGAATCAAGATGGATGACTGATTTGGTTAACTACTTGCATTACATTACTTATTTGGAAGGTATGGATAGGAATAAATGAAGGTATTTCAGGTTACAAGTTGTACCCTATGTTTTCATCAATAGTGTGCTTCTCAGAAAATAAATAAAGGGAATTTTGTTGTGATGTATTGATTATGATAGAATTAAGCAACTATTATCCAAATTTTTCATGAAGGATCTGCAGGAGGTCACTTTTTCAGCACGTACTACATCTTTAAAAAATATGAAATATGGTTACTATTGGCCCAACATATTCAAGGACTATTTTGAATGGATTAAAAAGTGTAAGAAGTGTGCTTTCATTGTTGGAAAAAAATGTTTAGCTTCACTTCCCTGCTACGTATTTCATTAGAAAACCATTCATGTAGTGGGGTCTTGACTTCATTGGCATGATAAATCAACCTTCGTCACAAGGACACAAGTGGATCTTGACTACTACAGATTAATTTATACGCTGAATTAAAGCAATAGATTTGAAAGAAGCTAACGAGTCTTCAATCTTATCATTTTACGAAGGTATAGTTTGCATTTGGTGTTCTTGCAAATATCATTTCAGATAATGCTTTGGCATTTCTTGGTGCAAAGATAATAGATTGGGCTATTAAGCATGGAATTTATTTAAGTAATTCATCTAATTATTACCCATAAGGTAATGGATTAGCTGAAAGCATTAACAAGAATATTTTGATGTTCATTAGAAGGACACTCAAGGACAACTAAAGAGCTTGGTGTCTTATGTTAAATTCATCACTTTGGGATGATAGATTGACTCCTAAAATATCAGTTGGCAATTCACCATACATGCTTGTTTATGGACAAGATGAAATAATGCCTATCTCTGCTTAGTTACTCACATTGTATTTACTACATCAAATGGAATTACTTGAGAATGGACCATTACAGGTTCGTTATGTAGAATTAATGGAGCTACAATAACTAAGATACAAAGGTCATCTAAATATGGAAAATAATTAAAGACAGATCAAGAAAAAAATTGATAATAAGGCTAAGTTCATAGTCTTCAATGAAGGAGATATTGTGTTAAAATGGGATGTTGATCATGAAAATAAATGAAACCACATGAAGTTTGATACAATCTAGAGTGGTTCTTATATGATTTCATCTTACAAAGAACACAATGCATTTCATCTTTCAAGATTGAATGGAGAGGAACTTCCCATTCCTGTGAATTTTATGTTTCTTAAACACTATTATTGATAATCCTACAATGTTTGGTTAGAGTAGATTTCCATTTCAATAACTTCATTTCATACACATTTCATTTTTTTTTCAATTCAATAAGAGCACTTGTGTACACATGATCTGGTTTACCGGATCCTTTCCCAGCTTTAATTTGTTTTTCGAGAAGGTAAGTTTTTTTGTTTTATGCTTTAACTCCATACCAATTGACAAGAGCATGGAATTTGTCTATAAGCTAGCAAGAATATTTCCCCATATGATCGCAAGAATTTTTAACAATGTTTGCACTCCTACAAAAATGGGAAACTCAAAACTTTGTTTACAATAAAAGGCATTGATGAAATGGACCTAAATAGGGGGTTGCATTACAAATTTATTATGTTTTTCACTTGTAGAAATTAATTATCTACATGTAATCTACAACTATGTGTGTTGTAACAAAATGTAACACATTACATAGAACTTCATTCCATGTTCGTCTTTATGCAAGGAAATAAAAAAACCCCAAGAACTAATGAATTTCCTTGATGAAGGTGGGAATCATAGTTTAGGTGAAATTTTAAATCCAAGAACAACAAGTAGAGTTGCAGTTTACATGAAAGTGATTTCATTATTAAGTTATAGGTACATAAAAATCATTACTTCTACATGTTTAAATATATTTAATTATGTGATTGAGTTGTTTATTTCATTATACAATCAATATCCATCATAAAAGTTGAATGCAGAAAGAAGTATACAACTTAGTTACAAAAATTAATGTTATTTATTCATGAAGAGATTCAATGTTTCCCACATAAGATGTGTATGTAAATCATAACTACTAGAAAAATAAGTACATGTGGATGAAGTTAAAAGTAAAAGAGTATAGAAGAAACCCATCATTGCCTTGCATTTTTCTTCTAATATTCTTGTCTTTAGTTCAACTCCATCTTTCATCCAACTCTCCTGGAAGCCATAGTGTACCTGAAAAATGAAAGAAATAATATCAATATTGAGCTCAGGGTTTGATTTTTACTCATGTACTATCTAATTACATGAAAATGGATTTCTAAATATCATAAGCATAAGGTACATCAGAGACAAGTACAAAACTAATAAATCGGTACTCTATAGTAACACATATGATTCCCAAAATCATTACAGAAAAAGAAAGAGAAAAGAAAAACTATGGAACATAAGAGAGGCCATTATTTTCTATAACTATTTTCTTAAGTATGCATGTACATTTATTTAAATGAAGAAAGCAAAAATATTTTGCATAAATGATTACTATACTAAAAGGAAATACTTGCTGAAAGAATCTAGATGGTACAAGTTTATGAGTTGTTCCAAGAAAAAGGAAAACAAGAAAAAATAATTTTTCATCAAAATATTTCACCAAATTATAGTCAAGTATAAGGTACATAATGAGTATCAGAATCTACAACAATTTCTCAAATAAGGTATGATGCATAGAAAGGAGGCATTGGAACACTAAATCAGAAGTGAAAAATTAGAATACAAATAATAGTTCTTTTTTTTGAAACAAAGTATTCATTAAAGCATAGAAAATAAGCAAGGGTATCTTCTAGTTTTCATTAAAAACCTCTATAAGAACCCATGAAGAGGAAGTTACAGGTGATAACAATAAATGAGAAAACTTATATGGATTTAGATGAAGGAAAAGGATACGTTTAAAAGAACAAATGAAGTTTATGAGCTCATGTTATCAAGAGTGTAAAGTAGTTTTCATCATAATGATAATAATGCAAGTTCCAAATTCTTAGATGAAACAAATAAATAAATATTCTATTTACAACTTATGGTTTTCTAAAGAAAGAGTACAAGAAGCCAATACTCAAAACAACACACTAGATGTTTCATTTAGATGCAAGAGTTACAACATGGCTTAGTTTAATGACAAGGCTAGCCACACAAATTTTTTCCATGAAAGACTTACAAAATTACATTCTTGAATTATTTAAGGTGAAAAAAAAAAGTTATTCATTCAGTATCTCAAGCAATCATAAATTATGGATTTCAGATCTTGCACCCAACTAAACCAGCTTCAAAACTCATAAGTGTGAATCCAAGAAAAACAAGATAATCTATAGGTACTGCTTATTTCAGATGTAATTTGAAAATTATTCATACAAACTTTCCATTTAAAGAATCATTAAAGAAGAAGAAGTGAGTTGTGCATTAGCATCATCATCCGTGTAATAGCATTTGTGAAAGGAAAGAAATTTTATTTTAAAGGGTGATATTTCCATCTTATAAACAAAGATAGATGATCAAATTAAATACTCAACTACAATGATTCAGTATCTCAAGAAATCATAAATTATGGGTTTCAGAGCTTACACCCAAATGAACTAGCTTCAAACTCATAAGTGTGAATCCAAGAAAACAAGATAAGCTATAGGTACTACTTCTTTAAGATGCAATTTGCAAATTATTCATAGAAATTGTCCATTTAAAGAATCATAAAACAAAAATAAATGATTTTTGTAATAACATCCACTATTTGGTAATAGTTTTCAAAGGAAAAAAATTATATTTTAAAGGGTAACATTTCCATCTTAGAAACAAAGATAAATGATCAAAGTTCAGACTCAACTACAAGATTAGACTGAAGAGAGAAATAGGAAAGGATTATAGCCTTAAAATTTTCTAACTATTACTTCGGATGTGCAGGAATAGCCATAAAGTAAAGAGTATTGATTATGCACACTATATTCTAAAGGTACAATTTCTTGCATCTATAGAGAAGAATTCAAGAATATAATTTCTCTACGGTAAAGATAATAACAAAAAAGTTCATTCATAAAATAAAACCAATTATCATTAGAGTTCATGCATATGAATTTAAATTTTCTACCTTATAAAGCTATAGTTTTCGATTTTCCAAGTCTGACAAGCTAGAAACTCACAAGGAAAAGCTCAAACATGCATCATACATATATATTCAAAGGAGTTAACCAATGAAGATATTGAAAGTTAAAAAAATAGAGGTGCGAAAAATAGGATAATGCAAAATTAAGGGTTCATTTCATTAAAAACATAAACCAAAGAAGAGGTCGATGACTTAGATCCCTCTAATGAATCAGAGCAAGTTGTACTATCAATCAACTTAAAAATGAAATAAAGCTAGAAAAATTCAAGAAAGATATGGTTTATTTATTTTTCAACATTCATGTAAAGAAAGATAGTTTGAGGGTAACACATATATTTGAAGTACTAATGGAAAGATACGAAAGAAGAAGATAAAAAAGAGCTCAATTTACCAAAAAAATGGTGATGTTCATATTAGAAAATAAAGAGTGCATTAAATCCATACATGGGTATATGTGAATTTCTAGTTTCAGAGAAACATGTTTTCATTTTTACATTCCATGGCCATCCCATTTTTACAAAGTTTTACATCAAACTCGAAAAGAGGTAAAGTGACATCAAAATAAAAAAATTCTAGGTTTAGGATAATTACAAAAGTTAAACTTCCAACTACAGAACCAAGACCAACAATGAAATAAATGTCAATAAGTTTGATAAAATCAAATCTCATTTTCTTAAAAATTCATCAAAAATAGTATCAGGTAATTTAATTCAAATGAACTCTATAGATATAGGTTTCAAGACTTGTTATGAGAGATCATTGTCAAATTTTATAATACAAAAATATGCCAAGTCTACGAGCTCTCAAAAATCTTATGTAAAGTGTTAAATGAAGAATGGAGTTTTAGATTAATACAAAAGGCATAGTTAATATATCCATAAGATTTACAATAGATGCAAGGAGAGTGAATAAATTTACCATTCTTCAAAGTAAGTCTTCGAATCCTTGACACATCAAAGTAAATATGAAGACCTCAAATACCTAGAAATCACTTTGCTTTAAAATGCTCTAAGAAATTTTCAAGTAGAGCTAATAACCTCAAAATCATAGAAGTTTCAAAAAAATTTAGAATATTGTTGAGGAGAAGAAATAAATAGAGTGACATGTAAAAATCTTGAAAGAACCAAGAGAATGGAGCTTGAAACAAAGTTTTAGTGGTTCCAAATGATTTTAAAAACTTCAAAATGATAGCACAATACAAAAGGACTCAAGATACGATGCTCAAAAATTACAAAACATCATTTTTACAGATAATCGAGCTTGAGAGAAAAAATGACAATAAGAATGGAGTTCCCACAAATGCAGTTAGCCATAACAAGCTAGAATAGTATAACGTTTGATGATATTTAATAGCAGCTAAAATATTGAAATCAAATCTTGTATCACATTACATGAACCAAAGAGATTAAAAAAAAATGGCCACCTCTACCATATTTTGCTTAGAAGATCAAAACAGAGTAAAAATTATGTAAAATATAGATATTAAGAGCCTTAGAGAACCATTTTGCAAAGGAAAATCAAGCTCAAGATCAAACAAAATGGCAATCACACTTTATCGAGCTCTAAATAGAGAAAAAAAAATAAAATGTATGCATTCATTATTTGCGAACTAGAAAACAAGCTCGAAATATCATCAATGGTGGTGAGAAGAAAAATGGCTAGGGCTTCGCCACTTAAAATGAGCAAGAAAGAATGAGAAAATGATAAGCTAGGTTTTCTTTTAATAAAACCTAACTCATATGAGTAAGCATCAATGACCATGATGGCCTTCGTACAAGATCAAATAGCGTGGAGGTAAAACCTAATCCAACCACCCGCTTAGCAGTGGA
This sequence comes from Taxus wallichiana var. yunnanensis, assembly GCA_018340775.1. Taxonomy (NCBI): domain Eukaryota; kingdom Viridiplantae; phylum Streptophyta; class Pinopsida; order Cupressales; family Taxaceae; genus Taxus; species Taxus wallichiana. The sequence goes on along the minus strand of CM031237.1, from coordinate 336,437,613 downwards.
GTTTACGTTCAATGGTTATATCTCCAAATGGTACAAAAGATCAATGGACACAATTTAGTTGCCAAGATCAAAGTCAATTCAATCACTAACCACGTTAAACTCCGATCATGGTGCAAAAAACCGATTTCTCAGATCAAGTTGTACAAGACCAACGGTGTAACAAGAACCAACCACATTAATTAAAAATTCAATACCCTAACTAATGAGGGTACTTAAGGATCAATGATTGACAATCAAGTAGTATAAGCATCAACGGTCCCCATCAAAAGTGGATAACTCAACCATGGTCCATATCTTTTCCACATTTAATTGAAAGCCAACGAAAAAGTGTTGAAAGGGTGACTCATCATTGAGAGGGGACCAACCCCATGTTTAAACAAAATCATTGTCATTGACCAATTAAGTTCCAAAACCATGCCAATGTAGACATGATTATCAAAAGGGGAAAGTTTACCTTAAGATTATGAATGATTATTCAAAACACCGAAACTAATATATGACTTAACCTTATATGAAAGGGTTAACCGAATGATTATCAAGTCAAAAGGTGGACAAGAAATGGATGGTCAAGATATGTTACCTTATTTACCTTGATGCTACCTTAAACTTGAAAGAATCTAATATATTAAAAGAAATATCTATATTTTGCATGTGAAGATGTATATGGATTAAAGAAGTTGATGGATGGGTCATCCATACATCTGATTACAAGGAATAACAACAACATAATATCAACTTGTAGGGATTATTAGAAATACATACACTCAAAATTAGACAAAATTATACCTTATTTTCTATGTTAATTTTTGAAAAATGGACAAGATTCTATATTAAACACTCGAATGAGACTAAAAATAATAAAATAGTCATCAATTTGGATGACAAAAATTGAAGGTGAGAAGTTAAGTCAATCTATCTTCATGGTTTTATTTTGATTTTTTTGAGTAATATGTTTTTTCCTTGGTATTACACTTATTTTCCGCACATATGATCATCAAAAAATATAAATCTTTGGAATAATTCATGAACTAATGGATAAGTTTTATCAAATTAATAAGTAAACACATCTAAACGTAGACATAAACATTACATGGAAAAAGTGTCTTAAGGAACTATGCAAAATAAAATGTATTATCCTGGATTCATTAAAATCAATATTTCTAAAAGCTATAAAGTCTCCCCTATATAGAATGGTATTTTTATGACATATATTCATTTTTCACATGGATCAAGTAGGGAAGACTATTTGATGTTTGGCTATTTTTAATGTAAAATTCGTGGATTTGATGTCAGTTAATTGTCCATTGGTGCAACTACTCGTGAAAATTACATGCACATATATAGATGCCAACATCATATAAAGATAAGATATGTCATTATCTCAGAGATCGGAATAAATAAAGATAAGTAAATGTCACATCAGAGATCAAGAAGACCCTTTGACATGCTAATTACCTTATTTTTTAAAAATAAGGGTATTATTAGTTCACACATGCCAAAAGGTGGTCCCCACATATTGGGTGAATATTTTGTAAAGTATAAAGGTCAAAGGAATTATTTTTTCTCACACTTTGGAAGATCAATTTTCATATGTGCATCCAAGTGGGAAGAATTAAAGAAATGCTTAAATTAACATTGCATGTGGATCAAGTTATAAGTGTCACATCAAATAGAAGAAGACAAATATTTTATGCACATTGGAGAAGACTTACACAACAAGAAAAGAATATTATTATCCAGATTATTCATCCAATTTTACTAAAAATAGATCAGTTAAGTGCACTTGGAATGAATTTAATTTTTAAATAAGGCTATTAATGCCTCATTAAAATCAACATGTCTATTTTATTCCTTTATTTATTCATGATAAAGGGATAAAATTATCATGCATGGGAGAGTACAATTTTTATCCTATTTTTAGGATGGGATTGGTGATTAATCTGCTTATATATATTGTGTGTAATTTCAAGGTAGATGAAGAAATTTTTTTGACATAGGAGTGCTTTGAAGTAATTTTTACCACTTTTTGCCTTAAATGAGAACATGATTTCTTCCTTTCCAATTATTTACATTTGTGTGTATCCCTTTATTAATTATTGTGAATATCAATTCTCTGAATAATAATCTTACCTTCTTTATGAATTTTATAATATCTGCATAGTATTAGTGTGCTTATTTATGTTAATTTTGTTTTTGTAATTTATCCCTCAACACATAATGTGTTTTTACTTAATATTTTGTTGAAAACCATTGGTTTTTGCATTAAAAATAATTCTCAATTTTAATGTGCATATACTCATTCAAAGCACTCAATAATTCTGGTGTATAGCCCCTTTTAATTTCAGTTACAGTCATCTTTTTACCCTCAAAACCCCAAAAAATTAGTTTAGGATACATAAAAAAGGAACCAACCTTGATATCAGTGACTCACCTCAATAATAGGTATACCCAAATATCTGAGGTGTTTCCATTGTATCTATGAAAGTGAGAGATTCAAAGTAAGATTAAAACCCTTATTTTCATCTCTCAACCACGGTGCACTTTTGAGAGATAAAAGTCACCTCTAGCAATAATTCTCAAGAGTAATACTAAGAAAATAGAAATCCAGATAAGGGAGGGTCTCTATGTGGTCAACACCATCACACAACCGTAACCAAAGGCTAGGAATCCATTGTCAAAATATCTTGAGGAACTATATACCTAACACCCATAGGAAATTCATAACAATATCAACTGAATTAGCATTTCTCGTTAGGCAGGTAGACAAGATGCCCACTTAGGCAAGCACACATTCCAAACGGGTTTTATTAACGTTATTATTATTTTAAATTCAAAGGTTCAAGTTTCCTCGGCTTAGATTCCACTAAATGGTTATTGTATTCCCATGTCCAACTAGGGTCCAAGCGTTAACCCATGACTATGCTACCAACTATTACACTCAATAATATGACACACAAAAACAATTTCAAACCTCATTAGTTACCTAGGAAAATTTCAGATTTTTTTATTTTTAATTAAGTTGCAAGGGTGGTAAACCTTATTTTCAATCAATTAAGTTCCCATTGATAATTTATACACATTCATAAGGTGGTCGAATTTTAATTAATAATAAAAATTGTTAATTAAATGCAAAAATCATTCAGGATTTAATCTTCTTCTAAGGTCTCCATTAATTTTTTTGTTTTAAAAGTCATCTAATTAATCTCATTATTTTACCCATTTAAAAACTTATAAGTTTATTGAAGGCAATTTCCTAAGTTGATTTAAAATTTACTTTACTGTATTAACTTAGTATGCACACCGTTCATTTAGTGATTTCACTATCTATTTTACTTTCAATTAATTTTATCATCTTAGATCATTAACTAAAATGCCTATGCATGACATTCATTATTTAACCCAATAATCAAATTTCATTTATTTATTTTTGATCCAAATAAACCATGTGGCACAAATTATTCTAAATGACTAAATGGCCCCATTAGCTAAACACACATACCTTTTAATTTAGAGTCAAATCCCATCCAATTCCTATCACTTAAAAATATATATGGTTAAATCCTCACCCTTAGATCTAATCAATTAGGGCCCTTATATCTAGGGTTGACCTGAAAATCCCTAAAACCTTATGGATTTATTTTATACACTTTTTAACCCTAATATATTCTCATTTGCACTTTTTGGAGAATGAAGGCCATGGTGCCAAGGGAAGACTATGGATTCCAAGCTTTTGATTCAATATTTGGGAATGAGGAAGAGACTTCTTTCTCCATTTGTTCTCCTTTCTATTTTATCGTATCTTAGCATCTGTAGTTTCTCATTTCAAAATATATTTAGTTAAGGGAATGTGACCATATTACTAGTTGTGGGTATCCATTTACTCTTATTTTATCTTGCTCTAGATCAGCGTATTGCAAGTTTGTGAGGATATTAATTTACACACACACACACACACATTTTTAGATTTGAAAGAAATGCAGGGGTTTATATATAAAATTTGTGCCACTGAGAAATATGGCGGATAATTTATATTTATTTATAAAAAGTGGTTCATCCTAAGCTCTAGTGTGCAACATTGAAATGGCCTCTGGTTTTATTTTTAATTTTTGGGGTGATGTTTGGGTGGGGTGCTGCTCCACCCAACTCCCCATTGTATAATATTTTATTAAAATGCTTACCACAAATCCCATAAGGGCCTCCAAAAATTAAAAAAGGTATTTTTATGTTTTATTGTATACTTTGTTTCAATCAAAAATATACAGGGTCTGATTAGTAAAACTTATTAGATTTTACTTGATTTTATTTATTTATTTATAAGTACATTGTGGTGGGGTTCGGTCCCACCCAAATCAATAATTTTGTTTGATTTTATATTTTATAAAGCTTTTTTCAAAGGCTTCACACAGCGAATCAACTATGACTAATAATTTTTAACAAATGTACTTTTTGGTTATATTTCCTAGCATTATGAAATAATATATATTTGTTTATTAATATAAGGTTATTTATGTGTGTGTGTGTGTGTGTGTGTGTGTGTGTGTGTGTATGTGTGTGATAGCTTATGTAAGCGTATATATATTTATATATGAGTATTATTATTTTTGACTATTTTCAAATGACAGTAAACCTAGTTTTTTATATGAATGAATATAACAAAGTACTAATTTTAATTTATTTCTTGTTTAGAAGACAACAATTAGTTATTTTCTTCTCTTTTTTTTAAATGCCTAAACCATTCCCTTCACAAAAATTGAAATAGATGGAACTAATAGTAAAATTATCTCAAATTTTGAAACAATTAGAAAGGAATATGAAAAACATACTTAGAAGACAAAATTTACTAATTTATTTCTCTTTCAAAAGCAAGAGTGTTGGAAATCCATCCCAAATAAGACATTCATGTTTTATAGTAATTCTATATTTTTTTTAAGGAGAAGTGTTGATGTAGAATCACAACACCCCTGAATGTCTACAACTCGATGGGTAGAGACTTTTAGTGTGATTACATAACATGGAGCATCTCTCAAAGTGTGGGAAGCTTCAAATCAGAGATATATTTGGATGAAATTCGGTTCCTATTCCTCTGTTTAGGTGCACACGTTCATATTTTAGAGGATCTACTCTAAAAGTTACTCTAACTTGCCAAGGAGACAGGGTTAAGGAAATGCAAAAACTAAAACCTAAACTAACAAGGGTGATGCACTAAAGGAATGTTGAAACACCTGCTTTGCAATAAACACAAACCATAAAAATTGTAATACAATCACCATGCAAAAATAACTAGGACTACAACGAGAGATCATAAAGGAGACAATGAATGCAAGAGACGGTTAAAAATTATCCACAAACATGCATTATCACTCCAAAATTTGATAAAGTGCATTACAATGATCCAAGAGGAAAAAGCTTGAATTAAAATTTGAATGCGAGGCTTGAACTCCACAAATCCACTTACGAGGTAAGAGAAGAAGGGAGGGTACAAAAAAAAATGTCTAACCCTTTACAATGAGCCAAGATCTTACCTTTATAGATGAAGCAAAGAGAGGAGAAGAAAAGGAGATGGGAAATCTGATTTGGAAGCTTAGCCACCATCCATCAATGCCCCTACAAATTCACCTACAATATTTCAATTTGGTTCCCACTGGAAAATAAAATCAAATATGGGTAGTTGAAGCAATCAGATCATACATTAATGGCATGAAATACGTTTTCCTATTTTTCACCCACCTAACCTTGCCAAAATTAAAATTTCAGGATTCCATGGCATAGAGGATGTCGATACCTTTCCAAAAAGTCTTCTCTTTCTCAAATCCAAGCTTCCAGTCAAAAGATATGGTCGTCTAAAGATTTAACTGCAATTCTATAAAAAATGGCCCAAGAGTCTAAGAGCTCCGAAGGTCTGAAAACCTGAAAGCAGGGCCTGGGGATGCTTTCTACATTTTATGCCACTTAAGGATTGTGCACTTTTGAACATTTTGGCCCACCCATCCACTTTTGATAAGGGCCTGACACGTGGATTTTCTGAGCGTTGACAGGTGTGGGCTACTTTACAATTTTATACCTTTTCAAAACAAAAGCCAAAAACCCAAAGCTCCTCCGATGACCCACCTCCCACTTTGCAACTTTGAATTTGGAAAAAACCTCCATGGGATCATGGGCCCATACTTGAAAACTACGCCATTTTGTGAAAAGTTTCAAAAGTTCCAAAATTCCTCGTAGACCCACATCCTGAATTTACACTTGGGCAAAATTTCCTCTATGGCCCCGTATATTCACTTAGCAAAAGAAATCATCCCCAGGCTTGTGGACCCACAATTGTAACTTGTGCCTTTTGTGAAAAGTGTAAAATTCCAACATATCTCCCGCTGACCTACAACCACAATTTTCCCCTTTGGTGAAAAGTCTTCCCCAAGCCCGCAGGTCTGCATTTGGTAAAAAAATCCTTCCCAGGCCCGCCAACCCGTAACTTGCAAAATATGAAGAGTTAGAAGGACTTCTTTACATTTTCAAAAAGGGAAAAATTTCCTATCTGATGAATATGTTTTAAATAAAACCTAAGTGCTGGAATTATATAAAAAAATCAAATTTAAGCACAAAAGGGTGGAAAAGAGGGTTAGTTGACTAAAAAATAAGAGTGAGCTTATTTTAGACGAGAATTGGTGACTCATAGGGGGTATCTACTTGCTAGATGGAAAGATCAGTTTCCTATAGCAATCCATTAGGCATGGAGTCCTAATTGATAGCTTGATACTGATATTCACCTAGAACTTGAACCCAATTCTTGCATTCTATTGATCATGAACTTGCCCTGCTTTTTGTACTCTCAATTTTCATAAGAAAATCTTAAAATGAAGTTTGTGAGAGTAGGAAATTGTTTTGACCTGGAGCATTCTCCCGATTCTAGAATGGACTATTACAACATTCACCTAGAGACACTCTGAACTATATAGTGATATAACCTTAGAGAAACAAAACTTGTGCCAAAGCACTTAGGGAAATGAAACCTAGACTACAACAAGACAATGTGCATACGCACTTAGAGGAATTGAAATCCTAGGCTAATATTTACAAGGGTGAAACCTTTCTTTTTAGTAGCAATGTTTAAGATAGATTCCATTCACTAGAATCTACAATTATTCACCATCCAATGTAGACAATTGGAAGGCATTACTACTTTTACATCTTGTGACCATGTAGGGCCCTCCCAATGGCATCAAACTTAGAATGACCTTCCTCGTTTTCCCGATCTTCATCCCACTTTAGAACTAAGTCCCCATCCCGAAGGGTCCTTGTTCTTGCTTTATTATCAAACCATATTTTGACTAAGGCTTGATCTTTTCCATGTTCTACACTACATTTTCTCTTGCTTCTTCTAGTTCCATTAACTCTGCATACCTGATTTCAATCCGTTCAAAATCGGATAAACCGTAGTTGCTTCATGAGTTCTAATGTGGGAAGCTCTAATGATAAAGGCAACATTGCCTCTTTCCCGTAGACCATATTTTAGGGACAATTACTTGTAGATCTCTTAGGTGTGATCCTATCAACCCATGGAGCTTATTTGAGCTTTATGTGCTAAGTTCTCTAATTTTCATCAAGATTCCTTGATAATTCTTAGTAGGTTCTTGTTTGGAATCTGTTTGGCCATTACCTTGAGGGTAATAGTTTGATGAAGTGCTTTGAGGTATACACCATTCTCGATAGCCCATTCAGCTATCCTTGTACTCAACGGAATGCCAATACATTATATTATATGATAGTGGTAGGGACTCCAAACCTACTCACTTATCCCTTCATATAAATCCAAGATATTGGATTCATTTTCCTCCTTAAGTGCCACTGCTTCAGTCCACTTGGTGAAATAGTCTGTTGCTGTAAGTATCCACTTGTGGCCTTGACTTGAATTTGGGTTAATAAATCCAATGAATTCTAATACCCATTACATGATTGGTTGATCTACTAAAATAAGATGAAGGGGCAGGGCTGCTAACTTTTCATTCCTTGTGAAGAATGCACATTTCTTGCATTTCTTGATCCATGAGTAGCAATCACTATACACCATAGGCCAATAGTAACCAGCCTTCATGATTTTGAGAGATGTTAGTCAAGGAGAAAAGTGGCCTCCTACTTCTCTATCATGGAAATCATGTAATACCCTCCCCACTTGACATGTTCTAATGCATCTTAATAGAACACCATTTTTGTCCTTCTTGAACAAGATACCACCAATAAGCACATATGGGATGGCTTGTAATATAAAGTATCTCCTCTTTGCTTTGTTCCATTCTGGAGGGCACAAACCTGTTTGGAGATAATGCACCAAGTCTTGAGTCTAACATGGAATGGGTGCATCATTAGCTGGCTACTCTTGATCATTCTATAGTATCAGGACAACCTCTTTTTCTCCTTTTGACTCATCATGTGGTTTAGAAGCGAGCTACTCACACAAACCTTTTCCATGAACCAACTTTGGTCACTTTTATTTCAATGTCATATTCCATTACACGGGTGATCCAACCTACTCTCTTCTCATTCAAGTCCTTGTTTAGGAGAAAGTCCTTGACACCAACATGAGACACTAATAGTTTTATCTTTTTGTTTGAGACCAAGTGTCTGAACTTCTTCAAACTCCTAATGACAACAAGGACATGCTTTTCAATAAAATAATACCTTACTTCATAATCTTCCAGGCTCTGACTGAAGAATGTTATGGGCTGCTCTGATCCTTCTCTATTCAGTTGTACCAAGATAGCTGAGATTGTGTCTAATCCTCCAAAATCATACAACATGAAGTACTTTGAGAAGTGTGGGTTGATAAGAGTTAGAGCTTGTGATATTGCATGCTTGATGGCATAAAAATATATTTTCCTTATTTTTCCATTTGAATGCAAGTCTCTTCTTCAACATCATTGTCAAAGGCTTCACAAGAGTGGAAAAATCAAGCACAAATCTATGAACAAAGTTTATTCTTCCCAAGAAGATTTGAGAGATTTCTTGTGTCATGGCAATGGAAGTGTTCGATGGCTTAAAATATTTCAGATCAATTGTTATCCCTTCTCTTGAGAGAATGTGGCCCAACATTTTTCTCTCATGTGCCAAGAATATACACTTCTTTGGATTCAATGATACTCTGAATATTCTACATCTTTGAAATACTAAACATTTCCTAGGTGAAAGAGGTGGTCTGTTGTATTCTTTGAGAAGATGGTGATATCATCTATATACACTAGCACTACCTTGTTGATTAAGCCTTTGGATGCCATATCCATAGCTCGCTGAAATGTTGTTCCAGCATTTGACAGTCCAAATGCCATCTTCTTGTAAGCATATGTACCCCATTATGTAGTGAAGGTTGTCTTGAACTGATCTTCTTCTTTCACCATTATCTGGTTATATCCTGAGTATCCATCTAACAATGGAAACCTTTCAGAACTAGCTACAACCTGTAATATTTTTTCCATTGAAGGAAGTGGATAGTGATCCTTGACTGATTCTCTATTTAGATCACAAAAGTCTACACACAATATGAATTATCCATTTATCTTTCTCACTCGCACCAACTTTACAACAAAAATTGAATGTTTGATAGGGAAGATGATGCTAGCCTCAATCATCTTGTTAAAATCCTTCCTCATGAGAGGTTCAATGTGAGGATTCATTGGCCTTTGCTTCTGTCTGATAGGCTTGGATTATGGACCCAGCTCAATAGTATGTTGTGCCAACTTTGGGTTGAAACCTCTTAAATATTTATAAGTCCAAGAAAATACATCTAGGAATTCTTGACAAAGTTGAACAAATTCAAATTTCTCTTGTGGGGTACTTACTTTTCTAATTTGCAATGTCTTGCCTTCTTCTACTAAAATGGGCTTTGAATCTTCACCCTTTACCTGAATGTTTTCTTTCTATTTTTGAAAATTTTCATTCAGGTTGAAGATTGACTCTAAGGTTACAAGATCATTTGGTGATTTGTTGGTTCTTAGGTGCACCACTTGGTTACCATACTATTTTTCCAACTTGTCTTGGTTTCTAGTGGAGAACTCATCTTCTTCTTGTAAAAAAATGACAATTTACTGATTGTTCTCAAAGACCTTCCAACTTGTATTGTTATCTGGAATAGATGGTCTTATAACAACCTTGATATGAGGCTGAGATTTATCACTTTTGATACTTTCTACAACATCAAATGCTACCCCAATTATTGCCATTCTATTTGTTGCTTCATTCTTCTTCCTTGGGATGGAATTGATGCTAAAAGATTCAAAATCTTCAATGAGATCCCATACCCTATTTTTGTAGTTCTTCAACAGATCATTCTTAGTAGAATTTTTTCCTCTAACTTGATTCACAATCAGCTCACTATCACCAAATACTTGCAAGTTTTTTATACTTCTCTTTCTTTCCCAATGCAATCTGTGAATTAAGGCTTCATACTCAGCTGTGTTGTTTGAACAAGAAAACTGGAAATGGAAAGTTGAGTAATACTTTGTGCCTTGAGGTGAAACAATCATAGCTCCTCCTACACATTTTATACTCTTGAGCCATCAAAGAATGACTTCCATACCTCATTATCATCCTTGTCAAATGTATGCTTAGTTATGCTAGGGAGAGGATGATTCTCTTCATGCAAGCAATAGTCTCCTAATTCGATTCTTCCGTTTCCTTGTAAGGCTCAAAAGCATGCCTCTTGTTCACCCATTCATCAAGGGTCAAGTATGGAATACATCCAACCTTGGTATCAGCTTCATGGGTGCTTGTATAATCCTCTTGATCAAATGCTAAACAATTTACATTTATTGGACTCGGTGTGTGAGGCTCAATATGGAAGTTTGTCATAGGCTCAGATCTGATTGTAGCCTTAGATCCATACCTTGTTCTGAATAATGTGTGTGACCAATCAATAGACAAATAACCTCCAATTTTAGCATTAAAGTCTTTTGACAAATATAATGCAAAGAGCGGTGACAAGTCTATGATTGGTACATCTTAAAGATGGTCACATTGGGACATGTATTTAATGTCGGGATCAAATATTTGATTACTCTAACTATTTTTACTAGTTTACCATCAAATTGTACCAAATATTTGAAATGAATTCATATTGAAGACCCATCTTATCATTATTTGTTTTGGTATTACAGAGCTACTTACTCCAGAATCAATCATACAATTATGCACCAATTTATCTCCAATGATCAATGAGATATAGAATGGTGGAGGCTTCAAATTTTATTTTGTTGTCTCCATGATTTCCTTCAGATGAGCTGTAGTGGTAAGAACTTTCTCTTGTTGATTGGGTGACTGATTTGATGTTGACCAATTTTCCATAATAGCTTGCAATAGGTCACTTTTTCCTGGATAGCCAATGATTCCCACATTGATATGTTTATATTGGTTTTCTTCATCTGCTCAATGATGTTGAATGGAGATGAACATCTCTCAATTGCCCTCTCTTTGCACATTCTTCTCTTTCACATGGGCTATTATAGTTGGCATTTGAGTTGGTCTAGAAGGTGGCTTGGGTTACTCCCCATTGGGAGCTGCACTTTGATTGCTAACAACTTGTGGAGTGATGGAGGGTTATGGATCACTTAAATTTGATGACTTTCCTTCTCAAATGTTCCTCCTCTTGGACCATGTATTGGCTATTAAAATTTGAGAAGGTGCTTGATTCATACCATAGAAAATTTATAAGTGTGGTCTCATTCGGAGTTTCCTCTTGTTGAGATGCTCCCAGTTGTGGATTTACTTCTTGGCCTATTTCTTGTTCTACACCAGTTGTTTTCACCATCATAGCTTGATTCAAATCACCATTAAAACACATTGACTTGTTATGAGGTTGATTTCATGGGAAATACCACTCATATTCTTGAACCATGTTATTTTATCTGCTACTAAGGCTCTAGATTTGATGCAACATTAGGATTTTAAAGATTGCAATGGTCTATTAGCAGGAGGCATGACCTAGTTCTGATTTATGTTTTGAATGGGTGGCATGTTAGGCTGATATGGAAGTCTATTGGGTTGAGTTTGAGGTCGATATGTGAAAGATTTTATGAATCGTATCGAAACTATGCACCACAAAGAAGTTTTAGTCAAGTTGAATCGCAATGGATCCAACGTAATCACAAGGAAGAATCGATCAACAACTAAATAACTTGCATAATAGAATAAATCTTGCTCATAAGAAAAGACAATGGAGTGTCTTGGCATGATCATAAATGAATAATGAAAGCGTACATATAGGGTGCTCAGTAACCTTAGTGCATGACTCAATGAAAAACTCTAAACCTAACCTAAACCTAACCCATGTGAGATGACCCTCCAGTATGTGAGGAGGACACATAGGATAACTCACACCAACACCCCCCTTCATCGAAGCTGGGGTAGCGGCTATGATGAGTCAGAAAAAAAAAGAAGTCACTCCTAAACAACTAAGAAATATGTGTCAATGGGGCCCGCCAACTAAAGGCCTAATAAGGTTCCCATATACAAACATAATCTTCCTAAAAGAAGAATAAGAAAAGGACTACTTAGCCTAAAGAAGATGAGCAGTTGTAGAAGACCTCACCCCTAGAAGAGACCGTAAGTGAAGAAACTTCATCTCAATGACGGGCTTGGTAAATAAATATGCAATCTGATTAGCTATTTCAAATGTACTAAATTTCGATGATGCCATCATGAATAAGCTATCGTATGAAGTACATATGGGTCTCAATGTGCTTTTTCCATGATGCTGAATTCGATTTCTACAAATAGAGATAGTTCTCATGTTATCACAATAGATAATGGTAGGCCACCGAAACTAGATTCCAAACTCACGAGAAACCCTGTACCCAAATAGCTTATGTGGCGGTGTTAACTACTCCTCTGTATTCTTCCTTTTATATGATATCATAATTGCATTCTACTTCTTACTAGACCAACTAATATGACCCAAACCAAGAGAGAAACTATAGCTAGAAGTAGATTTCGATGATCTAAGTCATTGGCCCAATCAAATCAGTGAACCCAATTAAGTCAATATCTACCCTCCATGAACATGATAAGTGATCCATTTAGTTGCTTTCTAATGCAACTCTTGTTACTCATGTATGAATCTAGACACGATCCCAATAGCATATGATAAATCCAATCAAGTGTGAGTCAAGTAAATCAAGCTCCCCACCAACTATCAATAAAGAATACCATCAACCAAGGGATTAGGTAAATCTGAAACCAAATTAACCCCGAAAAGGAAAGGAGTAGGAGAAGACTTGCAATCGACATCTAAAAATGAGTTAGTAAATAAAGAGCATACTTAGGTTGTGAAATAAAAACTATTGAGTCAAATTGTGAAATATGGATCCCAAGGAGGTAATGAAGCGGACCTAAGTCACCATGGAAAATTTATTTGCCAAGGAGATCTTCACGTAGAATCAATAATAGAGGAAGAGCTTCCTATGATCAACAAGTCATCAACATAGAGAACAAGAATGAGTATGGAGTCATATTGTCATAGAATATAAACATTTGGGTCATAGTGACACCAAGTGAACCCTGATGTAAGTAAAAAGGATTCCATCTTAGCATACCAAGCACAAGGGGCTTGGTTTGAGGCCATAAAGAGACTTCTTTAACTTACATACGTGGGAGGGATCTTAGACATAACCCGGAGGGCTTTTCCACATAGATCTCTTCTTCTAGGTCACCATGAAGGAAGGCACTCTTAACATCCATTTGATGGACTTTCCATCTGCTTCAATGTGGCAATGGCTAGGGGCCGCTTTAATAGAAGTCATCTTTGCAACTAGAGAAAAGGTTTCAGTATAATCATCCCTAGCTATCTCGAGAGAAACCCTCAACTACTAATCACGCTTTAAAATTTTTGATGTCTCCATCTACTCCATAATTTGTTTGGAACACCCACTTACACCGAACAATATTTCTTCCTTTTGAAGAGGGGTGAGATCCCAAGTATCATTCTTCATGAGAGATGAATACTCCTCATCCATGGCAGAATCCCACTTAGGAATACCAGAATCCTCCCGAAATAATGTGGATTAGAAGAAGAGGTGAAGAAAGAGTGGGGTCCAATGAAATCTGAGTGAGTACATCTCATATCCGAAGTATCTCCAACTAAATCTCCAGCACTTTGCAAAGTTTTCCTAGCCCAAAGAGGACCATGAGGATTAGGCTCAAATTCGAAGATTATTCACTTGAGTGAGAAAGGACATAGTCCTCATCATCACTACTATTAGAATCAAAGACTCAAGGTCGATGGTTGGGAGGATCTAGAAGAGGAGCACACTCAACAAAAGATCATCATCGATGAGTCGAATCTGAATCGGTGAGTGAAGAACCTCAATAGGTTGATATATAGAAGTCGAAGAATTCTCATCGAACTTAAAAATTCTCTCAATATACATCTCATGAGAAGTAGGATTCATCAATTGATATCCCTTCACACCATCAGGATACCCTACAAAGATACAAGGTTTAGATTGTGGTTCTAAGGCCTTGTGTTTCTTCTTTAGAATCTGAGCCATAGCCTTGGATTCGAAGAATCACAAGTGCTCAAAATCAGTCTTGCATCCAAACCAGGCTTCAAAGGGTGTCATCCCTCTTACTTCCTTGTGTGGAACACGGTTCTAAATGTAATTTACACAATTCACTGCTTCGGCCCAATACTGCGGAGGAAGAGACTTTGATTGAATCATAGAAGTGGCCATCTCCTTCAGAGTATGGTTCTTTCTTTCTGCGACTCCATTCTATGAAGGGCTATAAGAAATTGTATGTTGCAAAGAGATCCCTTCAAAAGTACAGAAATCTATGAACCTATTATTTACATATTCACCTCCATTTTTAGTTCAAAGAACCTTGATAGACTATTCCACTGCTTTCTCGTGAAGAGCCTTAAATTCTTGAAATTTTTCAAAGACTTTAGACTTAAGCTTAAGAAAATATACCCAAGTATATCATAAAAATTCATCAATGAAGGTTAACACATAAAGAGATCTAGTAAATGAAGGAGAAGGAAATGGACCAGAAATATTGTTGTGAACAAGATCCAAGGGATGAGTAGCTCTCCAGGATTTTCCTTTGTCAAAGTTCTTTTCAGGATGCTTTCCAAGGGTACAACCCTCACAAATACCCTTAGAAAACTTGACGCAGGCTAACCCGTTGACCATTTCATTTTGGCTCAATTGTTCTTTAGTAGATAATATAGATGTCCAAAATGCTCATGTCATAGCTTACTAACCTCATTTGCATGAGTGGGCAAGGTAAAGTGGGCATAGAATTAGAAGTAAAGTGGTAAAATCATGAATAATCACCGAGGTAGGACCAAATTCCACTCACATTCCTTCACCAAGGTGAGTAATTTGGTAAACCGATAGGAGATTGGTAGAGAGATCAACAACATGCAACACTTGGTTAAATGTTACCCCATCCATCTCTATTGATCCACTACTGAAACCCGACACTTTCGTCTTGTCATTACCCATCATGATTTGGGAGATTCTACAAGGTTTGATGTTGGAAAACTCAACATGTGAAGAACCCATGTGGTGTGAGGCACCGGAATCTATAATCCATGTCGATGAAGGAGAAACTCTGGCTACAAGGGCCTTTCCTTTCTTCTTATCATTTTGAGAACCTTTTGAAGCAAAATACTCGGCCTTTGGAGCACTTTCCTTTATGGATTCCGGAACTCTTATTTTATTCTTCTCAAGTAAATGAGATAAGTGATCAATCTATTTCTAAAAATAGTGGTGCTTGACGTGACTGAGACTTCTTAATAGAACACAAAAACTTGCATTTTGTGCCTTAAGCTCAAAAGTTGAAGTGTTTGTGTCATTTTGGTTTGATCTTGTTTCTTTCTTATTTTTAGTCTTCTTCTTTTCCTTCTTTCCTTGCTAGTATTTGCTACAAGGGCATGTGACTTGGACTTGAGAGACCCCATTTGAATGAGTTTGTCCTGTTCTTGAATGAGTTGGGATGAAAAATAGTCAAAGGTGGGCATAGTCCAAGCATCGACCAAAGCATATTTTGTAGCATATAAAGTTGACACGAAGATAGAATATTCAGGACCTAGCTTAGAGAGAATAGACAAGATCAATTGAGAATCATTCTTCTCTACTTGACATCCCTTTAACAACAATCTAATGTGGACAAATTTCAAGAAGAAAGCTTCTAGGTTTTCACCCTAGTAGTTCATTTCCCAACTCATGCACTCTTATGTCATCTTGTGTCAAAACATCATGTAGTATTTTCCACATGATTTAGGTGTTTTGTATGCCTCAATGTGGAAGAGCAAGTTAGAAGAAATAGACATGCAAAGAAGACCTAAAGCTTCATCACTATATTTTAACCACTTATATTTTTAGGATCATCATCTAGTTTAGTTTCATTTCCCATGGTGATGCGATATAACCCTTTACCGCTTAGTTTCATAATCATTTTTATCTCCATTTGAAGAATTTGAATAGCATAAGAAAAGGAATTGAATGTGCATCCATAGTGAAGAGAGAGAGAAGAAATGTAGAAAAGAAACACAACCACCCAGGACAATATAATAACCCCCTGCTTTCGGCACTTCAGTTTAGTGCGTTGATTACAATCGGGTTTGTGCGTGTGGTTGGAAACACTTGGTAACTCAACTTGCAATCAACATAATAACTCACAAGAGAGGAGACTAAAATAGTGTTTCATGGAGTGCAGCAAAAAAATAAGACACCATAAACAAGCAAAAATAAAAAACAAGGCAAGAGGCGAAAGCAAATCACAGTTGTGAGAAAAAATGTCTCGCGTTGCAAAGAGAAAACCCCCACAGCTGCTATGGTGGATGCGCTCGGTGAGTCGCAAGCAATAATAAGGGTAAAATAAAATTATTTTAAATGAACTCGAAGGAGTTCAGAGGTCTTCAAAATGCCTGAAAAATGATCGGAAGGGAAAAAAAACTCAAAGTGTCACTGCACACTTGAGCTCACGATTAGTAAAAAAATGAAAATTAAACACCTAAAAAATTATCATGTGGAAACGTCCAATTTAGCTAATTTAAGGCTAATGGGAGTTAAAAAATGATTAAAAACATTTAATTTAAATTTGATTTAAAAAAAAAAATACTAACTAAAAATTAATCACAAATAAAAAAACTAACCCTAAACCTAACCCATGTAAGATGACTCTACAATATGTGAGGATGACAAATAGGGTAACTCACACCAAAAATATGGATGTCTAAAATTTTGAGCTTACTACCTCTTAAGTGTCACCAACTCATGACCGATTTTTTTAGTTTCTTCATGACTTCTTGGACCTCATTTGAGGCACTAAAATATGAGGTAGAAGGTTCAGTTGAATTCTAATGTCTTGGAGTAGGAATGGGAGTTGATGTGGGTGTTTGACTAGTACTTAGAGCTCCTAATTCTAGATATAGAGGTATAGGTGGCCTTGGTGCAAGTTTACCACCTTGAATCATGAAATTTTCAGCTCTAATAGAAATTTTATAAGATGTGGGTAAAGTTATACCTCCTATGGATTGAATCATAATATAAATATCATAATTTAAAGCTTTAAGAAATTATAGGAAAGCACCTTCAGCTGCTCGTCTCACGGCTAATGGAATCCTATCCAATGTCCTTTGAAATATGAAGTTGAAATATGTCAATTATTCATTAGGAGCCCTCTTAATGGTTTTCAATTGTTATAATAGAGATAGGTTATCCCCCTTTTCTCTAAATAGATTGTGAAGATCTATTCACGATGGTACCAATTCCAAATAGAGTCTATTGTTAGACTCTGAACCATTTCAAACCTTTATCCTTCAATGATGAGGCTAATAATTTGACCGCAATGTCCATCTCAATGATTTTGTTAATTGCACTGAGACATTTAAAATGTCTTGAATGTGGTCACTAGGAGTAGTCTTGTTTTCTCCAATGAAATAGGGAATGTTCTTCAATCTGCTGCAATCGAACCGGATTTTGTGCATTAGAGCAAGTGGGTTGTTGCTAGTGAAATTGACATAAGGATTAGGCTACGCCATCCCGATTGGTTAAAGAAATCTAGTTGATTAATGAAAGGCCTACCGGTGGAGGTGTTGACAAAGTTTTGTTTGGTTGAGATGGATACCTTTGAGATCTTCTTCCTCTGCTTGCTCTGTCTGGGGACAAGTGTAGATAGACAAACAATCCTTCTTCTCTAGTTCTTGATCTAGTCTAAATTCTTCTCATGAATCTACCAATCTCGGGCTCTTTTGAAACAAGTGGAATATGCCTCTCATGGAGTCTCCAAATTTGTAATTTCAAAGCTCCTTACAAGATGAAAACTTACAACAAGTTCACATCAATCTTGCTGCAATAAAAATGAAGACCCCTTGGTCCCAAAGAAAGGCGTTCTCAAGCTTGATGCGAATCACAACACCCCTGAATGTACAACTCGATGGGTTGAGAATTTCATTGTGATTGCATAACATGGAGCATCTCTCAAAGTGTGGGACTTTGTGAATTGAGAGAGCTCTCCGGATGAAGGTCGTTCCTATTCCTCTATTTAGGTACACACGTTCATATCAGCAGAGGATATACTCTAAAACCTACTCTAACTTTCCAAGGAGACAAGGTTAAGGAAATGTAAAAAATAAAACCTAAAATAATAAGGGTGATACACCAAAGGAATGATGAAACAACTAATTTTCAATAAACAAAACCATAAAAAATTGCAATACAATCATGATGCACATATAACTGTGGATTGCATTAGAGCTCAAAAAGGAGACAATGAACGAAATAGAGGGTTAAAAATTTTCCATCGACATGCATTATCACTCCAAAAGTTGATACAGTGCATTAAAATGGCCAAGAGGCACAAAATTGCATTACAATTTGAATGGGAGGCTTGGAACCCCACAAATCCACTTACGAGCAAGAGAATAAGGGAGGGTGTAGATAAAAATGTCCAACCCTTGACAATGAACCAAGATCTTACCTTTGTAGATGAAGCAAAGAGAGGAGAAGAAGAGGAGGAGGTAATTCTGATTTGGAAGCTCAGCCACCAGCCATCAATGCCCCTACAAATTCACCTACAATATGTCCATTCTAGTTCCCCATGGAAGATCAAATCAAATTTTGGTAGTTGAATCAATCGAGATCATCCATTAATGGCATGAAAGACATTTCCTATTTTTCACCAACATAACCTTTCCAAAATTAAAATTTCAGGATTCCATGTTGTAGCAGATGATGAGACCTTTCCAAAAAGTCTTATCTTCCTCAAAGCTGAGCTTTCAAACAAAATATATGGCCATTTCAAGATTTAACCGCAATTTTCTATAAAAATGGCCCGAGAGTCTAAGAGCTTCAAGGTCCGAAACCCGAAATCAGGCACAGGGATGATTTTTGTATTTTATGCCACTTAATGATTGTGTAATTTTGAAATTTTTTTCCCACCCATCTTCTTCGATAAGGGCCTGACATGGATTTTCCGAGCATCGACAGAGGTGAGGGCTACTTTACAATTTTATACCTTTTCAAAACAAAAACCAAAAACCCAAAGCTCGTCCGATGACTCACCTCCTTCTTTTCTATTTTGCATTTGGCAAAAATTTCTATGGGCTCGTGGGCCCACACTTGAAAACTATTCCATTTTTTGAAAACTTGCAAAAGTTCCAAAATGCACTGCAGACACGCTCACTCGAATTTACACTTATTGCGAAATTTCCTCCACGGCTTGACTATTTAGCAAAAGAAATCATCCCTGGGCTTGTGGATCCCACAATGTAACTCATTCCTTTTGTGAAAAGTGTAAATTTCCAACATATCTCCCGCTAGAACCTCAGTAACATAGATTTTCCCCTTTCGAAAATTCTTTGATTCGCAGTCCGGTTTGAAAAATATCCTTCCTGTGCCCACCGACCCGTAACTTGAAAAATATGAAGAGTTAGAAGGACTTGTTTACATTTTTAGAAACGAGAAAAAATTTCCTATCTGATAAAGATATTTTTAGGAAACCCTAGGTTTAAAAATATATTAAAAATTCATATCAAGCACAAAAGTGGGGAAAAGGGGGTTAGTTGACTAAAAATAAGAGTGAGCTTATATTACACAACAATAAGTTCACATTTTAAAGGATATACAACTAATAAATCTATTTACAAATTAAGGGAGATACATTCCCGAAAAATGACAACCATAATTTGTCTTTTTTTAAAAACTAAGTACTTTTGATTTAATCAATACATTTTAGATTTAAAAAGATTCCATTACAATGAGAATACCCTAGGATCCTCATGGAGAAACACCAATCTAATATTTTCTTAGAATCATTTTTATTTAGTTCCATGTGATAGAGAAAATTAGATGATTCTATCGATATCTTGTTTGCAGGAAATAGAGCTCGTATGCATAAGTTATAGCAAATGCAAAAGTTATGGCTCGCTGAAATTTTTGGGTAACTAACAAATTTTGGGGATTGTGCATAGGTTGAACATGTGCACACTCATCAAGTGGACCAATGAAAATATGACACATGGAAATATGGAAAATAAATAAATAACAATATTAAAAATTTAGCCACACCCATTTATTACTCCACATTGGCCACATTATTTAATTTCCAATTAAATTTGCCAACTATTATCCTTATATTTCAATACATTTTCCAATTTATTAAAATATCCATGCACAAATACCTGCCATGTCACACCCCTTATCTCTCCAATCACCCACATTGAGCACCCCATCCTTGGGGATAAGATAGCTCTTAAGCTATTAACAACATACAACAACCACCTATATAAATGCCTTCCTATTTTCATGCCCAACAAATGTGGGATCTTATCCCTATGGAAAATGTGCCCCACATGGAGTGGGATTTGAACCTAGGCCTACTTGGGTAAAAGGATAAGCACCCAACCATTGTACCCGGAGCTATGAAGTGTTATAAAAGGAGCTATGTTTTATTAGTATAGACACGGAAAGTGACTGTGTTATTGTTTTGCTCATAACTTGAGCTAGAGATGGAATTTTGAGATGAAGTAAAAAGTGACTCCTATTATTTTTGGTAGAGGAATGTGATGAGAATATCATATTCTTGTATAAATATTTGTAAAAAAAAATTCAATAATTTAATCGATTGGTCCCATTTAATCGGACCCATAGATGTAGGCCACAAGTGCTGAACTCCATTATCAATTCTTGTGTCAAATTGCTTTGTGATTCATCTCTTTATTTTCTATTTTTACATAGTACTTTCAGTTTTAATTATTTTATTAAAAATACAAAAGGATATAATAGTCAATTTTTATATCAAAAATTAATAAAAATAAAAGTTAAGTGTGTGCACAATTGCTAGTTAAAATTGATTTTTAGATCAATATACAAATAATAAATCTATTTATAAATTTAAGGGAGATACATTCCTAGCCAAATGACATCCACAATTTGTATTTTTTTAAAACTAAGTACTCTACAGATTTAATCAATACATTTCGATTTAAAAAGATTCCATTACAATGAGAATACCCTAAAATGCAGTTTTTAAAAAGCATCCTAAAACATGGAATAAACATGTAATTTAAAAAAAAAAATAGATCTCTATCTAAGCATACATATTTCCAAACCAATTTTACAAACAATTTTGGGATAATAATTTACAAGGGTTCCAGTTTTATAGTACAAATTCAAGGTACTCCACACAAGGAAGAAACAAGACTAAAATATTTGGAACACTTTTACTTTATTTTGGTCTCAAATACAAATGTCTCCATCCCATGAACAACTAACACCTCGATAATCTTTTCCTTCATCTTCACTCACAATAAAAAGTAAGGGGAGTAGGAAACGCTCCTCCCAACCTATTACAATGAGAGGGGAATGCCACCCTTCTTATTGTTCCCCAAGCCCCAAAATAGAGCAATAATGGACATTAAGCGACCATGAAAACTTCACAAAGGCATCCAAAACACAACAAACACATAAACAACACTTGCACATACATTTAAGAACACAATGAAAAGAATCCATTTACAATTTTCCAACAAATACAAGGGCTTCCAATACAATCTCAAAGGAGAGGAGAACATGGAGTCATCTCCTTATACCTCCCATGATGGATGGGGGTCCATAGAAATCCTCCAAGTGCACTTTCACATTCACACACAACACCTTTTCTCTCCACAATCAAGAATGTAAATTTGATATATAATCATTTTACCTTGACATAGGTGGAGCACACCACACATACTCCCTTCAAAAATCCTCACAAACTCTCTTTTATCTCCACAAAACTGAACTCCACTTCCCTCTCCTAACACCATGATAAGTTCAAGATCTACCTAACCCATAAAATTCATAAACATGCACCAATTTACAACACAATAATATCACAATGCAAAAATAAGAACAATTCTTTAAGGAATAAACCCTAGCCTGCCATATCAAAGGACTTCAATCTTCAAGCAACAACCTTCCAATTCAAATAAAAAATATAAAAGCAATCTTCAAAGTTCTCAAGTAAGAATTCCATAGAATTTTCCATGAGCATGTAAGTGTATAATTAAAACAAGTAACCCCCAAAACTCCAAAATGACTTCAATAAATAGAAAAAGAGGAGAGGGTGGTGAGGTGGCTCCATGTAGGATACCACATCACTCTTCCTCCAATCCACTTCACTTGGAAAAACAAAAATAAAAATACGCATAAATGGGTTAGTGAGGGTATGACAAGTTCCTCTTACGTACACAAACATTCACTGAT
The DNA here is from genome assembly GCA_018340775.1 of Taxus wallichiana var. yunnanensis. Taxonomy (NCBI): domain Eukaryota; kingdom Viridiplantae; phylum Streptophyta; class Pinopsida; order Cupressales; family Taxaceae; genus Taxus; species Taxus wallichiana. Next base: position 336,414,883 of record CM031237.1, on the reverse strand, counting down.
ACTTTCAAAGGACACAATAAAAGAATTTGTAAGAAAGTGAAAGTAATTACCTCTTTTCCCATCAATTTCAGATCATGAGAGATAATTTTGACCCTTTACACCATAGGTAAGCATGGTAGGTGAGTTTAAGAGGCATGGGCCAAGAATAACTTTTCCCACAAGCCTTCAAAAGTGGCCTCCAAGCCCAAATTCGAGATTTGAAGGATGGGGGATAGTACACAACCTAAAATCAATAAAATCTATAAAAATAAATTAAAAAGGTATCAAGGAGAATTTAACCCATTAAATGCCCATATATTCAAATCTAAAATTAACTTAATCACATGATTAATTAACTAAACCAAGAACATTACTTAAGCAATAATAAAGTGAGAATTACATCACAATAAATAAATCACATACCAACTAAATAAATTAAATAAAACAAATTAAACAATCACCCAAACCCATTTTTCACACATGAGGTTACCCCCCCATGGTAAACCTTATAACAAACACAATAATACACATGACACAAAGTTTCCAAGGTGACCTTGTTGCCAATATCCAATATTCCTTCATTGTTAGTCTCCTAGCCCCTTCTTGTTATCGTGATATAATTTCCTGCAACCAATCAAACAACACCCCTTCGGTCTCAAGGCCGCATCAAATACATCAATAGATAAGACACACATACATATAATCCAATCAACATCATACATGTAGCTATATAATCATTGTAACACCCACTTAGACACACAGAAGGACAACAAGAAAAATATCAAATAATTTTTTTTACTTGCTTGAAGTTTATACGACACTATAAGTGTTCTCAAAGGGATAAAACCAAATTATGATAAGCTTGACACAAAATTGACCACATAAGAAACAAGATAAAATACGACACCCATCTCGAACAATTCACTTTTATCTTTGACAAGGCACAACATAATAGTCTAAACACAGTACACACTTACAACTAGGGTCTTCCTACGGTGTAATATATAGGATTAAGAATTTTTTTATAATCATATTTCAATTATTAACTTAAGTTCTAGAACTAAAACTAAAACTACCTTTTCAATCGTGGGGATCAAAATGTTTAACATCATTGAAGAAAGGGTTACAATGTCCCTTCACAAGATTTAGAGATAAGCTCAATTTTAATTCATCTTTATTATCTCATTATTTGTTAACGATTTGTTCATTGAGACTTTAAAATTAATATGGAATGGGTAAGATTCTCATCTATATGTTCTCTTGATTAAGCTTGACAAATGAGTACAAATTAGGTTTTTAAATAGATAAGTTAGATTTAATTATTTCTTGATCAATTACCTGTAATTTCTATAACCTTATTATCCTCCTAAAATCTTATCATTGACTACATTTTAATATCAATTTACACCCCACAACATCAAGGATAATTTTTATCACTATAGCTTATAGGTAAAAGTTATATTCTTTTTAACACAAGTAGATAGTTTCCTTTTTCCACTTAAAGAATCTTGACTTCATCTATAAGATAAAAACATTTTATATATATATCATTTATAAGGGTTACCATACCATTACATTATTGTCATAACCTATAAGGTTTTACTACACAAAATTATAAATCAAAAATTTTACCGTTACCCTTTTGTGATAACTAAACATGGTTACATCATTCCCTACCCAACATGACACACAATCCAAAGATGAAAATGAATCTAATGTACTTTTCTTGAAACAAAAGGTAAACAATATTGGTCAAATCAAAGCTAAGATATCTTTCAAAGTTTCTATAATACAAAAAAATACTCATAAAAATGTTGTGATCATATTTTATCATTCACAATAATATTTACATGTTTTACAAATTTCCAAAATACCATTCCATATTCTTATAAAACATTAAGCATTGAAGAAAAATAACCTCATAAGAAAAACTGATGCAAATTTCTACAAGCCTTTCCTTTTCTACTCAAAATCCATCTACACATTTATTATCCTGAGTTAGTTTCGAGAACTGAGCATGATAAGAACTACACATAACAACACTATTCTACGATTTAACAATATCATGAAAGGAAACATTCTATTTCAAGAAATGGATCAAATATTTAACCACTAATTAATTTATTAAGACAAAAATAAAATTTCCACCATGCCAACTAAGAAGGAAGCCATATGTTTCAATTCAGAATAATGTCTCTAGAAACAAAAAGAGTTTAAAAACCAATCAGGTAAGACCATAGACCTTCTAAGTTGGAAAACAAATGTCAATTGTATTTGGATTTTAATTAGGTAATCCTATAGATTGCATTATTGAAATCTAATACTCCACCAATCAATCTTTATTTTCGTAGAGAATTCAAATGTACCAGTTACGACCATTGTCTCAAAAATGACAATAGTTTAACAATCATTCAAGAAGGGGCCATTGGCTTCGTAAGTCAAACAAGAGTTATAAATTTCATTAAGATTTAAATAACGTAATCATATGCGTTATATGATTGAAATCTAATGCTCCAACCATCCACCATAATTTCCTTATCTAATAAGAGAATCCACAATTCTAAAGAAAAGAAAAGAAGGGATAACATAATGTTTGAAATAGGCATTTCCTAATAACCTAGTTACTTGATATATCTAACTACGGAACAACAAAAATTATCATAACTACCCAATTCCTTCATGAAAATAAGTATTATAAACATCCATTAAAGTTTCATAGCACTTTATATTCATAATCCTCAATTAATCTATATTTTCGGTTTATATAAATGGATCACCACTTTCTCATCCCAAGTTATTTTAAGGTTACCATTATTACCATATTCAAATCCACTCTTATATATGAATTTACATGTTTCACCAAATTCCATTATATCAACAAAATTTTCATTCATAAATCAACAAACTATCTATATATATAAATACCCCAAATGTCATTAACAATCTTAACAATCTCTATCATAAGTCAACAAGATATCAAAAATATATATCACCCAATTTTCATTAACAATAATAACAATTTCTATCAATCATCCCTTATTAGAATAAGGCAAGGTAGTTCTAATAATAACTTAAAACTATACATAAATGTACATATGTATTTTTAAATTTTAGCGATTATATTTAGTTACGGTTCAAAATCTATAAGTAATGGTAGAAGTGCCCCTTAAATAAAACATTAAACGTCTTGAACCTATACCGATTTATCATTAGATAATTGTATATATATATATATATATATATATATCTTGCATCATAATCAATTCTATAGTAATAACCAAGGTGAAAAGACTAAGTAACCGAGACACTAATAGCCTTATTACTTCCTCCATACTTAATTATAACCATGATAGTCAACCACATATATAGTTTTATAAACATGTAAGATGCTTTGAATATTAGAATCTTACAGCTTATGTAGCCACATGAAAAGAGAACATGGAGATCCAATTGACCTTGACTAAACTCAAAACTCAAGGTTTGGTGATACCAATGAAATAACCTTGATTACACAGTTTTTTGTCATGGCCAAACATAGATGATTAAGTGCCCAAATAAAATAAAATTCCTCCCAACCCGGATCGGGTTTGAACCAACGTTTTCTAACTAAGGAAAGGTTGACAAAAACACCATGCAACACTTTTTCAACATACCCATAACGTACTTGAGAGCCACATGATCATGATATCAACTAAACAATTTATTTAAGGAAAATAGAAAAGGGTTTATAAACCTATAATTATTAAAAACAAATCACATACCCAGATAAGGTATTCCCATATAGTGAAAACAACTCAAGTACCTAGATTCATAATTCATAGATAAAGAACAAACTTGAATAGCTAGAAAGGAAGGAAAAGACACACACACACACACACACAAACAAATATATATATATATATATATATATATATATATATATATATAACTTGTATGAAAAGAAAAATATTTATAGTTATCCAGTTTATATTTTTTAACAACAAAAATTAATAGCTATTAAACAGCTTGATAACCAAGGTACTCATTTCAAGAATACCAATAAGTAATAGAAGTAGATCATTCAATCAAGTATGAAAATGTAAAAGCAAGAGTAAGAGGAATAAATACCGTTGTCCACCATTAATATTTTGACATTTTTATTGTTATAACAAAAAATTCGCAAGGGAAAGGAGAGGTTTCACAAGAAGGAATCTAAACCCACAATAGATCTTCAAGGAAACGTTACTCAAGGGATATTTCTCAAATGAAAACATCCACAACAACCCAAAAAACCAAAACCAAAGGAAAATCAACAAACAAACAACAAATAAATAATTGATCAACACAATCCACATAATCACATTTCACCATAATTCATAGCTATCATCGCTCGAATACAAATTCCAAAGTAAAAATTTTATCTCATACTAAAATGAAATGGTATTATGAAATCAAGCTACATTTTCTCAACAGGGGGAAAATGTAGAAGCCATCAATAGAATCAGTAGAATAAAAGTTTTTCAAATTTTTATTCAACATTACATAATCTTTTTTAAAGCTCCATTTTATTTTCACATGAGAAATCCATTAGGAACCAAAGTAAGTTATCACCCAAAATCAAATCGAATTAGTATTGAAACATACTTTAACAAAGCCTAAAAATGAGATGTAACAATATTGAGGAAAGTGAATTATCCATTATAGTTGAATATTTTTGACATCCATTTTGATGAACTTAGTGAGAATATAAAGGATCCATGTGAGATACTTATAGGTAAAGAGAGTGCAAAATTTAGACTTAAGTTAAAATAAAAATAGATTGGTTCAATAAAAAAACATGATGGAATTTTAAATACAGAGGGTTTTAATACTAATAATTCATCATCGATAACGGTGTTGTTGAAGCCAAACATGGTTCAATTTGATGAAAGTGGAGAGGATGTTTTTGGAATAGATTCAGAATTCTCATTAAAGTGTCACATATCTTATGAGGTTAACCATTTACATGACGAGATTAAACATGGCTTCAAGCATGAATTGTAAAAGGTGTGAACTATGAATGGTCAGTAGTGCATTATATTAGACACATTAACAACTTACCAAGTTATATGACATTCCAATTTGTCCTTTTTTTGGTATAGAGGTCTTCTTTTCAAGAAAATCGAATAACGAGATATGGTGAAAGGAAGTCACGAGATATACAGTGACTCGAGCCCTTAGAATGATGAGATAGAAGTAAAATAATGTAGATAGAATGTAGATACATAAAAATGCCATGAGTAAATTAGCTCAAATACATTCTATGGGTAATAAAATTCTAAAAGAGGTAATGGAAGAAATAAATAGAGCATCGTAGATAGATTTTTTCAGAGCCTTAGCTTCAAAAAGTAGCATATTTTAGAAAAAAATTGATGGAAAATAGAGGCTCTAATGCTCCATTCGTCGTTACTCTTGTTCATTCTTCAACGACTTTGTTGCTAAGTGTTGAACACTATTGTGCTTTCATTAATCATTAGTTGGATTTTCCTTTATCAAAGAGAATAATTATAATTCTACCTCTTCATCGTGCCTATTTGTGTCATTGTCATTGTTTTTCATTTGATGGCCCCATATAACGTCCGTTATGATTTTCCTATTAAAGTAAAATTGTGTTCTCTTATTATTAAGCTCAATCGTCGGTCATTGTTAATATGAATAATAATAATTATTTTTTAGTTGTAAGATTAATAAAAAATGAAAATAATGATATTATTAATTTAATTGTTGATCAACCATTATTTTATATTATTATTATTATTTTTTAATTTCGATTGAATCGATATTAATATTTGTTATCTCTATGTCATTTTGTTGTATCATTCGATCGCTCCCATAGACTTAACCACATTCTCGCACCGATGAAGGGATTACCCCATCATGGTGCCATGGTTGGTCGTTGATCCGTGTTCGCTTTCAAATGTCAACCTCTAGTTGCCTCCCCCTTTGTCAATTAGGCCTGCTTGTGTGTTGTTTTGATCGTTTAAATTAAAGGAAAGTATGATTTTTTCTCCCCCAACATGCCAGTTTGTATGCTTTTTTAATCTTCTAGGTTGGCGTAGGAGGAAGGGGTTCCTTTCTTCCTTGGTTTCTGATTTGTGAATGCTTAGGGAGGTTGTGTGTGGAAAACCTTGATGGGATTGTTTACTAATCTTGATGGGACTGAAAATAAATGTGGAACCTAATGAATTTAATTTCCAATTCCCTCATTCTTAGTAGTAACTTAGTCTGTTGTATGTGGCTTTTCCTCTAAAAAAAAAAAAAAATCATTTCATGTTGGGCGCCAATTTGAATTTCCTTATGCTTAAATTTTCATTTTGAATTGACCAAGGGTGGGTGGATTTGGTTCCCTCATTCAATTCAATAAATTTAATTGATGAAGAAAATGCATTGGTTATGTTCCACCGACTGAAATCCTTAAAGAATGTGGTCGTGTGGACTCTTTTGCTCTTATTCTATGCAGACTAGTTCCTTGTTTAAGAAGGGGGTTTAAACTTGCTGGAAATGCATTTGTTGGTTTAGAGCCTCATTTCTTGATTCTTACTCCTTTCTCTACCAAATGTGGAAGTGAATGGAGTATGGAAGTCCAGCAAGCAGATAAAAAGGGAAAGATTTCCCATCATAGAAAGCTTGTGGCTTTGTCATGTGTGTGTGACTTGGGGAAAATAATTCATTTTAGGCATGTTGAGTCTAATCTTTGTAATATTTTTGCACCCTTTTATAATATCATGCAACGAATGGTCTTCCTTCTTGAAATGGCGCCTAACAATGGATTTTGTGCTTGTTTATTTATTGCCTGGAGTGTGTTGGTTTCCCCTCTATTTTCTTTTCTGCATCGCTGGTTTTGGATGACTGAATTTCAAAAGAGGGGATTCCATTTCTTTTACTCTATTACTTTTCTTCTGAAAGGGAGCTATGTTTATGGCTTGACATTATTGTATTTTTGTTATCATCACTTTAGCAAATCTTCTTGCGTTTTTGTCGATCTCCCAAGAAATGGGTTTCTTTTAACAAGATTTAAGTTATCGCTTGATAGCCAATCTTCTATAATTTTACTTTGTGGGAATACTGGTCGGCTTGCATTATTTTTGGGAATCCATTCAAAGGATTGTGCATACGATGTTTTGCTAAAATAGATCCCTAAAATCTAAAAGAAGGAAATGGTTGTTTGCAACTCAGAGATGATAACGCCTTGATGGGGATATAGGGTGTTGAAACTTATTTTCTTCTGAGTGTGAATCTATTTTATTATTGGTTGTGTTTTCTCTTGTTGTGGCTGTCATAGTTGAAGACTATTAAAAATTGTAATCTCTCTTAAAGACCGTTGAAGTGTAAAGAACTTATAGATGTAACTACCTTGTTAATAAGTTTATAGGTAAGCATGATTACCTTCTTCTTTACTAAACTTCTGGAAATTGATAACCTTGTGATCTTGAAAAGCTCTTCAATCTATGAAATTTTCCATACATTACCAAGGATGAGAATCTGTTTTACCAGTTGAGTGGTTGTATTATATATACTTAAATGTACCATGCCCATAGATGGGTGCAGAGAATGAATTTTGATAACACTATGTTAGCTCTCACAAAAATAGAATTGGTTTGATGGCTTTGAATGTAGAGGTTTGGTTGCGTGATTGATTTTCCTTTCTTTGATGTGTTCATGTGGATCCATGAGCTCATCAAACATGGTTAGGTGTTTTGAAAAAATCAAAGGGGATTAGGAAGTAATGTTTCATTTTATACTTTGTTGAAACCATTAAGTTGAATACTGAATCTTTCAAATTCAGGTATTGCACTTGGATTATTTTATAAGTATTGGGTTATTCAGATGAGTGTAGTTATCTTTCATTCATGATGGAATTGTGTTTATTTATGTGGATTGTTAGTGAACGTATTATTAAGGGTCATAAGTTTATGACCAAACCTCTGTGTTGGTTTTGGAATTCAAAATGTGTTTGGGATGACTTGTAGTCATTTTTGAAATAGGACTCTTGTTAACTCATGAATTTGGTGATACGTTATGAGGATAGTCATGAGGTTACGAATTGAATATATTTATTTAAATACATTGTTGGCCTATGTCGGAAAATTGTTAAAAATTATTAATGACATTTGGGGATTACTTTTCCTTTATATTATTTAGATAAGTTGACGATTATGATGGAGTTGTTGTTAAGATTAATGGTTTTTTTTGTGACTCTTTTAAATGCATTTCAAGAGTGGTTTCGATTATGTTAACAAGTATTACTTTTGAAGAGATCCCGTAAGGAGGAGGTGGTAAACTCCTTGGTTAAAACTGAAACTATAGATTGGTTTTTTAGGAGGGTTATGAACCCATATTGCTATGAAACCTCCCTCTTGGAAGGATTGAATAACTTTGTTTTGTTTCGCATCTATGGTCATAACTAGTATGTTTTGACTTCTCAAGTTTTTATTTTGAGAGGGATGGATTGATTATTAGATTTCAATCACATAATATATAGGATTACATGATTGAAATCACAATACTATTGACCTTGTTTTCTCTAACCTATGGTATTTCCTTGATTAATTGAGATGTTGTTGTTACTCGAATATGTGGTTGCCTTCTTGTTGGAAGGTGTAAATATTTATATCATGTGAAGAAATTTGATTAATGGTTTGTGCTTTGATCCATTCTTGAATTAGAATGTTCCTTTCATGATATTGTTAAATGTTAGCTTACTGTTACAATGAGTAGTCTTAACATGGTCGAGTTCTCACCAACCGCTCGAGTTAATACTTGTGCGAGATGGCTTGTACGAGTCAATAAAGGAAAGATTTGTAAAGGTTTATTTAGTTTGATTTATGAATTTCCTTGTATGAATGTCAAATGTGTTGTAAATATTGCAATGGTTCTTGTAAAGGAGTTTGGAAGGCCTCTTGTCTTGGAATTTTTGTATTTGTGAAATAAGGTTGTCTTATCCTTTTGTAGCTAAACTTGTAAATGTTTTTGTGAGGAATAAAATTCAATCACCACCTTGTTATGAGTATTCATTTTGTGATATTATTTCAGTCATGAAAATTTTGTAGTGTGGCTTGACCAATTTTGTTACCTTCTTGTTCTCAACCAAAGTTCAATTGAATCTCTTGACACCTTTGGTTTGTGTGCCATGTTGAAAAGAAAAGTCATAACCATGTTTAGTTTTCTCGATAAGTAATGGTAATTTCTTCTTTCGAGCCATAAAACTTTCTTGTATAATAACCCTCCTTGGTCTTAGCATCAGTGTAATTCTAGGTACATCTTTTAGTGGGTTGGAATTTTTTTCTAAAAAAATTTAAAAAAATCAATACATATATGAATAAATAAATAATATAATAATGAAGTTGTTCTTTGTTAGTAAAATTAAGAGTCTTTAATAGGAAAGAAAGTACTGATCTACTGGTGTAAAAGAATCCACCCTCGTTAACCTAAAGCTACGAATTAAACTTTATCCTCTTTGTTGTGAAACGTTCAACAATTTTTTTAAAAATTAAGATCATTGTTGGATTTTGGGGATATAGTCAGATCTTAGTTAGTAGGGGATTTTGAATAATAACACATTAACTCTAATGATTCCATTTTGGGAATCCCATGTTTTTTTTGTTTGATGAAATTAATCAAGAGATTGCTAAATGAATTTGTTACCCAAATTCAATTGAACTTAATTCTCATTAAAAGATCGGTTAATAACTAAAGAGATCATGATGATGAAATGAATTGATCATCTCACTCTAACCTTTTCCACAATACATTCTAATCTTCTCTTCAAAGTGTGGTTAATTCTTGATCCTTGCACAAGGAGGTTGTAGTTTAAAAACTTGTGGGAGGTATAAGATACTTGTGGGAGGAATAAGAGAACACAACATTCATCAATAACTGCCTATCTTCCTCATAGGGGATTCCTTCATCATAATTCTTTATCATTAAAGCCTTTAATATTCAAAGTCGTTATTGGGAAATTCAAAAGCTTGCACAGTATCTACTTCTAAAGTATGAGAGGGAGGAAGAATAGGTAACCTATGAATGCAATCCCAAAAAGTGGTAGTAGTCCCGACACTTATCACATCGCTTTAAGTTACCCTTGTTGTGAGCTCATGGAACAAACCATCATGTAGACTTCAACATCATTTTCATCATTAGATTCTTCTTCTTGTTGTTGACCTTATTCACATGGAGCATGGGGCATGAAACATTTGTCACACCAATCAATGACATTTGTCTCCTCCACCACAATAACTCTGGCAGCTAAAGGATCGGGTACAATTTTGTTATTCCTAACTTGGGACTGTCTATTTCCAAATCCAACACGTCCCTCACCTCTATCATCGATCTTTGGTGATTTTTGAACCTGTCTCGGCCTTGATGCTTGTGTTAAGCTTGTGAGCTCTACCTAATACCCTTCTCACCTTGGGCTAATTTGTGGGAAATTTCTTTGATAAATTACCGTGAAAGTCTTCACAACTTCTTCCAAATTTGCAGCCTTGCTTGTTTGGGATTTTTCTTTGTTAACCACTTCACACCATCCCTCTTGGGAGGCTTTCTAATTACCTTGATATTTTTTTCAATTTACAAAGCCATAGTGAAGGCTTTCCTCAAATTAGCAGGGGTTTTTGTCCCTCAAGTAGTATATGCAACCTTTTTAACAAATGCATCATAATATTTGATCAAACATGATTCATCACATGACCTTATCCTAACAGAAATATCCTCAAGGTCTTATTAAACCTTGTGTTGAAATCATGTACTTGACTCATTAGGATTCTTTTTGATGTTTTCAAATTCTGTCAGAGAGAAACCTAGGGTCAGGCTTCTATCACCATACTACAATCTAATTGTGTTTCTCATCTTAGTCCAAGAATCAATAGACTTATCTAGAAAATATTTATACCACTCCCTTGCATCCTCTTCCAAAGTATGGATGAACAACTTGATATACACATATTCATGTTCAATCTCAAAATATTCCATCATATTGGTAAAAAGCTTCAAATGTTGATTACCAGGTTATAGCATTGTTTCCTTGGAGCTTTCACATTATGTTCCTTATTTCTTAAGGAACTACATTTGGATAACCACCATCCTAAATAATTTATGAGACCAAAAGTGTTTACAAAAATGGAGGTCTAGGTGGGGGTGGGCCATATTATTTTGAGGAGGTGACCCTTAAGGGGTAAAAACCGATAAGGGGCGGAGGTCTATTGACAATTTCTACACTTGTGGAGAAATGGGAAACTCAAAACTTCATTACAATGGATAACATTGGTGAAGTATACATAAGCTAGGGGATATTTTTTAGATTATGTGGTTATTGTTGATTTATTGAAAATATTACATGAAAGCTACAGTATGTGTGTTGTTACAAAACGTAATGCATCGGGTAGTCTGTAATTTCATGATACCTTCAAGAAAAGAACACATGGGACTTGAAGGACAGTTGTGTTGTCTTGATGAAGACACCGGATTGTAGAATAGGTGAAGTGTTGTGTTTTGGGAAAACAAACATAAGTGCAGATTAGATAAATTAGAGTTCATTACTAAATCTTACAAGTTCCCATTAATTTTCTTTCCTTCATGTTTAAGACATTCAATTAAATGACTCAGTTGTTTAGTTCATCATACAATCCATACAGAAAGCTGAAATTCAGAAATAAATATACAACTCATTTATAAAATTCAATGTTTTATTCATAAGGAAATTTCAAATGTTACCACACAAACCATGGGATGTAACTAGAAAGTAAAGTACAACTACTGAAATAAGAGGTACACATGCATGAAAGAGAAAGTAAAGGAGTATGAGTGAACCCATCATTACCTTAGGGGTTTATTTCTTTGATTGAAGCATCTTCATTTTCATATTTTTTTCCTTCTTCATCTCCATTGTAGAAGCCATTGTACTTGAAAAGAAGAAAAGTTAACTGTTAGTTATGAGCTCAGGGATCAATTAATATTCCTACACTGTCCTATTTCTTACATTTGAATCTTTTAATAATAGGAGATGTATTCTATTTGAAGATCAAACTACATACATGCCTTATTCACTCGTAAAGGAAAAGAAAAGAAAGAAAAACCATGGACATAAGAGAGGCCAAAAAGCTTTGTATTTTCTAATTGTTTTCTTAAGTGTGTAGGTTCAAGTTGCAGAATAGGAAGAATGTAACTCAAAGTTTCAAAGTAACCATTCTAAAATGGAAGAGGTTTCGAGTATAGAAGAGAGAATGGAAGATAGGAGCACATGTTTTAGTTTGCAAATAAAGAAGAAGAATCGGATGTCAAGAAGCTAAAGTTATCTAAAAATAAAAGATTACAAGTGAAATGGAAGGAAGAAAGAAATCGGAAAATTTTTACTCGGCTTCACCATGTAAAATCAACATTTCAATTTTTTTAGCAATGCTAGAAATACTACTATCAAGGAAATAAGGTATCTAAGTAAAAGAAATAAGTTACATTATTTCAACAAAGCATCTGAATCAAGGCTTATGCCTGAAAATGGTGTTACCATTAAATAAAGAATTGTTTGCAATTTCGAGAAAGCCACTTACAAGGGTCCCACAATACAAATATAGCTCTGATTACAAGAATGTTTTCCAAATGGAATCCATTTTGACAAGTAAGAATCAATTATAAATGTATCATTTGAAGCCCTTAAGTAAAGAAAACATGAAGTTGCAGAAGTACAAGAAGCTAGAATGCAAACAAGAACTCCTATCCATGAGAAAAATAATGGAAATGAAATAGGTAAAGCCTAGATTTAACTTAGGAGGATGAACCCAAAAAAGAGAAATGGAAAATCAAAGATCCACATTTCTTCACTTCAGAATATCAAAAGTCATTTTAGCATTGAAAATAAGTAGAGCTTACACATCTCTTCAACAATTTTCAAACTCATTTAGTACAAGGCCCGAATAGGGTAATTTTCACATAAGTGGCCAAATAATGCAAACTCAGTAATGAGTATAAATAAGATATTATCAGAATAAGAGTTCCTACAAAGTTCATTGTATAAATGATAGTTTTCAAAAATTACGATTGATGACTTTTAAAATGAAAAAGAGGCTAATCATATACAATACAACCATACAAGAAAGCTCAAAGCTGAAATCCGAATACCCATATTTTAAAATATACGAGATATACATTCTAAAATACCATATACAACTTGGAATAACATTCAGAAAAGGAAGAACATGAATTTGAGGAGTATGAATTCAAAACCAAAAATTTTACAACAAGCCAAGTGCCAAATTCATGTATTTTCGAGAGGAAAATGTGAGTACCCAAATTGAAACTTACTAGTTCTAAGTAAAAATTTCAATAAATCGTCGAGGTAAGGTCACAAAATCAATAGACCCAGAAAGCTTCAGCTTAGAACAAATTTCAACTCGAACAAACCAAGGTTGAGCCACGACGGTCACAAGAAATGCAATGAAAAATGAGTATCAAGTTTTGACGTCGAAATGGAAAAGACTAAGTAACAACGAAACTTAGAGGTCAGGAAAACTTACCTTCCCTCATCAAATGGTGATGCACATAGCAAGGGATGGTTGCCACTTCGAAAGGAAAACCTGCAGAGACAAAAAATATATTGGTGCTCGATCCTTTCAACCACAAGATCTCACAAAACACTCGAGAGATCAAAGTGATTAACAATGGCCGCCACTAAAGAAACCACAATTATCAAAAATATACAGAGGCATGAATGGTTCGAAAGACAAAAGAATGAACTAGAAAGATCTTCAATGATCGGATCAATGGCATCAAAAAAAAATCCAAGGCTTCACCCTCATCACAAAAACCAAATGAAGTGATCATTATGGTTCAAAGCCACCCTTTAGCATGAAAACTCGAGAGACGAGTCAATAGGACTCAACCACGGTTGAATCATCGATGATCAAAAAGCATCAAGGATGAAGATCAAAGCCGAAGATCATGCTCGAGATCAAAACAATTAACTACATTCAATCCCACTAACCACATTCAATGCACAGTAAGAAAACCTAACCATGAGTCTAAAGATCGACGGCCTAAGATCTCAAAGTACATAGATTGGCGGTTTAAAATCATCACCAAATTTCCAAAAAGACTCAACTGAGTTAGGTTTCCACCGACAAAACGCATGGAGGGGTGAGTCACCGTGGAGAAGGGGCCACCCACGTCGTTAAATCAAACAAAATCATTGAATTTGAAATTCAAAGGATCAACTACATTCCAAAATTTAAATAATGAAAAATACGAAAAATTATGCCACAATGATCATTGAAAAGATGAATTTCTAAAATATATACTATTCAAGCATGTAAAGTCGACAAGTATTACATGGTTGTGTATAATCAAAAGGTGGCAGACTATAAAGTGTTTCCTATGTCAAATAATCAAGGGTGCCAAACCATGGTGAAGTCAAAGGTGGTCCTCGCTATAGAAGGAGCTAGAGTTGAGATGTAGAGTGTCACTCATGTGACCATTACAAGACAAATAAATGTCAACATCGGGCTTGGAGGTGGTCCCCATCAAGATAGATTTTTGGATGAATTTTTTTGTAAAGTATTGCAAAATAATCTAATTAATTTTTCTCACTCACACAGATTTTTTTGCATTCTTCACAAGAGGTCGAACAGAGAAGGATACAAAGTAGCACGCTCATGGAGAGAGACTTGCCTAGCAAGCAATATTATTTTTAACAAATTATTCACCCACCCTTATTAAAATAGAAACAGCTTAACTTTAGTTGACTGAGATGTAATCAAAGGCTATTAATTCCTCTTGTACTATTTTGTATTATTTTATCCCTTTATTTATTATTAAATAAAGAATAAAAATCGGATGCATGGGTGAGTACAACCTTAGTCTATTTTTAGAAAGGGTGGGAAAATTTTATTTTGCTATATATTGTGTGCCTTTGCAAAGAAAAAAGGAGGACTTTTTTTGATATAGGAGTACTGAAGATTTTTTTGGCAATTTTGCCTTCTAAATGTGAAGTATTTTCTACCTTCCCAATTATTTGCAATCTTGTGTATGTTTCTTTTAGTATTGTGAATGCAAATTCCCTGATTAATCATTTTACCCTATTGCAAAATTCATTAATCTCTACATGATATTGATGTGCATGTTTAGCTTAGCAGTATTGTTGTGATAATCTCCCTCAATAGCCCAAAGTGTTTTTCCCTTAACATTCTATAGAATTTTGGTTCATGCATCAAGAATCCTTTCGCATATCAATTGTGTGTAGACTCAATCAAAGCCCTCACACAAATTTGGTGTATCACCTTAATTTTAATTACTTTAGAGTCATTTTTACCCTTAAACCCAATAATAAGTTTAGGCTACATCAACAAGAAACCAGCCTTGATCTTTGAGACTCACCTCAAAATAGGTATACCAATGGGACTGAGGTGTTTCCATTGTATCTATGAAAGAGACAGATCAAGTTTTGCAAGCTTAAAAACATACAACCATATCTCTATAGGGTGCACTTTCGAGAGATAACGGGGTCCTTATAACACATGAGTATAACTTTCAAAATGGATGCCCCCTAAATGCCTAGTTTTTGGAAATACCTATCAACTTCGAAATGACAGGGGTAGAGTGAGAAGTAAAATTTTCAAAATCAAATGAAGGGTCTTCTCTAGCTGGAGAATTCAATTCCACAAAGAGGTTACCTGATTCAGAGTCACTTGAATGGTAGTATTCAATGATAGGCCAATCACTTTCATCAATGGATATCCATCTTCTTATCTACTGATCTCCCACAACTCTCCATGATTTTCTTCCTTCTGATTTTGATTTTCCTAGCTCTAGAAACAGTGTCCTAGCAAGATCCCTAGCAAAGAAAGATCTTCTTCCTTCCATATTTGCAAATATTAGTAACAAATCTGACTTTGACAAAGTTTTAAGACACTGGTACTCATTAAAAATCGATCAACAGGGAGTCTCCACTAAGGATTTCCACCTTAGTTGTGCAAATGCACTAAATATGATTTGTCAAATGTCTGTCAATGCTAGAAACTGGAAATGGAAAGATTTTGGATTTTCTTTACCCAAATTTATCAAATGAAATCTAGTGCACTAGGTGTGAACACTGAAAGAATTGCACAAAACACTTGGAGCATACAAGAAGTGTTTTACTAGGGTTTGAATATGAATTGTAATCCACTAGGTCCCCGACAACGATGCCACTTAGGTATTGGTATCCAAATTGATTCTCCCTCAAAGTCTGAGTAGCATCACTAGTTTGACAGGAAGCTTAGAGACATATTAGATCATGGTGAGTCATTTTGTAGCTGGGGATGAGATCTAACTAGCCCTCTATCACTCAAATGTGGAGAAATGGATAGCACCCTCAAGAGGATTTGATCTATCCTCAATATTTTAGGTTGTGCCTTTCAACCAAGGTAAGAGGACCCTTTTGTAGCCTATTGTTTATGGAGGAAATGGAGATATCCTTCCTAATGAAGATGTTAAGGAGACCTTGGAGAAAATATGATCATTGAAAAAAATCTAACTCTCACGAGTTGTCACTCTAGATAGTGGAGATATTTTCTAGGAAAGGTTCAGATACTAAAGACATTTAAAATCTTGATTGTTTCTACATGCTTTGGTAATGGAAATTATGCATTTGTGCACACACAGGACAAATAGGGGTAGTATGGGTAGGACTAGATGTTTCTAAATAAGTTTTTGGTGGGAGATGAGGCGGAATGAACTTAATTTTCTAGATCTCCGAGAACTCTTACAAAGTGGAAAGTCTAAACAACGAGAATGCTTGAATAGATAAAATGTTCCTTTAGCAAGAATATGTGCTTCAATGGAGGCCCGGATCAGAAAATTTTCACACAATCTATGATATTTTAACACGAAGGCTCGAGTTAAAAAACCCAAAAAAACATCAAGATCTCGAGCCCAATCACGCTTGAGGTACACCCAGACACTAACAAACAATCTATGTCAATAAATGAAAGAAAAGTGATTTTGAATCATTTATTTCATTACCGAGATAAAACATCTTCTCGAGAAATGAGATTGCAGATGCCACTAAATTGCCATAAGGATTGAGACCTGTGTGATTAAGACACTTTTTGATACAAGATTGCAACTGGAACAAGAAAAACTATTTGTAGAATTTTAGAAGTAAAACAAACACATTTTTCATAAGATCCACACAGAATAACTCAAGTTTGATTAAATTTATTAGTAGGGGAAAGTTTATAGAATAATCTCAAAGCTTTTCAATGGGTATACACTTGCAACCACCTTGACATGATCAAACTTAATACAAAAGATATATACAGTTTCTCATATGGCTTCTTAGAAAGACAAAGGCTTTGTCAAATTTTCCTCTTGGGAATTTTCTTTGACCTCTAATAATCCAACCTCCAACCATTTGCATGAAAAATTTGATCCATTTATAACATTTACAAAAGATCCCCTCCTTCCCCAAAAGACAAAAACATTTAATGCACCAGTGCTCATCATGATCTCGATCGTGATTCCTAGAATCAGATCTGTAAAATTTGTTAGGTGCTCATGGGGAAAATATCTTCAAAAATCTTAGCATTAAACTCCTCCATCTGGTCCAACACTCCTCCTTCAACTTTGCAGCCAATTCCATTCCTAATTTGTCAAATATGGTTCCTTGTGTGATCGGAAGAAGAAAAATGGAAAATCAGATCGAGCCCAATAGTCAGACCCTTTTAATGGTGAAAGATGTCTCCAGATATCTCCCAAAAAACTTAGATATAAAAATTAACTCCCCTCTGTATTTGGCATGTAGGAAATACCAAGAAATCATGAAGACTCACACTTCTAAGCGTGTTTTAGTAAAAATGGGGGGAAAATTAGATTCAAATTCATAGTTGCTATTGATCATTACTTTGAATTTGGGTCATCCACGTGGAAGATTCAAATTTAAAATAGGCCCAGGGTTTCCTTTGAATTTTTACAACCTTTTGAAAAATGGAAAAAATTCAATTTTTCTCCCCACCCCTGCCCTTGAGAAATGAGCCTTACACGTGTCCTAAGGTGGGCCCAGGTGGAATTTCGGCTAAATTCTTCCATTTCACCTCCTTTTTGAAAAGGGAAAAATTTTCAATTTTTCTCTATAGCTCTACTCTTCCGCCATTGACCGGGAAAAGTATTGACTATTTCCTATTAGCTCTGAGTGCCATTTTGAGATTTTTAAATCATTTGAATATCAAGGGAAAAAAATCCAAATCGCCTCCAACGGTCCTCTGCCCACCTTTTTGACTTGAAACCAACTTTGACCTGATCTCTTGTTGGGCTTGTGGGCCATTTTGAGATTTTAATCCTTTTGAGGAAAAGAGGCAAAAATCCAAGTTTCCTCGATGGTTCGCTTCCCCACCCCTTTGACTTTTCAAACCAATACGTGTCACCATGGAAAACCTTGAGATGGTCCCAAAAATTTGATACCTTGAAAGAGCATGGGCTCGCCACATGTCCTAGCTTGGAAAAATTTGTCTGATAGCCTAAAGCTCAGCCGAAAACACCATGTGTCATGCTCCGAGGTAGTCTCCTTTGACATTTGAAAAGTCCAATAAAAATTTAAAGTGAATATAGGCCTCCATGTGTCCTCCTGGTGCTTCTTTAAAATGAAACTCAAGGGTCGGTCCCCAAACATACATAGTTCCTCCATGTGTCCCAAACCTCCCAAAACCCTTTGAAAAATACTAAGTATGGGAAGACCGCGGAAGCCTCCACGTGTCTCTATGGCGCAATTTTAAGATGGTGCCAAAAGTGGAGACCTTGAATGAGCGCAGGCATGCCACATGTCCTTGTTCCACCAAATCGTACTAATACATAAAAATTTGTCTAAGCCCGGAAAAGTAACAGAAACCTCCACGTGTCCTCCCGACACAACTTCAAGCACAAACCAAAAAGTGAACCTTCAAAAGAGTGTCATTCCTCCATGTGGACAAGCCTTGGGTTAAAAAATTCCCACAAAGTTTAGGAGTGCCCGCTAAGCCACATCAAATCAAAAATTAACATGTGGACACCCTTGGGGTGAAAAATAGGAAATTTTCTCCTCCACTTAAATTTGCTTTATTAAGAGCTGACGGGGCCATGGGGCAAGTTCAATTTTTTTCCAAAGTATTCAAAAAGAACAATTTTCAAATACAAACCCATTATGCCCCATCGATTAGGAGAACCCACGTAAGCACCAAAAGAACCAATCAAAATTGCGTGAAGCCATGGGACCAAATTTGCATTTTTTTCCCAAAAATAAAAAAGTGATAAGTTAAAGCACTTTTCTATCATCCCCTGACGAATCAAAAGAGGCCACATGACCATAGAATGTAGAGGAATATCTTTGATAGGAAAGGGACACCCGCCAAGCCATAAAATATAGAAAAATGACCGTTTGAGCACTGGAGATGAAATTTTTTTCATGGACATAGGATTTACTGAATGTTAAAAGGTTCAAATATGCTCCTCGAGCTACATCTATTCATTTATTATCAATTATTTAGGAAAATATGAAAGGTTAGCAAATCTCAATTGTAAAAAAGGAAGGAACGAGAGGGCCCAAGTTTGTTAGATAAATAGAGAACGGAAATCCAAATTACAAACCAATTTTAGAAGAATGGAGAAACATGGCAACATAAATGGACCCATACATGAAATTTTACCTAGGAATATATTTATTATGGCAAAAAGGAAATCGAGACTCCTTAACACAACACGGGGAAAAAAATATGACAGAGGCCATAAATTGATGGATTGCAAAGGCAAAATGGAGTGAGACTATTTTGAGCACCAACACTTTCTAGGTTTTCTTGGTGATTTGATGTCACTAACCAAAGTAGTGTAGGGAGGTACACACATGGTGATTTGATGCCACTAAGCCTACAACTGCTTCCCGAATACTAAGGAATCTATTTCCTACAAAATAATGTGTATGGATTTAATTGACTAGTTTAAAAGCACTCTCTGTATGTAAAAACACAATGCCAAGGGAAAAAAGTGCGCTAAACTTAACTGGTGTAAATGCGTTGTGTAGAATGGAAAACCCTAAATGATTCCCCCTATTTAGAGTAACATTTGATGCCACCGATAGGAGGACGTGGCCCCAAAAGTGGACCAATTTCATGAACTTGGAAAATATTCCTTGCAGTAGAATGAAATGTTCTTGGTAGAAACAAAGGTGCACACAAACAAGGATGGCTAGGAAAAGACAAGTGTTAGTACAAACAAGCATGCATGTAAAAGATAGTGCGTAAGCTACAAAAAAATAGTCTAAACATGTACGAAGACAAGAAAGATGAAAAATGGGGTTACAAACATGGGACATCACTCATGATGATGAAATAAACATAAGGACATCATGGCTCTAAAAAAAAAAAAGTATGCACTAAAATAAAGGGAAATGCCTAGATCAAAAAACATCAATAGCAGATAATGGAACAAATCGGTATGGAAGAAAATATCCTTTCATAATAAATGTTGCACATGAATCACCCGTTAGCATGTTGCAAAGATAACTAGTATGTAAAAAGTTTGTTCTAAACCAAGTAATGTAAAGTGCTGAATATGAAGTGAAACAATAACACCTATGAGAGATGAATGTGGATGCCCCTAGTGACCACTATAGGAAGGGTAGAAGGAGAGAATATGTGCTACTTTAAAGAGACATGTATCGAGATCTCAACAATAAAGATATGTGAATGCGCATGTTTGGATGACATATAAGAAATCTAACTATCATGTGTAATAAAGAAACCATGAAAAAGCACAAGTAAGAAAGACTAAAAGTAACCATAATATGCAGGTATGTTGTGGATGGATGGAATGGAATCTAAGATTAATTGATAGGAGCCACATTCTGTCGAGCAAATATAAATTTATGAAGTGAGGTTAAATTTTTTTTCCCCCTCAAAGAAAAAAGAACCGTAAATGAGAGTACGTCATCAGGTAATGGTCAAAGTTTGTGTTGCATCTAACATGGTGTGGTGAATGTGTTGGTGAATTTATTATATGCGACATAACGATAATGTGTCTGTGAACCCTATAGCCAAGAATATATCATTCCCATATGAATTTATATATCATTTTTAGCCAAAGCATATATCACTATGAAATGAATGGATGGGTGATGATTTACCCCTAAGTGTATATCACTAAAAGATAAAAATATGGTGTGGTGATGTAACCTAATGTGTATACCACTACAAAATCATATAATACATTATGATTTTTCCTAAATCATACATCACTAAGCTAGAAATGTTGCATGATGAAAGGTTGAATAGTAAATATGTAATGAGAGTAACAGCTGGATGTAATTTGTAAACACTCAGGAGTAGAGTATGGACCAAGGGACTAAAGTGTGTCTATAGGGTTGTGAGTACAATGCGTAGAATATGATGTATGATGTGTGATGATTGAACTACCATCCTGATGAGTAAAATATGTAAAGATGTCATGAGTAGAATCCAATGCAAGATGTGTAGAATATATAAAGTGTAACGTATGGAGTGGCATGTAATGGATGTTTATATACTATTAATGTAGTATGTAGGATGAGAAGTGTATGATGCTAGACATGTAAATAATATAAGTATAATATATGGATAATGATGACCTTTGAATGATTTATGATATAGGATGCATGATGTCCGATGAAACACAATGTGTAATTCCTATAGTGGATTGTGTGGGGTTCATGTGTAGCAATCCCTTAACAATAAAGTGTGAACATAAGCAAAAATGTGTGTCATCGGGTAGTGGTTAATGCTAGAACATATGATGAGAATGCGCATATGAAAATGAACATATTATAAATGTTAGGGTGAGTGGGGTGTGTAATATATAAAATTCCCCCAAAGTATATATGAGTGAAATGAGCTTACAAATTATAGTGATGAATAAAGATATTTCATTCAATGTTTCTAGTGATGAAAGCGTATGACTATGGGATGTATCTATAACAATGTGAAAATGTAGTATGTGGAAATGCTATAAGTGTGATGTAAAACTATGTAAGGATGTGAATGAATGATAATGCAAAGATAATAAACATGCCTCTAATGATATGATTATGAGAGAGGGGGATACGAATACTATGCCCCGAATGTATGCATGATGAAATAAGCTATCATTTAATGTTATGTAGGACATCATCACTCTCAGGATAATATTTCAATGGATAAGAATTAGTGACTTTGGATAAGAAATAGTGTCTCATTGATTACCTAATGAGTCATTAAAACGTAAGTTTTACATGCCCATAGCATATTCCTCATCATTGAATAGAGAAAGTGGAAAGCAATTCATACAAAGGAGTGATATTTTGAGTGTATGATAGGAAAGAGATATTACAAATGAAAAAACTTCAAAAGGGCATAGGAAATGATATCTCTGTATGATCGGGATATAGAGTAACCACAATATAATCAAGCCATGATTTTTCTAGTATAACTAGTGAGGATCGAGGTGTACATGTGATAAATATCGTGAGGTGAAAGATATGATGACCATAAGTAGCATGATGATGACCTATGCATAATAAAGATGAAAATCATATGGTGTAGAGTAGAGGTCCTCAAAATCAAACCTTGAGAGAGACAACCCATAAATTTTACATATAATGTCATCACATGTAGGATAGAATGGAATATGTTCCCTATATGAATTTTTCATGAAGAGTTTGCAAGTAAATGGTGAGCGTACTAAGGGAGGTGGTACATGTGAACGTGTATGTGATAGAGGGACATCCACAAACTACACATGCCCATGATAACAAACCATAGCAATAGTAGTTACAAGTGGCTCGAGAAGAAAGTACATCTATCACAAAAATGGTACCACCAAGCAGCAGTGTTAAGGGAGGTGGTTCTTTTCGAGATTAAGGCTCGTGTGTAATATCTATACACGGAATAGGGAGGCTGGTATTAGGAGCCCTATTGTGGTATTAAAATGGGTCACGGTAAAAAAATATGGTATAATAAATGCTATCACATAAGAATTTGAAACAATTATGGATAGTAGAAGCAATATATTACATGGCATGAAGTGATGTTCTTCCAAGTAGATAGTTGTAGGAGACTGTGAAATAATTGGTGAAAAAGAAAATCTGGAATTTTTTTGGAATAACATTAATAGGTAATGTAATATGGCCAAGACATGGGCAGACAAAACCATCACAAGCATGTAGTGATATAGAATATGGACTAATGTCACGATCAAAATACTTAAAGCTTCAAGGAATTACATAGGACACAAGTTAAGTTCAAATCCATTATCAATCAAAGTACATTTAAGGAAAACATTATGAATACAAGAGATGATATGTAGGAGCGGTTCATTATCAAAAGTGTGAATGTCGGAGGAAACTTTAGACATGAATACTATAAGTGAATTAAAAACATCAAAAAGGCTTGATAAACCAATTTTGATACAATTCACCATGAATGTTAGTAGTAGTAAGAAAGTGTTGCAATTTGTGTAGTAAATTAGGATTTTCAATCAAATAATCATTGATTGAGATATTCATGATGACAAAACCCTAGGATGATAAGAATTGAATGAAGAAACTAAAAGTGCGAATGAAGGAAGTGTTAAAACGTGGGATTCACCAAAATGATTAACTAAAAATGTAAATATATGTAGTATAGTTAATTTAAGGTATGAACAACTATAAATAAAGTCTATAAATGTTGTAAATAAATGTAAAGATGACCCATGCACTTAAAATAATGGAAATAAAACCCTATTGTGTAAGAGAGAAGAGGAAATAACTCAACTAAATAGAAGATTCTCATGGGAATGTGTCACGAGAGGTGTCTAGAAAATATGGAAGTAAGAACAACTATTCCCAAGATCTAAAAATGATGGATTTGGAGTATCAAGATGGACTAGAGTGCTTGGAGAGGGATTGGGGAACCTATGCGTGCTCTTGTCTATAAAATAGGTGCCATGATTTGTGTAAATGCTTTGAAACTGATGTTCACATGTTTGGTAGATGGTCTGGAACCCTTGTTATCTATTGCATTAACTTTGATTCTCTTCTCGAAATGTCACAGATATTCCTAGATGATGAAAACACTTGCAAAATACCAATGAGTATAAAAACCCTAAAAAAAGAATATAAATGAATGGGTGGGACCGACCTCATCTGCCACAATAGTGGGCTTACTATCTAATAACTCCACTACTTTTTGGACCCAAATGTAGTTCTTGCGAGTATGTTCATAATGTGCCTTAGGTTATCTTTCTGCCAATCACACTTTGTAAAGTATGAGAAATAACTAGATGTAGAAATGTAATATAATTTGTGCATATAATAGAAGAGAATCCCCCCTATGTTGTGTGTGATGCATATGCCCTAGATTTATGCCTTGAGATGGAGCTATGTGGATGAAAGTGATCTCCAATGCAATAAATGGATGAAAATCTAGATGCATGATTGTAGTGACTAGTTCTTAGTCCCCTATTATGGTCTCATAACTTTATATGTACTAGGTTCTCTTGATTTAATTTCATAATTAACCCCAAAATGTCCTACCAAGAAATGATAAATACCTCAAATGGATAGAAAGATCCCAAAAAGTGGTGGGAAAGTTCAAGAAGGTTTAGGGAACTCATGTTGGGACACTAAAACCCATGGGAGCCCTAGTATTATCCTAGACACCCATGTCGGGGCTAAAATGATGGAAGATGATGAAAAATGGTTGGCCATACATATGGCCTAAGTGAGGAATGACAATAGAAATCAAATAAAAATTGCCAAGAGATGGGGGTTAATTAGTACTTTCTTCACTCAAAAACCCTCTAAATAGTACTCGGATACTAGGATAAAATAATGCATAAAGTGCATGAATTTGTGTCTACACCACTAGTACTTGGTGTGACTCCTAATTTTAACCAAAATCCATTAAACTTCCATGTAATGTTGCATTTTCATAGGGAAAATGGACTAGAGAGTTCATTTCTATTACTTGATCCACCTTCGACATCACTATTCCCTTCCACTCATCCAATCAGGTTTCCACCACCTGCAACCTAACATTTAGGGGGCATAGGAAATGAATCCAAGTACACCGCCACTATCACTATCAATAACTTAAGTTCTCTAGAACTGTCATAAAATAACATCTCACCATCCACATTTTGAGCTCCACCACCATATAGCAGGACTTCTTACTCTATTGAATCCCTCTACACAATGAGCCTATTTATGTTTTCATTTCTACACAAGATGTGTTTAGGTTTAGGGTTGGGGAGAAATTTTGAGAAGATTTTTTGGGCGTAGACATTATTGGTTTTTAACTATAGTGCCAACCATAACAAAACTAAAATAATAATAAAGAAAAAAATGAATGCATTGGGTAGGTGGGAAAGTGGAGATGGTCTTTGAGTGGCACCAACCTTTGTGGGGACTATAAATTTTTGATTGAATTTAATATGCTCCACTATCGACTCTGTGTTTTATTTATTGTTATTAATGGATCATGCTTGGCACGAGGAAGAAGTATTAATTTTTTTGGTTCTTTATTTGAAAATGGTGGGTCGTTGGGTACCTCACCCAATTATTGTTAATGTTAGGTGAAATTTTTTTCCTCGTATTGGATTCCATGTTTTCCTTTGTTTTTACCTAGCAAGTGGGTGCGTGGATTTTATGTCGCCTATCTCCTTTAGTGTCTTAATTATGTAGGCTTTGAGATCACGTTTTGTGAGTATGTTTTTCTAGTGCAAAAATGTGTCTTGGGTGTGTTGGAGAAATCCATGCTACCCGCAAGGAGGGGTTCCCATATGATGAATGTAATTTGGTTGTAGAAGTGGGGAAGTCCTGCTTGAGATTAAAGGATCTGTTGAATTCAGAATAATAGATTATCCTGGCTACATAAACAAAATGGGAAATGGGAAAGAAATTCATAATATTTTCCATTTGGGAAAGTGTAAAAATCATAAGTTTATGCTCACTCCTACTTCCTTATATAAAAGGAGTTATTGTTGGCCATGAAGGTTCTCTGTCTACCCATTGAAACTTGAAGGAAACTATAACAACTGATGAATTTTGACGCAACCAACTTCCCAAATGAAACTGGTCACAACATATTTTTTTTGATGCATATGAAATTCCATTTTTGTTGGCGCATGTGGGATTGGTGGAGTTATTGTTGGGTCTTGTGGAGAAGAAAAAAAAACAACAAAAAAATCTCTCGAACAATGTAGTTTGAAGTATTTCTTGTTAGCCTCCTAGTAACTTTTCTCCCTGTCGTGCCTTTCCATGGGAGCCTAGAGTAAAGTATTAGAACTCAACAAGTAGAGAATAAAGAGACGTGTTGTTTTTACGGTCCCTATTAGGAATGTATTAAACTTCTGTAAGTGTATGATAGGCATGACAAGCTACCCATCTCCATAATGTGCTAAGATCTAACAATCTCCTCAAATGAATCTTGTCTCTTTCCTGATTTGGATTTTCGAGTGAGGATTTTGTGGTTTAAGTTCATTCATTTGTTACCTTGGTTTTTACTCCTTACTTATTCTCTGGTTTTGGGTTTTTGGCTTCTTTGGATGGGTATATTTCTAAGAAATTCCTTTTGTGTTATTTTGCCTTGAAGATTTGTTATGGGTTTGGTACATTTTATATGAAACCAATTTTTTTGTATTAAGCGGTAATAAATTGGGAAGAGGGTCCTTTGTAATGACATTTAAACTAGATAGTTAGCCAAAAAGTTGATTAATAGGTGGGAATTTTCATTACATGTTCTCTTACATGATTTGATATTTCTCTTCCTTTGCACCTTACCTCTTTAGTATTTACTTAAATGAATTTTTGTAGTAATCCTTTATAATCTATCTAGCAGTGTTGGTTTTCTTCTTCTTGTGATTAATAATTGAGAATGTTGATTTTTCAAAATAATAGTATTGTGGTGCATAAATTTTTAATGAAGGATTTTGTATTGCTAATACTATGAGTTGCATGTCTTGTAAATGGGGCTTACTTAGAATGAGGTGAATGCCTTTGTTTTAAACCCATTTTGAGTTTTAAGATTTACTATGCCATAAATATATATATTGTCTTCCTTTTGGCTATGAATCCTGGTTCCTTTTGAGAGTCAAGGTTTGTTAAAATTTCATGGGTATATTAGTGTGCATGTGTTTGGTGATTTTATTAATGTCATCTCCTCAAAATCCCTCAACTT
The DNA here is from genome assembly GCA_018340775.1 of Taxus wallichiana var. yunnanensis. Classification (NCBI taxonomy): domain Eukaryota; kingdom Viridiplantae; phylum Streptophyta; class Pinopsida; order Cupressales; family Taxaceae; genus Taxus; species Taxus wallichiana. The sequence continues at coordinate 336,387,728 of CM031237.1, read as the reverse complement.
TTTCCTATTAGATTTTCTCATAGGATTATATTATTCAGGCTTACAGGTGTAGGTGTTAAGTTGGAGTGAAAAGGGATTAAGGCATTATTATATGATCCTTTCAATGAATCTCAAAAACATAGTACTTGGTTTTGAGGGCATCATATTGTTTTACTAACATATTATTATTTAATGAAAAATCCTGTTAGATCATGCCCTTATCTTGTTATTTATTTTGGGTGTGTGATCCAAAACTAAGTTGGTGATGGTATTAAAATGTTAAGTATAGGCACTAACATTTTTTATTTTGTGTCCTTTGGTCATTCTTTGTAAGCTTATACCATAACTAGATCTAGTCACTTTGTGATTTGAAGTTAAATTTGAGATTTTTTTGTATAGTAATTAGTTACTATTAAAGCTACCTTTGCCTAAATCCTTTTGCGGGAAGACTTTTAGAGGTTTTTCAGTTTTCATCTCGATGTTTATTTTAATTTTGGATGTTTTTTTGAAAATTTGATGGTAGTTATATATATGTGTGTGTGTGTGTGTGTGTGTGTGTATGTGTGTGTGTGTGTGTGTGTGTGTGTGTGTGTGTGTGTGTGTGTGTGTGTGTGTGTGTGTGTGTGTGTGTGTGTGTGTGTGTGTGTGTGTGTGTGTGTGTACCTTGATGTCTTATGATAGAAATTTTTAAGATTGTTAATGACATTAGGGTATTTATATATATAGATACTTTGTTGATTTATGAGGGAAATTGTTTTTATAATAATGGATTTTGGTGACACATGCAATTGCATATTTAATGGTGGATTTGAATATGGTAACAAGTGTTACTTTAAAAGGATCTTGTGACGAGAAGTGGTAATCCATTTTTTTTATAAACTGAAACTATAAATTTATTAAGGAGGTTTACGAATCTATAGTGCTATGAAGCTTGGAAGAATTTTTATAATGCTAACTTGCATATAGGATTGGGTAGTTATGAGGCTTGTCGTTGTCCCGTACTTGGCTATATCAAGTAATTCCACTTCTTGGCATTACCCATTTCATACTTTTATTGCCATCATTTTCTCTTGTAATTATCTTTGTGGACTCACTTATTAGATAAGAAAATATAATTTGTTGGTTTAAAAATCAGATTTTGACTCATATGATTACGTGATGGAAATCTCATTGCACTAGATTGTTTCTTCTAAATTATAAGGTTAATGTCCCCTTCTTGAATGATTGTTAAACTTTTATTTTTTTGAGTCAATCATCGTAATTGGTATATATTTGAATTCTCTTAGAAAATATAGATTGATGGTTTTGTATTAGATTTCAATCATATAATCTATAAGATTAAATGATTGAAATCCCAATACACTCGACATTTTTTTCTCTGACTCATAAGGCTATGGTCCTACTTGATTGGTTGTTAAATTTATTTTATTTTCAAGACATTGTTTATAATTGCAGCATATGACCTCCTTCTTAGAGAGCATGGTGGAAAATGTATTTTATTCTTAAGAAGTTAATTAAGTGGTTAGAGCGTGGATCCATTTCTTGAAATAGAAGGTTTCCTTTCATGAGGTTGTTAAATAGTAGCATATTGTTGTTATGTGTAGTTCTTATCATGCTCAGTTCTTGTGAATTGACTCAGGCTAATAAATGTGCAGATGGATTTGTAAGTAGATGAGGGAAAGACTTCTAGAAAGTTACATCATTTTTAGTTATGGAGTTCTTTTATTTAAATTCTTAATGTGTTGTAAGACTCTAGAATGGTATTTGTGTAAATTTTATATGGGGCTCCATACATTAGAAATCTATATTGTGGAGCAATGTTGTCATAACCAGCTGAAACTAAAACATGTAAATACTATTGTGAAAGATATAATCTGATCACAACTTTGATATGAGTGTTTAATTATATTTTAGCATCTTGAAAGATAGCTTAGCTTTGTTTTGAACAATTTTTTACCTTCTTGTTCCCATGTCAAATTTCAATAGAATATTTTGCCACACTTGGATTGTGTGCCATGTTGGATAGAAATGATGTAACCATGTATATTTTTCACAAAAAGGGTAATGGAAAACTTTTCTTTTGAGTTATAATTTTGTGTAGTAAAATCTTCTAGGTCGTGGCTATAATGCAATTCTAGAAATTATGGGTTAGTAATCCTTATAAAATTTATCAAAAAATATATATATGAAGTTGTGATCTTCTAGATAAAATCATGATTCTTTAAGTGGAAGGAAAAGGAAACTATATACTTGTGTAAAAAGAATATACCCTTGCTTTACCCTTAAGGTACTAATAAAACTTTATCCTTATTGTTGTGGGACGTAACATGATATTAAAGTGTAATCATTTATTAACTTTTGGGAATAACTAGGTCATCGTAAGTAGGGGGAAATTGATTAAGAAACCATTAAATCTAACTCACCTGTTTTGAAACCTAATATGTATTCTTTTGTCAAACTTAATCAAGAGAAGCCTAAATGAAGCTTTTACCCAATCCAAATAAATTCTTAAGTCTCAATAAAATTTTGGTTAATAACTAATGAGATCATGGAGATGAAATCAATTTGACCTTTTTCCCCTAATGCTTGCCAAGGTTCATTGTAATCCTTTATTAAGTGTTGTTAAACGTTTATCCATGCACAAGGAGGTTATAGTTCCGAACCCAAACAATACTCCACTTCAATTGGAGATTACACTCGTCTTTTTGTGCAATGGAGGTATGAAACATGTTTTTGTAGCATGAGTTCAAGACATAGCATTTTTGTTTTGAATATCTCCTTGTTTAAATAAATGAATTAAACAAGTAATTGTCATATTAGAGATGATCTTAAGCTAATTACTCATTAGTGTAAAAGGAATAAATCTAGCTTCATAAGAAGAATTGTGAAAATCATAACATAAATCTTCTAGAACATAAGTTATGTTTTGAAAGACATTTTTAATAAATAAGTAACCTTAAAATATTTTACACCGTGGGATGCCCCTAACTATAAGTGTGTTATGTGGTTGGACTATTATGTTGTGTCTTGTCGAAAAGGAAAGTGAATTGTTTGTGATGGGTGTCGTATGTTCCCTTGTGCCTAGGTGGTCAATGTTGTGTCAATCTTATTGAGAGTTGGTTGTAGCCCATTGTGATCACCTCTGGTGCCATATATACTTCAAGCAAGTCAAAATAAAATTATCCAATTTTTTTGTCGTGGTCTCTTTGTGTGTGTGTCTAAGTGGGTGTTACATTAACACTATGTAATATTAATAAAAACAATTTTCAAACAATAACTACTACTCTCCCTTAATTCTTTAAAAATATAATGTGTCTATATTGGCATGTATGCATTGTTTAAAGAATACTCGGTTATCTTGTATAGTGTAAGTTAGTATGAATGTCTTGTCATCCATTCTTAAAACATTCCATTCTAAATATTTAAATATGTTATAAATTGACAATTCATTATCCGTGTTATTGTGAATTTTTATAATCTTATTTTTGTTCTACCACTGTTGTTTCACGTATATTTCTCCACATTATATGATTTAAATATCAAAAAAGTATAAATCATTTTCCTTTATATTGTAAATTTGTAGATGTTGCATTACTAATTCATGTTTTAGGATGTTATCATATTTAAGATTGGTATATTGATTATTTTGTTAGTTTAAGATGTGGTTATGAGTCAATAAGTTTATTTTTAATTCTGTTCAAACTTGCCATCACGTAATTATTGCATAATCAAACCATTGAAATGTAAACAATAATGTTTTTACCAAACATTTTGAATGGTCAACGATGTAACCACCTATAGTCTAATATACATTTTTTTATAATAAATACCATGTTGATCTTTTTCAACATAGTAATGCATGCATGATCCGATGGTTTAAAGTATTTGATGAAATTTTTTATTTTGTACAGTGAATAAACACTAGTCTTGTTGTTATTTATTATGTGTGTTTTCTATTAGTACCTATATCGTAGCCAAGATACTATTGTTTTCGGCCTTCCTATTTAAATTTTATGCGGTGGGGTGGTGAATTGCTAGTGGCTGATTTTATCTAATGCTATGGGTTTGTATAAGGTTACACTTCATATTTGACGGCCACTATAGTTTATCTTGGCCAAATGTTTTATTTCTTCTCCTTTTCATTGGTGGTTGCTTTTACTTAATTGCCTGCGTTATATTTTATTGCACATTTATTTATTTTTCCTAATTATTGTTTATCTGTACTTGTACACACTTGGTTATATGCATGACCTCCATTTTCCTGCACATAGGGTTTCCTTATTGTATTCATTAAGACATTTTATTTCCTTCTTACAAAATAGGAACATCGTCTCAATCAAAACTAGAACTAGAAATTTCTACCACAGACAATTTCTTTTGCCAGGGCCGAGATCTGAACGGTTCCTTATTTTCCTTCTATCTTCATTAATATGTAGTTATAAAATTTCAACAAATGATACAGGTAAATTATATCGATAAAAAAGCATATTGAGAACAAAGAATGGAGGAAATGGAATCCATGTAATGTAGTTTGTAGACCATGGTTTATCACCGTGGAAATAATTACATCATTGATATATGCAGATCGTCACTGATTGCAAGGTGCCTTCAAGGACGTATAGACAATGAAATAAAAAATTACTTAAACTTTCACTTGAGCAAGAAGATGGAAACATAGGATCTTTTGTCCACCAGATCGAGAAATTTGATACAAGTTTGTCCAAATATATTGAGAAATCCAAAGATGTGGATACATCCAAAATTGGTCCTAATTTTTTGCATAATTGTACAAAAGCTATTGAGAAATCTGAGTTATGGGCAGATTGTGAAAAATCTATTACAGTTACAGATTATTAACCTCCTATCTTGTAAGATTATTTGATCAACAAATATTGGAAAATAACACAACTGTAACTTCACAAATACAAACACATAAGAAATACCCAACAAGGTGAACACAATATTTTCGGACAATTGTCCTTGGAAAAACCCGTAGGGAAAACTAGTACTACAAATGAGAAATATATTAAACTTCAACAAATCAAGAGATACAAATACTGCTTGCCTCTTACTGGCAGAGCTCCGACAATCTCCTAATCCTCCTGCTGATATTCCTCCACTGCTATCTCCAACGCTATCACTACGCCCTTGCTAACACTGCAAGACTACTTGCTAACACTGCAAGTTTCTCTCAAAACTTCCTTGTTACAAATGACCCCAATGACCTCCTTATATACTACTCTCGTTGAAAATCAATGGCCGAGATCAATACAAATGAACGGCGGAGATTAAGACAACTCAATAACCATAACAACCTTTGTTATGAGGTGTCACCTAAAAGGAGTCAATATTAGATAACAATTGTTCTTATCCTAACAATATTTGTTTGACAAAAACAACTATTTCTCTAAATTCTAGGCTGTCCAAATAACAATTGGATGAGGACAAACAGCTGTCCAAGCTACAAACTACTAAGATTAACACTCCCTCTTAGCGAGGAAGTTGTTCTGCATGACACCCAACATCTCTCTGAAGAAGATAAATTTTGCCTTCCCCAATGCCTTTGTCAGAATGTCTGCTACCTGCTGATCTGTAGGTACAAACTGTAGCTTAACAACACCACGCTGTACACAATCTCTGATGAAGTGATACTTGATGTCTATATGTTTTGACCTATCATGAAACACCGGATTCTCAGTCAACTTGATGCAACTCTGATTGTCGCAGTGTATCACCGTAGTCTCAACCTTCTGACCAAACAAAGCTACTAGCAACTTCCGAAGCCATATAGCTTCACATGTTGCCATGCTAGCTGCTATGTACTCTGACTCTGCTGAACTCAGAGCCACAGACTTCTGCTTCCTGCTGAACCAAGATACAACTCCTGATCCCAGACTGAAACAACACCCTGAAGTGCTCCTCTTGTCCATTGTACTACCTACCCAATCTGCGTCAGTATAGCCCATCAACCTGATTCCTTCACCTCAAGCATATCTAATTCCATACTCGATTGTACCTCGCAAATAACGCAACACATGCTTTGCCGCAGTCCAATGCACTCTCTTTGGCTCAACCATGAACTGACTAAGAGAGTTAACTGCAAAAGCTATATCTGGCCTGGTATTGACCAAATACATGAGAGAACCAATCAACTACCTGTATAAGGTGGGGTCTACATCCTTCTCCCTGGATGTGTCTACCTTCCTCCAATTCATGATCATGGGTGTAGACATGGCTTTGCAATCTTCCATCCTGAACCTTTTCAAGATTTCCATGCAATATTTCCCTTTCCCAAGGAAAATCTCTCCATCTTTCTACCATACCTCCATGCCTAGAAAGTAGTGCATAAGTCCCAAATCCTTCATCTCGAACTCCGCTGCAAGATCCCTCTTGCATTCTTCTATGAGCCCCAGTGAACCTGTAAGAAACAAGTCATCTACATATAGAACAAGAATGAGAATATCACCTCCAACTACCAAGTAGTAGAGATTAGCATCTGCCTCACTCTTCACAAAGCCCATTTCCTGCAAGTAACTATCAATGCACTCATACCATGCTCTGGGAGCCTGCTTGAGTTCGTACAACGCTCTCTTCAATCTACACATGTGGGTCTCTTTGCTGTGTGCTACAAAGCCTTCTGGTTGTTCTATGTATACCTCCTCTTTCAACTCACCATTAAGAAACGTTGTCTTGACATCCATTTGATGGATCTGCCATCCCATCTGTGCTTTGAAATTGAGATTACAGATCGTATAGAAGTATACCTAGAATCGGAGAAAATGTCTCCTCGTAGTCTATTCCCTCTTTCGAGAGAACCCCTTTGCCACGAACCTTGCCTTATATTTCTCGATGCTACCATCTCGCACTGTGTGCTTGATCTTATAGATCCAACGTGATCCAACCACTGCCCTATCTGTTGGTCTAGGCACTACCTCCCACACATCATTCTGCATAATTGAAGTATACTCCTCAACCATTGCTTCTTGCCACACTTGATGTTGTGTAGCCTCCTAATAGCTAGAAGGTTCACTATCTACCAACATACTAACTAATGCAACATAGTCATCATACCTGGCTGGTGGTTTCCGTTGTCTATCACTCCTCCTAGGAGTACCCACTAACTCCCGAGTATTCTTCTGTGTCTGTTGAACCTCACGGTTCTTGCTGCCAACTGTAGAGGATGAAATATCAACCTCCATGTCTTCTTGATGCATCTCTTCTTGCACCTGTTGCTCCATACTTTGAAAAATCTCTCCTCCTGAGTCTATGCTTGTACTAGTAACTGTACTCGAGCTTTGCTGCCCTTGACTTGATTGAGTGATCCTTGGAGCTTCTGTTGGCTGCTCACTTTGATCATCTATTGGAAAATCTCTAGACCTTCTAAATGCCTTGTCCTGCATGAACTTGACATCACGTCGAACAATAATCCTCCTGGTCCCTGGAATGAATATCCGATATGCCTTAGAGATTTCACTGTACCCCACAAAGTACCCTCTCTCTGCAGTCTGATCTAACTTGGTACGTGTATCCTTAGGAATGTGACAATATGCCAAACTCCCAAAGATCCTAAAGTGACTGACATCTGGCTTCTTCCCAGTGAATGCTTCCTCTGGTGTCATCTTCCCTAGTACCTTATGTGGAACTCTATTCTGTATGTATACTACTGTATTACATGCCTCTGCCCACAGATAACGGGGTAAATCCTGGTCATGCAACATAGCCCTTGATGCCTCCGTTATAGACCGATTCTTCCTTTCAGCAACTCCATTTTGTTGCGGATTGTAAGGAACAGTCCACTCTCTCTTGATTCCTTCTCTGGTACAGAACTCCTGGAACTCATTGCTTTTGTACTCACCTCCATTGTCTGACCGAAGAACTTTTATCTTCCTTCCTGTCGAATTCTCCACAAGAGCTTTGAACTCTTGGAAGCGACTGAAAACCTCATCCTTGGTCTTCAAGAAGTATATCCATGTCTTCCTGGAGAAATCATCAATAAAAGTAACAAAGTACTCATACCCTCTGAGAGACTTCGTCGACATTGGTCCACATACATCTGAATGTACTAGATCAAGAACGCCCTTGGATCTGGTGTCACTCCTTGGAAAAGATGCTTTAGCAAACTTCCCCAACACGCATCCCTTACATACATCATCGTGCTCTGTGCTCACCTCAGGAACACCTGTCACTGTCTCATGAAGTAATTTAAGGGCTCCATGATGGATATGGCCCATCCTTCTATGCCATAGCTCTCCCTGATCTCTAAGATTACTGTTGCTCATGAGTGCCTTAGGAATATCAAACTGCAGCCTATAAAGCCGACCGCTCCTAACTCCAATAGCTGTGGGTGATTTCCAATCCTTGTGCTTGATCAACACATGTGCCCCTCTAAAGAGTACATTATACCCTTTGTCCTGAAGGATAGATACAGAAATAAAATTCATCCCTAAGCCTGGAACATGCAACACATTATGAAGGGGAATAATCTTACCACTCTCCCTCTGAAACTGAATAGTCCCTTTCCCAACTGAGTTGAGTTTGGACATGTTCCCCATAGAGATCTGGATTCTTGTGCTCTCTTCCTTATAACTAGAGAAGTATTCTCTAACTCCTGTCATATGATATGATGCCCCACTATCTATGTACCAAACACTCTGTGAGGTTGAGCTAACCATACATGCTATGAGTGAAAACTCATCTTCCATTCTACTAGAGAGCTCATCTACACTTGCTGAAGCCGCAACTTGCTTCTTGCCTTTCTTTTCATTCTTCTTCCTTTCTGGGCAATCGCTGACATAGTGGCCAAACTCGTGACAGCCATAGCACTTGATCTTCGAAAAATCTTTCTTCTTCTTTTCACCTTGTGAATTTGATCTTTTACTAGACCCCTTCTTTGCTTTCCCTTTACCCGCTAGGGCAACATTTTCCTGGTCCACCTCACTTTTCTGACTCTTATTGTTGGCTCCATTGACAAGACTTAGTCTAAGCTCCTCCTGAGTGAAATCACTCCATAGTCGATCCCAACTCGGTAAGGTGTCTCGTCCATTGATGACTTGAACAAAGACATCCCACTGCTTAGTAAACCCATTTAGGGCTATTCTCACTAGCTCGTCATCACTTGGCTTGTCTCCAATGGTACGCCAATTCATCCTTGACAAGTCTAAGTCTGGTGAGGTAACTTGTGACATCTTCTCCCTTATTCATCCGGTATTCCTCAACTTTTCTCTGAGAATCAACCCGATTAGTGGTAGCATTCTAAGTCAGATTCATAATGGCATCCCACATCATCTTCGTTTGTATCTAACTCGCAATATGCGGAACAATATGATCCTCGACACCGTCAAGAATCGGCCGTCCTCGCCTTGGCATCTTCCTTCTTATATGCTAAGAGTTGTGTTGCATCCGTAGGTGCAGTACAACAAAGGTGGTCACATATTCCTTGATACCATTCTCTTCCAAAGAATAGAAATTTTTGGCTTTCCAGGACACAAAAATTCGAGGCTCCATCCAATCTGTCCTAATCTCTTAAACCTGTTGACACCATCTTAAAAGAAAATAATAAAAATAATTTTGAAGAGGTTAAACTGGATTTTATAAACCCTCACTTTCTTTCACCTAGGTAAATCTCTTCTACCTAAACTTAGCTCGATACCATGTGAAAAATCTATTACACGATTCTTCGATTATTAACCTCCTATCTTGTAAGATTATTTGATCAACAAATATTGAAAAATAACACAACTATAACTTCACAAATACAAACACATAAGAAATACCCAACAAGGTGAACACAATATTTTCAGACAATTGTCCCTGGAAAAACCCCGTAGAGAAAACCAGTACTACATATGAGAAATATATTAAACTTCAGCAAATCAAGAGATACAAATTCTTGTCTTGCTTGCCTCTTCTTGGCAGAGCTCTGACAATCTCCTAATCCTCCTGCTGATATTCCTTCATTGCTATCTCCAACGCTATCATCGCCCTTCTTGCTAACAACTGCAAGACTACTTGCTAACACTGCAAGTTTCTCTCAAAACTTCCTTGTTACAAATGACCCCAATGACCTCCTTATATACTACTCTCGTTGAAAATCAATGGCCGAGATTAATACAAATGAACGCGGTGAGATTAAGACAACTCAATAACCATAACACCTTGGTTATGAGGTGTCACCTAAAAGGAGTCAATATTATATAACAATTGTTCTTATCGTAACAATATTTGTTTGACAAAACAACTATTTCTCTAAATTCTAGGCTGTCCAAATAACAATTGGATGAGGAAAACATCTGTCCAAGCTACAAACTACTAAGATTAACACTCCCTCTTAGCGAGGAAGTTGTTACGCATGACACCCAACATATCTCTCAAGAAGATAAATTTTGCCTTCCCCAATGCCTTTGTCGAATGTCTCTACCCGCTGATCTGTACGTACAAATCGTAGCTTAACAACACCACTGCTGTACACAATCTCTGATGAAGTGATACTTGATGTCTATATGTTTTGACCTATCATGAAACACCGGATTCTCAGTCAACTTGATGCAACTTTGATTGTCGCAGTGTATCACTGTAGTCTGAACCTTCGACCAAACAAAGCTACTAGCAACTTCGAAGCCATAGAGCTTCACATGTTGCCATGCTAGCTGCTATGTACTCGACTCTGCTGAACTCGAGCCACGAGACTTCGCTTCTGCTGAACCAAGATACAACTCCCGATCCCGATCAAATAACACCCCAAGTTCTCCTCTTGTCCATTGTACTACCCGCCTAATCTGCGGCCAAGATAGCCCATCAACTCCGATTCCTTCACCTCGAGCATATCTAATTCCATACTCGATTGTACCTTCGCAAATAACGCAAAGACATGCTTTGCCTTGACCCAATGCACTCTCTTTGGCTCAACCATGAACTGACTAAGAGAGTTAACTGCAAAAGCTATATCTGGCCTGGTATTGACCAAATACATGAGAGAACCAATCAACTACCTGTATAAGGTGGGGTCTACATCCTTCTCCCTGGATGTGTCTACCTTCCTCCAATTCATGATCATGGGTGTAGACATGGCTTTGCAATCTTCCATCCTGAACCTTTTCAAGATTTCCATGCAATATTTCCCTTGCCCAAGGAAAATCTCTCCATCTTTCTGCCATACCTCCATGCCTAGAAAGTAGTGCATAAGTCCCAAATCCTTCATCTCGAACTCCGCTGCAAGATCCCTCTTGCATTCTTCTATGAGCCCCAGTGAACCTGTAAGAAACAAGTCATCTACATATAGAACAAGAATGAGAATCTCACCTCCAACTACCAAGTAGTAGAGATTAGCATTTGCCTCACTCTTCACAAAGCCCATTTCCTACAAGTAACTATCAATGCGCTCATACCATGCTCTGGGAGCCTGCTTGAGTCCGTACAACGCTCTCTTCAATCTACACACGTGGGTCTCTTTGTTGTGTGCTACAAAGCCTTCTGGTTGTTCTATGTATACCTCCTCTTTCAACTCACCATTAAGAAACGCTGTCTTGACATCCATTTGATGGATCTCGCCATCCCATCTGTCTTGCTGAAATTGAGATTACAAACATCGTATAGATTTATACCTGAAACTGGAGAAATGTCTCCTCGTAGTCTATTCCCTCTTTCTGAGAGAACCCCTTTTCCACGAACCTTGCCTTATATTTCTCGATGCTACCATCTGCACCGTGCTTGATCTTATAGATCCAACGTGATCCAACCACTGCCCTATCTGTTGGTCTAGGCACTACCTCCCACACATCATTCTGCATAATTGAAGTATACTCCTCAACCATTGCTTCTTGCCACACTTGATGTTGTGCAGCCTCCTGATAGCTAGAAGGTTCACTATCTACCAACATACTAACTAATGCAACATAGTCATCATACCTGGCTGGTGGTTTCCGTTGTCTATCACTCCTCCTAGGAGTACCCACTAACTCCTGAGTATTCTTCTGTGTCTATTGAACCTCACGGTTCTTGCTGCCAACTGTAGAGGATGAAATATCAACCTCCATGTCTTCTTGATGCATCTCTTCTTGCACCTGTTGCTCCATACTTTGAAAACTCTCTCCTCCTGAGTCTATACTTGTACTAGTAACTGTACTCGAGCTTTGCTGCCCTTGACTTGATTGAGTGATCCTTGGAGCTTCTGTTGGCTACTCACTTTGATCATCTATTACCTAAAAAAGGCTAAATTTGGAGTATTTTTTTTAAAATATATGTTTCAAAACTATGACACAATATATACTTCCTTCAAATTTATTTATTCGTCATTGCATTGTATGACATTTATTGTTCATGTGCTTAAACTATTTTTGAAGAATGATCTACATTATGATAAAATCATAAATTCTACTGTAGTGGCTTTCTTTTGACTATTTGATGCTTTTCTTGTACAAGTTATGTTGTTGCCATATGAAGATTATTTAATTTCTTGTTTCTCTTATACAAGAGGCTCGTTTGTCATCATCAACTTTTTCCTATGTCAAGTTGTTGACTTGAGAAACATAGCTTTTAATAGTGGGAGCATATTTTTGTAAAGTCTAAACACCTTTCACATGTTGATTATCTTGTGTATTCCTTATACCTTGCATTCTCTTTATTAACAGAATGAATTTGGCTTGAGAGTTTATATACTCATGTTTTTCCACTAAAATTCATTCCCCTATTTTGTTCCTTAAATATAATTTCATTACCCTTTCTTGGCTCGGTGTACAAGACAAGAACACTCTATCACGGAAACAAAACATGAACTATGGACTTCTCAATACGCTTAGGAAAAGCATAATTTCAGCTGTTCTTTTCCAATGAAAAAGAAAATCACAAAAAATAATAATGCCTCCGCAAACCGCATAAACGGAAGCTACTATTGCTGTATTGTGGCCCTCATTTTTATATTTTTCATCTGATTGGTATGTGATATTTGAAATTTATGATTGTATTTTTATTATTTCTAGTTATTCTTATTTTTGTGTTTACATGTTGTTCTCTCCTTTCACTATTTATGTTTTATTGCAAAATACTACATAGATAGTTTGCCTTCTATTTTTTGGGTTTGTGACTATTATTGAGAAATTTATTTATTATTTTTATCCCTTTTGTTGGATTTCTACAAGGATTTCTCAACTTGCATGCTAGTTTCTAATTATAAGTATTTTTGAATATTTTGTTACACCTTGAATGGAACAAAGGCATGAATTCTTAGTACTAAGTTAAATTTCTTATGGTTAGATGGCGAAAATTTTGATCAAACTAATTATAATATGTGGTCTATGTTTGAAGTAAAACTATTCAAATGTCAACATCTATAGTTTTGAATATATATGTTTGTGTTACATATGACTTTTATGTAGAATTTGAGTGGTTCATTGTTTTTCGAATTGCATCTATGTGTTTTAAAGATCATGATAAAGTAAACATCATATTATTCATTAATTTTGATATTTGTAGTTTTTTAAATATCATTTTGGTTGATTTAGCATGATTTCCTTCACAATTTGAGGGAAAATTTAAATGTTTTTTGGGTTTTGCATAGTCATATTACTTAAATACAAATCGTTGTCAATCTACGTGTTTGATAAACCTAATTATAGTATGTCATCTCGTGTTAGAAGTACAACTATTAAAATATCAACATCCATAGTTTTGAACATATATGTCTATGTTAGGTATGATTTTTATGTAGAATTTGAGTAGTCCATTGTTTCTCGAATCGCATTATGTTTTCAATATCACGATAAAGTAAAAAGTATATTATTCATTAATTTTGATATTTGTAGTTTTTTTGTAATATCATTTTGGTTGATTTAGCATGATTTGATTCACAATTTGAGGTAATTTTGAATTTTTTTCGGGTTTTGTAGTCATATTAATTACATACAAATGGATATCAATCTACGTAAAGTTTTAGCTTTTCCATTGAATTTTTTAATTAAATAAATGATATTGGAGGTGATTGTACATGTGTATAAATTACAGTAAGTTTGGTATTACGATGAACACTTGTTTCATAAGCATTTTAAACATAATGCGAACAAAGATTTTTTCTATTTTGTAATTTGAATTTATCCAAAATATTTGATGTATATGTCTATTGATCAATGTTTTTTTACTAGATTTCGATTTTCCTCCTTTCTCTCAATAAGAAATTTCTTTTTGGAAATGTTAGTTTGGAGTAAATCCTGCTTTTTAATTTATTTCTTGTATGTATTTTTAAAACTACTCTATAATTTTTTAAACATATATTATTCATTAACGCCATAAGATTCCCCTTGTTGTTATTTGTTAATTTCAATACATGCATATTTTTGTGCTATAGTAGTCTTTTTAATATGAAGTTATGAATTGACATGATTATGAAGAAGAGTAAAAATACTTTGGTGTTAATGTTTAACACTATAGCTTTTATGTGATTCATAGTGTGTGATATGACCTTTCATGCTCATTTGATATTTACAGAGTTCAATGGAAATCTATATTTCATAGATTTTATGACCTACAACATTGAAGTAAAAATAGAGATATACTTGGGCATCATCCAGACACCTATTTGTGTATTAAGGTGCTCCTTCAATATTTCTTGTAGTTAATGTAGCTACTTGGAAATGTAAATCAATAGACCAAGGTTAAAAAATGATAGTATGCAAAAGGATTGATTTTAGCCAAGAATAATATATAATTTGGATAAAAACACATTTTTGTGTCTTCTAAATGAATTATGATCCCATTTAAATTCAATAAATATTGATACCATTGTATGTTAAGGATTAATGACATAAATATGTTCCTTTTGTATTTTATCTTTTAAATATTGATAAAAACTTTGCGTACCAAATTACAAATAAGATTCAACCCAAATTGATTTCTATATTTGTTATATATATATATATATATATAATTATCACCAATTTTTTTACTTCCATTGATGATTCTTATCCCTTCAATGAATTAGAAGATATTCAATTAGTGTTGTATTCTTTAAATTCACATTGTCTCCATAGATACAATAACTAGAATTAAATTTATATTGTGTTTTACTTGTGGTAAAAGTGGGTCAAGGTCCCAAACCTTGTAACAAGATGTTACAAAAGGAGATAAAGATAAAACCATGTGGATTGAATGAAATAACTTCTACGAGTAACAAAATCATACTCACGCAAACAAAAAAAAAACATTCATTCAAATCATCCGTGAGATTCCTTCCCACAAAATCTTAAATGTATTTTAAGTGGATCATTTTCACTTATCCTTTTCTTTATTTCCCCATAGTAGTCCAACCTTCACCATTATTTGGATTTACTTTTTCCTTATTGTGAATCGCTGAATGATGAGTTCAAAATTCTCCTTGACCTCATGAGTTTGACTCTTAAGAAGGAAAAAATTGGTATCCTTAACAACAAAAGGGGCATAGCCATCTCTATGGCATTAGGGGAAGTAAATCTCTCAACAATCATCATAATAGGAGAAGATTCATTCTCAATATATTCCTCTGTATTAAAATTATTTCATCTCTAAAGAGGAAAATAATATTGTCTCTTGAGAACAATATTATAGTATTCTCTATTATGTCTATAGAGAATTTTTTTTATTAAAGGTGAAAAAGGGTTGAGGGGACCCTACCCCATTACATAATAATCAGATGGAGAAAAAGATATATCAATGATGATCAAGTAGATCCATCCTCTTCCAGCGGCACAACAAGGATACAAAAACAAAAAAACAGGAAAAATAACTTAACCAAGAGACCCCTTCCCATGGGATCTTAAATGCATCTTAAGGGCAACATTTACATTTTTCCCTTTCTTCTTTTGACACACAGTAGTCCAGCCATCATCTATGTTCGGATTTTCATTTTCATTATTATGAACCGACATGATGATTCCAAATTTCTCCTGCTCCACATGAACTTGGTGCTCTATTGAAACAACAGGATAAGGAGTGTTTCTATCAAGTGAAACCTTTTCCATAGGAGAAGAAGGATGAGTTTCCTCCTCATTCTTAGAAGCTAAATCATCCTCACTCTCTGAATCTACCTATGAATCACTATCCAAGGGACCTTAAACAATTAATTGACAAGGATCTAAATTCTTCCACCAAGAGGTTCTACTCTTAATAGATTTTCTCACAACCTGACAATCAGAAGCTAAGTGATCAAGAGAGAAACATGTTCTACATCTGAAGGGGAACCCTTCATAGTCTAAATTTTGAGTCCAGATTATGTCCTCAACTTTGAGCTTAATAGATGTAGGAAAATCAACCAATATGCGGGCATATGTTGTCTAGTCATAGGTTGAAGTCTTTGGGTCAATAACAAGGCATTTACCCAAGGTATTCCCAATTGACAGAAAATAGTTCTCACTCCAAAACTAGAGGGGAAAATTAGGTTACCAAACCCAAATGGGTTTAACATAGACAATTTTAGTCATTGGATTAAATAGAGACAACCAATGTTTCATAAGCAAAAAGTGGGATTGAATATCCCAAAAATTTCCAAATATCAAATCTTTTTATGGAATTCAGCAAGAACAACAATGAAGAGACCTCCAGATTGTGGTATAATTCCAAGTTTACCTGTCATGAACAAACTACAGTGAGTTGAAACCTAGTCATGCACTGTTGGGAGACCAAGGTAAAAATTGTTAAATCTACATATCTGTCCATTTCACTTGAAATAAGTCTCATATTTCAGAAAATATGTACCAAAGAAAACAACATGAGGTTTCTTTTAAAAGGCCATGGTATTAGCATGGTTCTGGGTAGCAGATCTTGTAATAGCCACAAAACACTATTTTCCCCTTTGGTTAAGCGACAAACTCCTTATTTCTAGCCATATTCTGCATCACAGGAAATAATACAACGTCCATCTCAGAATCCATTTCCAGGAGCGGATGAATCACCATGGCCACCACAATAGCCATTAGCACCACCGAGTCCAACATTTCAATACCTAGGGTAAGTGAAAATCTCAGGTAGAAGCTCCATTTGTTATTATTGTTTTTATTTCACAAGCGCAAACTTTCTGTTTAGAGATACATTATTGATTTTATCTAGAGAGACTAAATGGTGTTGTTTGTCAAGAGACAAAATTATTATTATTATATATTATCTCTAGAGAGATAATTTTTTAAAACAAAGTAAAAAGACTCGTTTCTAGATGTAATATTCAATATTCTTCATCTTAATTTGACATGGTTTGGTTCAGAATTGTTTGTAATATTTAATCAGATCATGGGCCTTTGTAATAGTGAAATGAAACTGCGATAGACATGATGTTTCCATATTTATTATTATGTTTAAGTGTATCTCAATTAACTTTTGTTTCTTATTTTATGAACTGAACTCAAAATGATAAAATTGCATTCGATACTAATTTAATATGTTTCTCACATATTGATAATGAAAACAAGTTCTTCTAGGTAATTCTGCGACATATATTTCAAATTGTTGCATTCTAGCACGAATAATTGTAATTAGTTTTCTTGATTTGCTGGAAAATATTTTAAAAATTGTATCTATGTTACTTTCTTCAATCGCATGTGGATTTCACATTTCTCGCACAACCACAATGTGTAACGATTTTTTATAAATCATTTAACTGACGTATTTAGATATGAATAAAATTCATAAGAAACTTTATAGGGTATAAACATCCTCACAAATAACTGATTATCTTTCATAATAACCAATGTGTAGGTGTCCAAATTGAATAGTTCTCTTTCGATATCATACCCTGTATGGGAAAATATAGAAGCTTCAAAATAGGTTTTTGAAATCCCTCAAGCATAATATAGAATGTGATTACTTTTAAAATAGAATTATGCTTTCCACCTTGTGGGAATCCAATATAATGTGTGGTGTGGACATGAAAATAAATTCTTGTTTTTCATCCATTATAATCTATTACTTTACTCACCAACATCTGATCACCAACTCCAACAACAAAAAAACAATAAAGTATATATTTGGAACAATATATATGGAAAATGTCAACAATGAGATCACCAAATTGCTACCCATTCAACCATTTTTATGAGATCACATCTTTATTTTAGATTTTTCGATAATACTCTTTCGCTTCCATTTTCACCTCTTTCTAAACACATTCCAAACCCCATCAATTGATGATAGGAGCATAATTATTTCCAAGTCCAAGCCAAAAGTAGCCGCATGACTTGGGTGATAGAGGTTCTCCGCTCCTCTAATGATCTTGTTGATTAATTTTATTTCCATTCAAGGGGCGGAATAGCCTCAAAATTTATCCCCTCAAACACTTCATCCTTATCCTTTACCACAATGATAGGTTCCCCTTTTCAAAAGAAACCAAAAGAGTATGGGGAACCTATCTTCTATCTCCTTCTCCATTAATCATTTTCCCCAAAACATCTCATGTACAAGTGTTGGTGGAGAGCTTCTATCAACCATAGTGTAATCATCTCAAAAATGATTTATTTTTAGGGAAGGCCCACTAGTGCTAAACCCAAACAATGCAAATACCCTAGAGAAAGATATAATTTGTAATATTTTTAAGTCATCATTAAATAAGATACCTAAGGATTTGTTGTGCCAATAGTTTATTTTTGGTAAAAATTTACACACTCAAGTAAAATAATCTATACAAAAACATTATAAAAAGATGAAGTACAAGATATGGAGATAATGAGGGATGTCATTGATTATCAATGTAAACATTCTATTTATCTTATAAAATAGAATGATGTAGTGCCCACTTCCCTTCAACACCTTTTTTATTATTGTTTTTGATAATATCGACTGCACTTATGGATATATTATAGCTTCTTTGATTTAGCATGCTAGTAGATATCATATATACTTTGAACGGTTATTGATTTGATTCTTATATGATGCATACGGACATTGGAGAAATTTGATGTTGATCTTGATATATCGTTGACATGATTATTTATCTCGTATTCTAACATGTGATATATTTAACCATGTTTAGTAGACCTTTGATAATTGGATTAATGTTGTGATCGTTTTGACATACATAAAATGTGGAATGGAAATGTGCTAGAAACTTTAGTGATATCGTATCTTGCATAAATGATATTAATTCATATATACTTGATTTTAGATTTATATTGGATATTTTATATGAATGTTTTAATGTGGCAACGAGGCCGAAGGAGGTATCCTCTATATTGCGGGTATATTATATTCACAACAACATCGGGGATTGAGACCAACCACATCGAATTTGAGAAGAATTCAACTAGAGTCCCTATGGCAACATCTAATTGTGTGTGTGTTAGAATTATTGGTTAGGAGAAAAGTGTGACCTAGGGGTCATGTGTTGTTTTGTTTTAATTTTTCGTCTTTGATAATGTTAAGATGTGTTTTCCTTTAGTAATGAGAATTATTTGTTTTATTATTTAGATTTTTTGATTTGTGTTTACCCCTTTATTATTCATGGATTGTAGTGTCTTAATTAAGATAATTTAAATTTGTTCTAAACTAATTAAATATGTGACCAAAAGAAGTTCATTTATTAGGCTTAATTTACTTTTGGATTTTGTGTTGAGTGAAGTGTGTTTGAGTTTTGATAGTAGCACACTCTACCCTTCATGGGAAACTCGAATTTGGCCTTAGAGGAAAAATTTGGAAGCTTGTGGGACAAGTCGGACTCGTCCCACACCTCTTAAATACCCATGTCAACCCTACCTATGGGTTGGGGGTAAGATTTAGGCTATTTAAGGTGTTTTGGGGGATAAAAAGTTGAAATTTAATTGCACCTTCTTTCAAATATTTAATTTTGTCATTTGGAGGAGTGGTCTTAGATGGACTATGTAAGATTCTTGTCATTCATCCAACCACTTATTAATTGTGCATTCGAATATGAGGTTGACCAAGTGATGTGGAGTGGATAGGAAATGAGGTGGCATCCTACTTGGAGCCACATCATCCCTCCCTCTCCTTTCTCTATTTATTGAAATCTTGTTGCTTGTTTTGGGATTGGATGATCATTTTTAGTCTCTTGAAATTTTGGAGAGTGAGAGATTTTTGAGAGAGTTGTGGATTTTTGGTGCTTGTGTATGCTTGCTTGATCTTTGGAGGAGTTTGGAACTTCATACTTGGAACAAGCTCTACCTTGGAAAGGTAGGAGCTTTAGCTTAGTTTAAATTATGTTATTTCTTTTCTTGGATGTGTGTATATGTCGTCTTGATTATTGTTCTCTTTGAATTGTTTGTTGGGTGTGGGTAGAATTCCTAAGTTGGGAGTGGGAGGAGACTATGGAGAATTTTTTTCTTATGGGGAGGCATAAGAGATCACTTTCTTGTGGAGGGTGTTTGGGTTGGGTGCCCCATCTAGTATGAGAAATGCTTGCATTTTTCCTTGTTCTTATTATGAGGGAGCCATAAGAGTGTTGAGGAAGGCATAAGAGTTGGTAGGGGAAATTGTGTTTTGCATTGGAGGATTTTAGGTGGGCACTCATTCCCATTGGGAGGCATAACTGGCCTCCCATAGGTCTTACTCTCTTGCCTTTCATGATAAGCCTTGTGATATTGTTGCTTTGTTGCTTTCTTCTTGTTGAGTTGTTGTGTTTCGTATGTAATTGGAATGAATATGAAATTATATATTAAGTATTGTGGAAGCTAGTAGTTTCCATGAGTTGAGACCTTCTTCCATTGTAATGTGGTTGGGGCTTGGGGGCCAATAGGGAGGATGGCTTCTCCTCTCCATTGGGTATCTTGGTTGGGTGGAGAGTGTTACCTCTCCCCATATTTTGTTGTGAATCAAGAAAACTTTTTGGAGGAGCTATCTTGTTGGAGTTGGAGAATGGAATCTTGTTGGTGACCATGTGAAACTTCCTTGTATTTTTACCCACTTAGAGCGGAGGAAATTGGATTAATGTAGTTCATTCTTTAATTACATTTTGTATGGATTCCCACTTCAAGTGGAGGAAATTAGAATGACTTTGTATAGGAAAGTTTTAATCCAATTGCTGTTATTATTATTATATTGCATGTAGAAAGAAACAAATGAGAAAAGAAAGAAGAAAGAATGTTATTGTAAAGTTAGTTTGCAAATACAAAGGAAAGTATTTTCTCCTTGTTGAAATCTTGAATGTATTGTGAAAAAAATAGTGCTTGTATTCAAAGATTAACATATTTTACAATGGAAAATAAAGTATATTTTCATTGACTACTTATTCTAAATGTGAAAATAAAGTATATTTGTATTGTAAATGTGAGAAAGAAGAAAATGTACAGATTGTTAAAAGTTGAATTTCTTTACAAAATATAATGGTATGGAAAATAAAGTTAATATGGTTATTTTGAATGAATGAACATTGTAGTAAAATGAAAGAGGAAAATAGGTTAGATTATTTTGCATTTGGAATGTTGAGTTTATATGAGGAAATGAAAAAGTAATAAAATAGATTTACATTCCTTTCTCTTGTAATGGAAAGAAAGAATCTACTTAAACAAATGGAAGTTCTCCTTGTAAGTAGACGAATTTTAATGGAGTTAAAAACACTTTAAAATGACTAGATTTAACTAAGAAATGAGTAAATGAGCAACAAACCTCAATTCTAGAGCTTTAAAATTAACAAAGACAACTTATAATGCATTTTTACATCCATTGAAAAGTTTAAGTTTTTGTAAAAATCTTGACTTTAATGTTTCGTTTCTCAAAAATAGGACCACCTCCTCCGTGTAGAGCGACGGTCCCGTAACCACCTCTCACGTAGTGGTGGAAGTTTCAAAACCATCACTCGGTAGGGGCGTGGTCCACTTGTTTGTCACCCGTGGGGCGACGGTCCTAAGACCGCTGGTCTGCTCCGGGTGATGGTTCTGTCACTTATGAAAGAATTCCGTGGACCCACACCTCTCGCATGAAATTTAACCTATTTTCATTAATTCCTATGCTGTAAAAGTTAGCCTATTACTACTAGCAAGTAAAATAAGGATAAATGCTTAGGAATGAGACAAAAAAACACTCAAATGGTGAATCTAAAAGCATTCCTTCATTAATATCAAAAGGGGTAGGTTTTGCCCTAAATTTCAAACTCAACTAAACCTAGACTAAATCTTTTTGTAGAATTCCTCCATGGATTCCTCCTCTCCAACCCGCAAATTTAACAAAAGAAAATGAATCAAATGAGAAGAATAGAATGAGAATAAGTTTTAATCAAATTTCATAAGGATTCTTAAGGCTAACTTTGGAACCCTAGGATCTAGTGGCTAAGATAGACTTGATTCCAAGGGTGGAGGTTTTACCCTTCATTTATTAAGAAGATATATATTTTAAATGTTTAATGTAAAATACTTAAGGGTATGTGTAGATGAATGAATGGGGCCTTTTGATTACCTAGGGATGTAATGTTTCTTCCTCTTTAAACCCTTAGTGTTAGTAGGAAATTTATTAAAGGATCTTTAAGCTATTAATGTAATGAATTTAATAATTTAGCATAAGTTTAACCTTGTTAGGAATGAACGTAATCGAAGAAAAGAAAATATTTAATCAAGTAAACCAATCCTTGTTATCTTCCTATAGAACTATCAATTAATGTACCTTTGTTGCATATTTGCATCAAAACCTTCTCTTTAACCTAAACAAAAATAAATGTCCCATTTTCGTGTTAAGTGTTTGGTTGAAACGAGTTCTGGAATGTTGTTTTGCGAGTGTTACACTTGGTATCTGAGCCGTGGGTCGCAAGCTTGGACCCTTGGGCACACCTAGAAAACATGAAACATGAACATTTAACCTAGTACAAAGTTGATTCTTTCAAATCTAGAAAACCACAATGTCTAATAATTGTATAAAATAAAAACTTAGAAAATTGAAACAAGACCTAAAACAATGAACTAAATCTCACCTTGATCTTATAGGTAGGAGGCATGGATCGACAAGGGGTCTTTTCATACAGACCTAGATATACAACCACCAAAGCAGTTGTAGTAGCCATTCTACCACAAATTTTACAGACGCTTCAGACGTCAATGCCACCACACACAGAGAGCCCTTAGGAGGACAATGTGCTAGACATGACATGGAGTCTTTAGTAGAGAATAAGTTATCCCCGACACAAAGATGAGTATAGGGCATAGAACTTCCACGCAGAGTCGGCTATGGTAGAATCACCACAGAGAGGACATGGGGATAGGATCTCAGGAGATAGGGACAAGTCTCAGATCCTTAGACAAAGGGAGGAGTATGCAAAGAGACCTAGGGTTCGTCAAACATCATTAGAAGACCATATCAGGAAGATCCTGAAGCTATGGCCATCTCACTATTTGGGTGATGTAGGAGGTTTTTAGGCAAAGGTCTGTTTGGTGAGCTTGAGTGGATGGTTCAAGCTCTGTCCTTGTACTAGTAACACGAAAGCTTGTGTTGTGATCCATCTTCTGAGGGATGGAGTAGGAGTTTGGTGGAGGATTGAGGATAAGAAGCTCCATGTTGATTCGGCAACAATCACCTTGGAGCTTTTTGAGGAGCATTTCGGGAGTAGATATTTTCCTAGGAGGTTTATACAACAACGGATAGATGAGTTTCACAACCTTCATCAGTATCAATGACTCGTAGCCATGTATGAGAGTTTATTTCTAGACCTACTCCAAAGACATCGATTATATGCAAGATGAGCACGTACGGATTCACAGGTTTATCTGGGGCCTAAACTTGTATTTGGCTAGCGCGCGTGCGCATTCACTACCCACAGACATTAGGAAAGGCCGTGGAGAAGGCCTATATTGAAAAAGAGACACAGGGGAAGACGTGTAATAGGCTAGAGAAAGAGTTCGGAGAAGTATCGCGATGTAGGATGGTAGGTTGAAGGGGTCAGTTCCTCCTCCACGGGGTGGACAAAGTTCAAGGTAGACTTCATTCAGCCGTACATGAGTAGCGAGTAGTAGACAATTCCACCTTACAGCACCTCCTCATAGATCCGATGCACAGAGAGGATGGAGAATGTGGCCTCCTCTTAGGGGTCCCACCAGACACAATGTGCATCGAAAGCTCAATCAACAAGAAATCATCAGCAGAGACCTCAACAATCCATAGCCAAATTGTTAGGATCCACATCTCAGACATCTAGAGTACCGACTAGAGATGCATCCCACTGGAGAGGACCAGGCAGCTATTATGGTTGTGGTGTTATTGGACATCATTGGAAACATTTCCCACATAACCCTAATAATGGTAAGACAAAGATCTCAAGCCTACGGTTGGAGATATGGCATGGAGTCATTGGATCTATACGGGGTCGAGAACAGCTAGTGAGCACTGAGAGTACCGTGATTGAGATGACAGGTAGTATTGATGGTATTTCTACCTCTATATTATTTGATTACAATTCTTCGATTCATTTATTGCACCATCCTTAGTAGAGCATTACAGGTTGGTGAAAGTTAGGTAGGGTCATAGTTGAGACGTTGAGATGGATTTTGGAGCCAAGATTTCTATATATTTTTAGTCAAGGAGTGTGTAGTGGATTTAGTACCCTTCACCACCGCTTCAGATCTTCGAATCCTCCCATTAGGATCTTATGGTGACATTTTAGGAATGGATCGGTTGTTAGCTCACGAGCTAAAGTGGACTGTTCACATAAGACTATTGCTTGCATAGATGATCTTAGCATGGAGTTAGTGATATCGGACTTGGAGGCCCGTTTATTCGCACCATCTCCACTATACAACTTAAGCAGTGTGCGCGTGAGGGGGTTTTCAGTTGTATGATGTTACGGTTAGTAGAGATTGAAGGATGAGTATAGGGACCATCCCTTGATCACCATCCAATCTTGAGAGAGTTTTCTTATGTGTTTCTAAGAGAGCTATCAAGGGTTACCTCCCCCACATGAGATAGATTTCCACATAGATCTTGTTCTAGGTGTAGAGCCTATCTCATGAGCACCTTATCAAATGACTACTCCGAACCGTGTGAGCTCAAGTTACATTTTTGGGCCTTTAGGAGAATGGCCTAATAAATCCTCTTGTGTCCCCTTGGGGTGCATTGATGATCTTCATGAATAAGAAGGATGGATCTCTACGATTGTGTATTGATTGCCATCACCCGCATAAAAATAACGATTAAGAATTGTTACCCCTTTCCACGTATTTACAATTTATTTGATTAGATGATGGGGCTACGCTTTTCTCAAGATAGATCTTAAGCCAGGTAACATCAGCTCGTGGATTATGGAGGTGGATATACATCATACCGCTTTTAGACGAGATATGGCCACTACGAGCTCATAGTGGTACCTTTTGGTTTGACAAATACGTCTGCAATGTTTATGAGTTTGATGAATGGGGTATTCAGGACTTTCCTAGATCACTTCATGCTCATCTTCCTTGATAGCATTATGATTTACTCACGTACGTGTGAGGAGTATGAGGAGCACCTTCGCTGGGTTCTTCGAGTTGTCTTGCGAGCAAAGCACCTTTACGGGAACTTGGAGAAGTGTGTGTTCTTTCAAACAAAGGTGTAGTGTTTAAGCCACATCATTTCTAGGGAATGTATCATAGTCGATCCTTCAAAGATTCGAAAATCATGGATTTGCTAGCACCCACTTGTGTGACCGAGGTACATAGCTTCATGGGTTTAGCGGGATATTACAAGAGATTTGTTCGTAACATTTCTCGATTGCGCATCCCATCACTTGCCTTCAGCAAAAACGGAAGAAATTTTTATGGTCGGTAGATGTGATTAGACCTTGATAATCAAGAAATGCCTCACGACAACACCTATTCTTACGATGCACTTGATCCTCAAGGCGAGTTCTACATTTACACAGATGCTTCTTTGACAGGACTTGGAGGTTTGTTGATGTATGAGGGAAAAGTAGTTACTTTTGAGTCTCGTAAACTCAAAGATTATGAGCTCAATTATCTAAATCATGATCTTGAGCTTATAATAGTTGTGCATGCGTTAATATGGTTGAGACATTTTCTTATTGGTCGAGATTTACACTCAAGACTAATCACTTGAGTTTTCACCACCTCTTCATGCAACCCAATCTCAATGGTCGACAATGGCGTTGAATGGAGCTACTTTGTGAGTATGACATGGAGATAGATCATGTGAAGGGGAAGGAGAATGTGGTTGCAGATTCCTTGAGTAGATGGAGACATGTGGCTATGGCCACTTCAAAGGGACACATATTTGTGGAGCAGATTTTACAAGAGCTTCCTCGTGACGCTTTCTACCTTGTAGCCGAGCAAAGATTGAGTCACAAAGACCCCTTGAGGGGAGATTTGATGTATTTTCATTAGAGGCGTATGGCCTTCTCGAAACAGAGGTCGTATATATGTTCTTAGAGATGGAGGTTTGAGACATGAAATTTTTTCACAGGCTCATCATACACCTTATTCAACCCATCCCGGGGTGAAGAAGATGCATGCCACCTTGAGACAATTATATATCTAGAGAGGACTTCGAGAGATGTGGCCTCGTTTGTGTCATGATGTTTAGAGTTCCAAAAGGTGAAGGCCGAGAATCATCATCCTGCTGCCCTTCTCTATCCTCATGCCATACCGTAGTGGAAGTGGAACACCATTTCCATGGACTTCATCACCGGATCACCTACATCGAGATACCACCACGATGCCATCATGGTCATGGTGGATAAGTTAATGAAAGTAGCTCATTTTTCTCTAGTGAAGACAACCTATACAAATAGTGCGGTGGCACAAGTATATCTTAATGGTATTTTCATATTAGATGGGATTCAATAGAAGATCATTTACGACCATGATCCTTTGTACACTTCCCTTTTCCTCGGACCACCATGCAAAGATGCTCTAGGGATGAGAGGATCAATTTCAACACCGAATATCACCCCGAGACATATGGATAGATGGATTGGGTGAATCATATCCTTGAGGACATGCTTATGATGTACATTATGGATCACCAGTCTAGATGGGAGGAGTATCTATATTTAGTGGAGTTTATCTACAATAATAGTTTTCAGAGTTGAAGAGGCATGGCTCCTTTTCAAGTATTATATGGCAAGGAGTGCGGGAAACCTCTTAGTTGGGACATGTTAGAGGAGAGTTTCTCTTGGGATGACATTATAACAGGATATGGAGCAGTAGGTTACCCTTATTAGATAGAGATTGCATAAGGCATAGGATTTGCAGAAGAAGTATACGCACCAACATAGGATAGATTGTAATTCTAAGGTGGGCACAAAGGTAATTTTTCATGTTAGACCGCGTAAGAGACCTATCCATTACGAAAAAGGTTCTAACATTTACCCTTGGTTTTTGGGTCCCTTTGAGATCTTGGAGCACCTTGGTCCCTTTGGCTATTGTCTAGCATTGCCACGTAGCTTGTCTTGCGTCCATGATGTTTCGTGCTGTGGAGATATGTTTCGATCCTTCTCACATGCTATATTGGACCACTTTGTAGGTGTAGGATCACATACAGGTGATGGTGGAGCCCATAACATTATAGAGTGCATGACCCTAGGCCTTCGTGGAAGAGATATTGACTAGGTTCGGGTTCAATGGGGGATAGACATGATGAGACTACAGCTACATGAGAGGATGTTACTTTTCTATGAGTGTAGTTTCCACACTGCTCCAAAGACATCCAGGAGGAAGTCAAGTCTAAGGGGAGGGGGATGTAGTTCCCACATTCCTTTGAAACCTTTTTGATTATTTTTTGTGCTACTATCGACTACACTTATGGATATATTATAGCTTCTTTGATTTAGCATGCTAGTAGATATCGTAGATATACTAAACGGTTATTGATTTGATTCTTATATGATGCATATGGACATTGGAGACATTTGAAGTTGATCTTGATGTATTGTTGACATGATTATTTATCCGTATTTTGACATGTGATATATTTAATCATGTTTAGTAGTCCTTTGATAATTGTATTAATGTTTTGATCATTTTGACATGGATAAAATTTGGAATGGAAATTTGCTACAAAATTTAGTGATATTGTATCTTGCATAGATGATATTAATTCATATATACTTGATTTTAGATTTATATTACATATTTGATATGAATGTTTTAATGCGGCCATGAGGCCGAAGGAGGTATCCTCTATATTGCAGGGTATATTATATTCACAACAACATCGGGGATTGAGACCAACCACATCAATTCGATAAGAATTCAACTAGGGTCACCACGCAATGTGTAATTGTGTGTATGTTAGAATTATTGGTTAGGATAAAATTGTGACCTAGGGGTCATGTGTTGTTTTGTTTTAATTTTTCCTCTTTGATAATGTTAGGATGTGTTTTCCTTTAGTAATGAAAATTGTTTGTTTTGTTATTTAGATTTTTTTATTTGTGTTTACCCCTTTATTATTCATGGGTTTTAGTGCCTTACTAATTAAAGATGTGACCAAAAGGAGTTCATTTATTAGGCTTGATTAACTTTTCATTATTCTATTGAGTGAAGGGTGTTTGAGTTTTGAGCTTAGCATGTGACGTACTCAAAATTGTAGGGTGTTGCACCGTCGGAACAATGTAACACATGCCCCAATGATGATACAGTCTCCTCGCAAGGTGTTCAGGATCGGGAAATGCTCCCCAAGTATGCGTTAACATCCCACATGCCCCGCTTTAGCCCCTTTGTCACTTTTTGTTCTCTTCTCCTCTCTATTCTTTGCGTTTTATCTTTCAGTTATGAAACCACTTCCCCTGACCGGGAGTGGTCTCGTGACCAAGCTGCCAGTGCAGGGCGCGGTCCATAACCGCCACCTCGCTCGGGCGGCCCTTCATGCGTTTTCCGAATGCTCTTTTAACAGGACTCACATAATTTTTCAATGTTTACCATCTTTTTCACTAGCTTTGGTTTGCATTAATGATTCTCGTTCCTAGAATAGTGTTTTGGCATTGTTTATGGTTTAAGAGATCAATTTGGTTTTTACCTTTGGGTAAATAGAAATGCTATAAATAGTTGGCTTGTGCAAGCAAATGGCCCTCAAATTTTCCTCTCAATTTATCATTTCAATAGTTTTGTCTTCCATTTTCTCTAGGATTCATAGTTTTGTTCATTACATGCTTAGTTAGTGTTATTTTACTATTAGAAAGCCACATATCCATCTTGTGCAAGTGCTGTCATTACTTCATGCAATCCATTAAGGTAGAACAGTTTAATTTTCAGTAGGAAGCCATTAAAGTTGCAGGTTTTTCTCACCAAACAGGATAGTTTCAAGTTCTGGACATTTTATGTTGCATGACTCACAATAAATCCCACTAGGAATTGCATAAGCCAAGATTTGTAGTCTTGCGCTATCCCTCTCCTACTCGCATTCTATTCAGTCTGCATCCTAAGCTACCTTTGTTCCAATATCTATTTTTTGTTGATGCTAGCATCACACACTTTTCTGGATCTACGTGAGCACTAAGGAATGAGGAGATCACACTGAGGGGACAAAACCACACACACCATCGGATTCACCACTGTTCTACAAAATCCAAGTTCAAGCTTTCAAAATTCTAGTTAAAACATATCAAATAAAGTATTCAATCATTTCATTTCAGCTAGTTTCACTTTTGATATTGCTGGGTAAGTTGTTAGGATTGATAGTTTATGAGAAACTATGATTCATTCCTCACTTCTGAGGTAGCATCGAGAGTCTTTCAAATAGAGTAGATCAGTTATCAATTTATTTAGAATAGATCTAAAAACTACACAGACAAGTAGCTATACTCGGTTGCTTTGTTTGTTTTAATTGCATTATTAGTTTAGTTGTCAATTTTAGATATATTAGATAATTGTTCGTTAAAATTATGTTCAAGATTTTATCCATAACTATCGATTTAGGAATTTTCATGGTCAAATTATTCTATCACTAGTTAGATTTGTATAATTTCCTTTTGTATGACAATCACGGGACCTAGGGAACCCAGAGAATATATATTCGAGCCAATCGTGCCTCAACCCAATCTAGTCACAGCAATAACCGACATAGATCAGAATCTTAGAATCCAAGTCTTCCAAACAACAACAGATTGCAATGATTAGCTCACAATAGAGCAGGTTAAACATAGAAGATGACCAAGCATATATGTTTTGGTCGAATCAGCCCAACTACATATTATCCTAGATAAATATCTACATGACTGTAGAAGGGCTTGAAAGAGAGAAAACGTTCAATTGTGATCCTTTGGTCCCACAGCCAAACGTAGGAGATACTCTCACAGATATAGATACTAGCTTAAGAATTCAGGTTGCACGAATGCCTGAGATATTCCGAGAAGATCGCACAACTATCAATTCTCGAATATAGAGGCCGAGAAAGCATAAGAATATTAGATACTAGGGATTAGGGACTGATTTCACACATGACCATAGCAGGTCCACAACAATCGCGAATATACGGTTGTGACCCACAAATCCCACAGCCCAACGAATCCATAGGTGAATCAGATATAGATGTTGGCTTACACACACTAGTATTCAGATCTACTCCACTTCCACCTATCATCATCGAACAGCTTATCCTTGTTAGACATAACAAATAATATAGCTAAGGAGTTCTAGACTAGACCAAATAATCACCCGTAGAATTCACTGTACCCATCATCCACCCTATGACCCTGTCTGGAGACATACACAAAACTATCCTGTGTCATTTTCTCGTGTATCCCACAACCCATAGACCGAATCATACCGAGCTTGATATTTATTGGAGCCTTCTCGAGCAGTCATCCTTACCGATCGATTTATCACGTTAGTTCAGGTTAGGAGGGCCTTCTTTTCCTTAGATTCATAGATTCCATTAGTGTGTGTCGAAGATATAAGATTGCCTAACTAATTTACCCATACCCTACACATAATCCATCCCCACCGATTGTCTTGGCATGACCTCGGGAGGTTGGGTGCGAGGAAGAGTTACTTGTAGATTCCCATGCTCACTTGTCACTTTTCCATCGTACAAAATTGGTGAACCCGACGTGAAACAAACAACTGTTTCATCTTCTATACCTCATTAGCCTTCACATCAGCTTTACCAATAAAATTAGTGAACCCGACGTGAAACACAACAATTCTTCCTCTTTTATTTTCACTTCTTCCTTCCACCTTCGCTCTTTCCCATTATTTTACAGTGTTCATATACCCCGAATATGTCATGATTCATGCATATGGCAGACCTCTCCTAGGTCTTGAGGCATACTATGCTTAACTAAATGACGGTCATCACCTCGCTCTCGGTATGGGGTGAAAATTACTCGAAAACCAGGTTGTCAACTCTAAATTTATCTCCAAGGGCTAGATATATCTCATCCTTCCAAACAGAGGAGTTGGATCAGCTCACTCAAACACAACAAATAGAACCTTCGTGCTCAAAAATATGACGTTCACAGAGAATCTGTTCGCTCCTCGTATACTACTTAGACCACAAATTAGTAGACAATCAGACCCATACCTGGTTTTAGATGATGAACATTCAGTACATTATGCCAGGAATGAACAACGCTCTTGAGGTTTGTACCCACCCATACGGAGTTTACAAACGCAACCCAAGGTCTCTTTTCAAGAAAATACCTCCATACCACTACATGTAGGAAATGCCCTTGGGGAAACTTGGCAAGGCAACGATCAGTTCATAGCAGGTATCACAGTCTATACAACATCAGGATATGCAACAAACGCCACTAAGGCAAAATATCGTGACTTCACCAAATGAGGTCATTTCAACTTTAGTAGAAAAAGTTAGGGGATTAGAACTTGCTCAAGCAAGTCAAAATTCACAATTTATGCAGGCGGGAAATTCCAATCCTCTACACTATCCTAGCCAAGTAGACCTACTCACAGGAATAGGCATGTTGGGCATGCCTCCTCAGTATTCACAATAAACGCCAACTAGAACTGCCATTTCTAATACCGTTCTGATACCTCCCGCTCTAGTACAAAATAATCCATTCCTGGAAATAGCCCTTCGTACTTAAACATGTACTCCAAATCACCACAAGAGGATATGTTCTCCTCTCCCCAAAGATGGTTGCTCTAACACAGGGGTTTCCTTACGCCCCTGCCAATGCATATGCTATGCCATATCAACAACTCATTCCACCACCACCCCTCAGCAAGCACCATCAATGGTCGAAACCTATGTGATAGGAACTTATTTAGAATATTTGAAAGAGCCCTTAGATTTCACCATATGAAGCGTCATGCTTCCAAGACCTCTTCCCAATTTTCCCAAATACAAAGGTGAGGGAGATCCAAATGCACATATCAAGGCTTACGCCATAGCCATTCGAGAACTACTCCCTTGGGATGGGGTTGTTGCTAAAATATTCCCCAAAAATTTGGAAGGCATCGCTCTCGATTGGTATTATAGAATACTTGAGGCTTCCATCCATTCATTTAAACAACTCGTTTCAGAGTTCATTAAGGCATTTGACATGAATAAACTATTAAGAATAGGAATCAGGGAATTCTTGCACATTAAGCAGGAACACAATGAATATGTCACTCATTTCATCCAGAGGTGGCGTACAGTTCTTTATTCTTCAGCCAGTGCTCCAAATATGGACCAAATGGAACTATGTGATTTATTCCTTCATTCTCTCAGCAGAGAAGTAAAGGAAGAAGTCCAAAAATTCCCACTAAGGACTTACGATGAAGTACTTGAGAGCACTCTTCGAATAGATCAAGCGGTAATAGATAGCGGTCGTAAGATGTATGGAACAAATGGGAGGTTAATCACCTCCAACCAGAATACTACGACTTATCCTACTACCACAAATGTCAATCCAGGACCTAAAATCCTCAATAAAAATCATGGAGTGACAACAGATGGAGTAACTGATCAGGCTAAAAGGGTAAATGTTGTGAATACTCCACCACTAATGAACAATCAACGAAATAACAACGTTACCCCAACAATCAATGCAGTGGATTTCAATCATCCACAACAACAACAACAACAACAACGAAAACCCTACACATGGTCCAAGCCAAAACTCAACTAGTTGTCAAAACTAGAATCAAAACCAAAAACAACAAATACAAAACTTTAATCCTAGTAGACAATGGTTTGATCAGGGTTTTGGGCCACAATATACACCAAACCAACAAACTAGGAATTACAATCCTAACTCGTATTGTGGTTTCCACAAAATTCGAGGCCATGACACTAGAACGTGTCGTGACTACAATAAATTCATGCAGTGTTTGCCAGAGGAACAAAGACAACTCTTCATAGATATGTTCTTGGCAGATTCTGCATCACCGCACCAAACACTTTTACAAGGGTAGTTTCCCCTCAAAATGCACCCCTTAAGATCTTCAATGATCTACTCCCAAATCACAACAACAACAGGTTAAATCCAAATGGGATAAACAAGGGTGTAATGACAGGAAACAACGATCATGAAGCCTCAAATTCACTAAATCCATTAGTCAGTGCCACAATTAGGAAGTCAGCCATGACCTAAGATAGTCGGTTTAGTGGAGTTAGACACCGAACTACTCATGGAAGCAGAACAAGGACACGAGAGTATTCCTCTCAGCCAAGTCCAAGGTACCTGCCAGAGACAGATAACATCCAACAAATATTGGTAAAACCCATGGGTGCCTATGATTTAATTAGTGATCTAACAAAAACCTTCTCGCACATTTCTTTTTTGGACTTACTAAAGAAATCTCCTGCCCACATGGCTGCTCTTTTAGAGGCATTAGGTTTAGGTCATTTAATTAACATCACTCCACCTCCCGAAACATAGGTAAACCATATAGACTTTGATATCCACCTCCGGGGCAGTAGGATAGGGATACCGAATTCATATTCGAAATAAACAAAATGCCACAGACGCCGAGATTACATGCCGAGGTGATCCATTTTATATTTGTAATTATGGGTTTATAACAATTATGTTAAACACGCAATCGTTGACGATGGGGCGTAAATTAACATAGTCCCCTTCTCTTTCCTTCAAAAGCTAGGGTATGGAGAAATGAATTGTTCCACGACTCGAAATACACTAAGAGGATATGATAGCCTTAAGGCCACGCGATTGAAACTATAATACTACCCGTCACCTTAGGACCGAAAACAATCCTGACTGAGTTTTATATTATAGATCGGGAAACCAACTATAATATGATCCTTGGCTGACCATGGATACATCGTATGAAGGCAATCCCTTCTACATTATTCCAAGAAGTAAGATTCTTGCATTTAGGAAAGGTGTTCATAGCCAAAGGTGATCCAAAACCATTCGATATACACCTAGCTGACTTAAAGAAAACACCAGGCATTCACTCGGAGTTTGAACTCCCAACAAACCAACTTAATAAACCCACCGACTCAAAACCAGAGGAAAAGCTGGTACCTATGATATTTTGAGACCATGAACCTAGTCAAGACGATCCCAACTCTCAAGGATGAGGCTAAGATTGTAGAAATAGTATCATTAGGAACTACTGCGAAAATCATTGAATTGCTAGAGCAGGATCTACGGATGTTCCTACCATATGATTTTGTAGGCATGGGATATACCCTAGGTGTTGGTTCTCTTCCAACAGAGGATCTCTGCATGGTAGAAGTAGAATATGTTAACACAACAAATATCCCAATGCCCATATTCCTAGCTAAATATTAGACTCTCCATTTCGATGGAGCTAGATGTCATTACGGAGCTGGGGCAGGTGTAATCTTTACTTCTTCCGAGGGAAAATTCCTACCATTTTCCTTTAAACTAAATTTTGAATGTACAAACAATAGAGTTGAGTATGAATCCCTCCTCCTTGGCCTCATCTTAGCTAAGAGGATCGGTGTTAATAACATCAGGGTGTTAGGAGACTCACAATTAGTAGCAAACCAAGTCACTGAGGTGTATGAAACCAAAGCCGAACACTTACAGCTCTACAAAATAGTTGTATTGAATTTAAGCAAGGATTTTGACTTCATATCAATTGAAGCAATCCCACGAGAACAAAATATTCTCACCGATTCAATAGCAACCTCAGCGTCACGCTTCACTCCAAACAATGAATTGAAGATACCCATTTCATGGTATCCCTTCGTACTGAACCATTGGTAAAAAAGATGTCAAACCCTCTTTTAACAAACATAGTTAAGGACAAATCTACTGTCCTAGACCACATTGATGGTGATAGAACCACTCTTGATTACTTAAACACCTATGCAATGTTACATCTCACCCATCACGCAGTAGATTTATCCTTAATCCCGCATTCATCTTCCTACTTTAGAAATCCCATAACAGAGCTTCCCCCACAAAAAGACCTTAGCATATACACAGTCGAGAATGGAAACGATCTGGAACTACCTCCAGCCCCACCTGAGTTTAAAGAAGGTAACGCATCTCTAATCGAAGAAACAATCGATATTAACATCGGAACAGAGGATGAACCGAGGATATTAAAGTTAGGATCCTCGTTAACTCCATCAGAAGTAGAAATACACACTCGAATCCTCAAAGAACATCAGAAGGCTTTCACGTTTAATTATAAAGAAATGAAAGGGGTTGCACCACACATCGCGGTACATAACCTCCTCACTAAATTAGATGCAAAGCCAGTTAAAAAAAAATCAAGACCAATGAAACCCAAGGTAGCTCTCATGGTGAAAGAAGAGGTAATAAAAATCCTCTAAGTAGATTCATCAAACCAAATGACGATTACTCTCGGGGGTATCTAATATCGTTCCTGTTCTAAAAAGAATGGAAAGATACGCATCTTCATAGACTTTCGAGACATTAACAAGGCATATCCTAAGGATGACTTCCCATTACCATCCATAGACGCTCATTGTTGACGCAACAACCGGATTTGAACTTTTATCTCTCATGGATGGATTCTTAAGATACAATCAAATCAGAATATCCGAACAAGATCAAGCTAAAACCACATTTATAACTCCTTGGGGTACCTATTGTTATGTTGTTATGCCATTCGGTCTCAAGAATGCTAGCGCCACATACCAAATGACCATGACGTACATATTTCATGATCTTATTCATAAAATTGTGGAAACTTACGTTGATGACTTGTTGGCAAGGCCAAGAATCGTTGTGAGCATCCTGGAAGTGCTTCGCATCATTCTTTCATGTCTAATAGAATACGAGTCACGCTAAATCCATAAAAATGCGTCTTTGGTGTAACAGAGGGAAGATCCTAGGTTACATTATATCATCACGAGGATCGATGTTGACCCAACCAAAATTAGGGCTATTCTCAAATGGTCCCACCTTCTGGATGAATATGGAATCGTCATTTCTCGAAAGCTTGGTGCAATCAAGATTCATCCAGACTTAAGCTTTTCCATTCATCCAATCAACAATCTACTCAAGAAAGATTATAGTATTGATTGACCGAAGACTACAATGAATCCTTCAATGCCATTAAGCGTTTCTTGTTGTCACCACCTATGCTAATGCCACCTAAGCCGCACCACTCGTTAATTTTATATTCGCGAGCTACTAATGTCTCGCTATCCTATATGTTGGCTCAATAAGATGATGACAAGAGGGAATGCGCGATCTATTTCATTATCCAAATGTTGCTTGACCATGAAACACATTATACACAAAATGTAACGAGAATGTCTTGCCATAATATTTGCAACCAAACGCTTAAGACATTATATGCTAAATCAAGAAATAAGGTTCATTGTAAAAACAAACCATTTATAAACTTTCCTCACACAAGGGTCCTTGTCTAAAAAACCTAGATACTTTATAACTTTAATGGGGGAGTTCAAATTAACATTTGTAAATCAAAAATCTATTAAAGGAAAAATCATCGTGGATTGGTTAGCTAATAACCCACTAGATGGAGGCAATCTAGTAGATTTGGACTTTCCCGATGAATGCGTATACTACATCGAAACCAGACCTCCTATCTCTGAGTGTCCTTGGTATACTGATATTATTAATTATATCATGGACCATACATATCCAGAAGGTGCTACACCACAACAAAGAAGGTGGTTACGCATTATCGTAGCTAAATATGTCATTATAGAGTAGGTGCTCTATTGTAAAGTGTTCGATGGAATGCTTCTAAGATGTGTTGACACAGAAGAATCCAAGAAGATTCTCCACGAATCTCATGGTGGAATATGTGGAGGCCACTTTGGTGGCCATGCCACCGCTCATAAAATACATCGGATGGGCTATTTCTGGCCTACTCTAGAACACGACATAGTAGAGTTTGTACGAAGGTGTCATAAGTGCCAAGAATTCTCTCACGAGATCCACATGCCGGCACAAGCTCTACAACCAATCGTTACTCCATGGCCCTTTTCTATGTGGGGCCTAGATTTGATAGGGAAATTCTCTCCCTCATCTACAGACGGTCATAATTTCATAATCACGGCCACCGAATATTTTACCAAGTGGGTAGAGACCATGCCTCTTACTATTGTACCATGTTCTGTAATCGCCAAGTTCATTTTGAACCAAATCATTTGTAGGTACGGTGTCCCACAAATAATTATCTTAAATAATGGGACTTCTTT
Organism: Taxus wallichiana var. yunnanensis; assembly: GCA_018340775.1. Lineage (NCBI taxonomy): Eukaryota > Viridiplantae > Streptophyta > Pinopsida > Cupressales > Taxaceae > Taxus > Taxus wallichiana. The sequence continues at coordinate 336,350,294 of CM031237.1, read as the reverse complement.
TAAGAATGAAGAAGTTCACAAATTGTGCAATAAGTTTAAAATAAGCCATCATACGGCCTCCTTGTATTACCCTCAAGCCAACGGACAAGCTGAAGTGAAAAACAAAACATTAAAAGCCATTCTCCTTAAAACTGTGAAAGAAAACAAATAAGATTGGCATTTGAAGTTATATCCGGCCTTATGGGCCCACTGAACCTCAATAAGAACACCAACAGAGTGACTCCTTTCACGTTAGTATTCGGGAAGAAGCAGCTTCTCCGCTTGAGGTTGAAATACCCAATCTCTCGTATCTCATTACAGGGATTCTGATGATGAAGACGCTTACAGAGAAGCACGCCTCTCTCCTAGCTAGAAAGCCTAGATGAAGCTAGGCTAGATGTTGAATAAGGCATAGAGTCTATGTTGACTAGATGTTCCAACAAAGATAACAAGAAGGTCTATGAATGAGACATATATGAAGGTGATCTAGTTCTAAGGCTTAGACAATTGGATAGATAAAAAGACCGGTGAAGGAAGGAAGTTCGGCCCAAATGGTTGGGCACATACCGAGTCACGAAGGACTATGGAAATGGTGCATATCTCTTATGTACACTAGAGGGTGAGGAATTTGGTGAAACAGTCAATTCCCTACACCTTAAACAATTCTACGCATAAGTGGGCTGCATTATTTGTATAAATATATCTACATTCCATCTTCATATAGTTAGGTTCATTTTGTCTGCTTGTTTCATACAAATTTGTGATCAAGGAACTCATTCTCAAAGCAATTCATTACAAACTTCGATGGTATTGGCATAAACACTCTAATCATACTTCTTCATTTTTACAACGTCATCACCTATTTCGGAATCATTTCATCAAATAAAGCTAGATATGACAAAGCCTTGACGGTAACCATACCAAGGTCTGCATGTTTGTTCTCACTTTTGGTTTCTTCTTAGGATAGGTGTCTTGCCTATGTTCTGTTCTAGAAGCTTCATAGTGTCACATCTATCCCGTACATATATCTCTTTGGAAATAAGAACATGCTGACATTTTTCTCAAATAAGCAAGTCAAATATAAATCAAACAGAAAATTTTATTTTTACACATTTTCTTGCCCTACCAACCTTCGGTGATGAGCTTACGTCTCTTACTAGTGACGTAGGGTTGGGAAAGGATGGGAATGCCCTTACTTGCTTGTGCCTTGTCCATGGTGATAAGCCCATGCTTCCTACTAGAAGCATGGGGCAAAGTGCAGGGAGTTCTCTTGACAATAAACATTGAAGGTCATCAGCAATCAAATTCAAATAAACCTTTGAAATCTTGAGTCAAAAACAAATGAATCAGATGTCCAAAGTTCCAAGAGAGTTCAAAACCCCAAAACCAGATTTTGTCAACCATGTGGCCATCTACGGATTTAAGTCTAGATAAACCACAAAGCAAGTTTTATCCCAAACTATGGAGTCACTCGAGTAGAGTAGGCTTGTAGCATCCTAATTTTGTTCCATCAAAGCTTTTTCTATCTCTCATCACTATCATTTCAACACATTTCATAACTTGTGCCCTTTCTAGCTCTCGGTGATGAGCCCTCACATCTTACTAGTTGTATGGGGTTAGGATTAGGGCAAGTTTATCTTCTCATCATACCGGTTTATCGTCACACTTTGTAAAAACAAACATGAAGTATCAAAAAATTCTTACAGAAATTAAAGTTCAAAATCACATTGTGCCTACATTATCACATATTAGCATCATGAAATACAAAAAGAAAGTAAACATTTGTATCATTTGTTCTCCATTGCATACATTCTAAAAGGCATATAAACATAACATCATAGTTTACATGTGGAAATGGAAACAAAGTCATAATACCAAGAATCTGATCCCAAAAGAGTATATATATATAAATGATCAAGTTTCGTGTACAATGTCATCATACGCTAGGCATGGTCAAAATGCTCAAAGAGCCCGGGACATACAAAATACATCATAAAATAGTCTAGAGATCCTAATGGCTTCTCAATCCCTATGAGATCCCTCTCGAGGGTGCACGCCCACACATGGGACTCCGGCTACGTAGGCGCTCCGAGTGCACGAAGGGCTCACGATCAGGGGGGCAGATGCGGTCTCACCATGAGAATGACTCCTCATCGTGCTCTACTTTCCTATACCCTTCCAACTTGAGCAAGATGGAGGGTAGATACCATCCCGGCCACATGCCGATGGGGCAAAGACATCGATATGTCTATCGGCTGCTGAAGGCTCCCTCAGTATCCACAGATAGCTCGCACGGGTCTTCTCCTAGGGATCATCAGGTGTCGGTGCATACCCGGTGAATCAAGTCTCGCCACTCATCGGCAGTCTCTACAAACAAAGGAGAAAATAAATTAGAAATAATCAAGAGATAAAAATATATGTAAACAAAGGGAGAGAAAGCAATTAAGACAAAAAGCAAACATTAAAAAGAAGGAAGATAACTCACTTGGATCGTCGGGCCTCCAAGATGGATCTCTAGGGTCAGCACCTGCCACAGATGCCGCCACTGACTGAGGTACTCCTCCCGTGGCTGGAGCAACGTAGCATCCCGCTACAGACTCATCCTCCCCACCAAGGCCCTGGGAGAGTGGCTCCTCTAAAGCTAGAGTCACCCTCTCCGTGCTCTGCTCTACCCTCTCTACCCATAAAATATCCTAAGTGTCATGCCACTCAGGATCGTTGTCCTCCTCTCCACCTGACTCACTAGCCTCAGCCTCAGTCTCCTCCTCCGTCTCTCCCCCTGTGAACTCCTCAGACTTGGAGTCTATGTCAATGGGTCATCACTGCTATGGGTGGGACCGGTGGTAATCTGAAGTAAGGGTGCGTGAGGAGCACCAACTCTCCCTCGAGCTCGTACTACTCACCTAGCCGCAATAGGAACACCAGGAGTAGAATCTGTCCAACTCTAGCCTCTAGGAGATCCCCTGGCCTCTTGAATTGATCTATATACTGGCACCACTAGGGGAAGCATACCCATGTAAGGCAAGCCAAACTGCTGAGGAACTCAGCCAAAAGGATGTATCTCCACCCTCCCTACCCTGTCAACAAGCTGCCCTATGGTGGAGCAGGAAATCAAGGTAAGAGCCTCCTCGCCCCATAAACCTGCCATGGCTTGATACGGTGTGGCCTCCATGTCATCAGTGGTCAGGGAAGCAACTGGCTGGTGAGGTGCTCTAAGCACCGACATGTCTGTCCATCTGGCTGCCCTCACAGCTCTGGGATCTACCACCTCTACACCTCTGCCATAGGGGATGAAGCGCTCATAAACCCAGCTCATAACCAGGGTCGGGTGGCTCAAAGACTACCCCTGTAAACGGACCACCCTGTACAAATCATGGTAGGTAGTCCCAAGTATGTCGGCTCCCCAGGCGTAAATCCGGCCATGTCCCTCAATTTGTGCAATGATGGGGGACCAACAATATAATAGAGTGTCTCCTCCCTTATCCCCGATCAATCTCGAGGCAAGGATCCCCATAATGTCCTGGCGAATCAAGGGGATGGGCAGGCTAGGAATAGATCAGACCCTCACCCCCTTCTTCGAACCAGTGGAGATAACTACATCTCCCATGTCTGAGGCCCATTGTGGTATCTGAGCCCGTGAACCTGCTATCTCAAGAGTAAGATATCTCCCGATGATCGGGACCCCAGATATGGTAAACATCCTCAAAAGTGATGGTCCACTCACCTCGGACCCACGGTAATCGAAGGTGTTCCGATCAACATCCCAATATGAAAATAATTCACAAAGTATGTTACTTTGGACGGTGCAACATGTGGGACGTGTGATATACATAAGATGTCTCCGCCATCTAAAGAGTGTCCCGCTCATCCTAAGAAATGGCATCTAATACTACTGGGAGCCAATCACTCACACTCTCTCTCTCTCTCTCTCTCTCTCTCTCTCCATCGAATCGTATGTACTCCTCCCTCGCCTGCATACACCCAAAAACACACAAAACAGAGCAAGTTAATATCCAAATGACATTTGAAAAATCATGAAACCACATAAAAATGCTAAAAATGCAAAAAAATTTCAAACAAGTGTTCTTTTGGCATTCTGTGAAGAACCGCCACCCTGAGCAGGTGGCGGTTTCGCAACCACCGCCTTAAAGGTGACAGTCTTGTAACCGCCACCCTAAACAGGGTGGCGGTCGTGTAACCGCCGCCCTGTTCAGGCGAAGCGGTCGTGTCTCGAAAACCCACGCGGGTTTTGTACCCTAAAAAGGCCTAAAAACACAAAAAATGACAATTTTTAACTAAAACAAAGCCTACCCAAAGAGGTGCCCCCAGATGAACCTATTAGAACTAACATTTTCAAAAATCAACCCCCACGACAAAGATTTTAACAATTTAAAATTTTGGGAGTAAAATGGTAAAATGAGAAAAACTAACTAGTGATCTCGCGGGTCGATGTTCTCGCTCATGGAGGCATGATCACTATCTCGTCACAAACTTTTTGACTATACTCTCGTGAGAAACTCACACCGTGGGTCCCAGAGCTCAAAATCAACCAAATCAACATGCACAAATGAATAAGAAAATGGGCCCACTTTTACATATATATACAACCCGACTTGTTTTGAATGCCCTTTTCCGCAAGTCTCTGGAGCGCCGACGAGGTAAGTTATTATCCCCGCAGAAATGGTATGTCCTCATTTCATATTATTTTAGTAATTATTTTTCGATCTATTTTGTCTATCTCGCACTTGAGTTCTCTTTTCATTTTGCAGGTAGCGGAATTTCGGATGGCGTCATTCCAATACACTACGTATCGTATAAATTCTAACTTCCCATTTCGGGACCACCATACTCGACCCAACGCTTTACACCTCTTCATGGCTAAAACGCTTCTCCGAGTGGGCAATATATACGTACCCAAAATCGCAAGGTGTTGCAAAGTCGAACAATGTAACACGTGCCCCCATGATGATACAGGTCTCCTCAGAAGGTTTTGGGATCCAAAAAGCTACCCAAGTATGCGTTAACATCCCGCATGCCCCACTTAGCCCCTTTATCACTTATTTTTTCTCTCTCCTCTCTCTTTCTTTGCATTTTGTCTTTCGATTCTGAAACCGCCACCCCGACAGGCAGGCGGTGGTCTCGTGATCTTTGCCTGGCAGATCAGCTCGTAACCGCCGCCCGCTCAAGGTGGCGGTCCTTCACACATTTTATAGAATGCTCTTTCAACGTGACTCATGTACTTTTTCAACGCTACTGAGCCTTTTTCACCGCCTTTGGCTTGCATTAATGATTCTGGTTCCCTGGAATAGTGTTTTGGCATTGTTTATGGTTTAAGAGATCAATTTGGTTTTTACCTTTGGGTAAATAGAAATGCTATAAATAGTTGGCTTGTGCTCAAGCAAATGGCCCCTCAAATTTTCCTCTCAATTTATCATTTCAATAGTTTAGTCTTCCATTTTCTCTAGGATTCATAGTTTTGTTCATTACATGCTTAGTTAGTGTTATTTTACTATTAGAAAGCCACATATCCATCTTGTGCAAGTGTTGTCATTACTTCATGCAATCCATTAAGGTAGAATAGTTTAATTTTCAGTAGGAAGCCATTAAAGTTGTAGGTTTTGCTCATCAAACAGATAGTTTCAGGTTCTGGACATTTTATGTTGCATGACTCACAATAAATCCCGCTAGGAATTGCATAAGCCAAGATTTGTAGTCTTGCGCTATCCCTCTCCCTACTCGCATTCTATTCGTCTGCATCCTAAGCTACCTTTGTTCCAATATCTACTTTTGTTGATGCTAGCATTACACACTTTTCTGGATCCACGTGAGCACAAAGGAATGAGGAGATCACACTGAGGGGACAAAACCACACACACCATCGGATTCACCACTGTTCTACAAAATCCAGGTTCAAGCTTTCAAAATTCTAGTTAAAACATATCAAATAAAGTAGTCAATCATTTCATTTCAGCTAGTTTCACTTTCGATATTGCCAGGGAAGTTGTGAGGATTGATAGTTTCTGAGAAACTATGATTCATTCCTCACTTCTGAGGTAGCATCAAGAGTCTTTCAAATAGAGTAGATCAGTTATCAATTTATTTAGAATAGATCTAAAAACTACACAGACAAGTAGCTATACTCGGTTGCTTTGTTTGTTTTAATTGCATTATTAGTTTAGTTGTCAATTTTAGATACATTAGATAATTGTTCTTTAAAATTCTGTTCAGTAGTTTATCCATAACTATCAGATTTAGGAATTTTCATGGTCAAATTATTCTATCACTAGTTAGATTTGTATAATTTCCTTTTATATGACAATCACGGGACCTAGGGAACCCAAAGAATATATATTCGAGCCAATCGTGCCTCAACCCAATCTAGTCATAGCAATAACTCGACATAGATCAGAATCTTAGAATCCAAGTCTTCCGAACAACAGCATATTTGCAACAGATCAGCTCACAATTGAGCGGGTTAAACATAGAAGATGACCAAGCGCATACATTTTGGTTGAATCAGCCAAACTACAGATTATCCTAGATAAATATCCGCATGACTGTAGAAGGGCTTGAAAGAGAGAAAACATTCGGTTTGATCATTTGGTCCCATAGCCAGACACAGGAGATACTCTCATAGACATAGATACTAGCTTAAGAATTTAGGTTGCACGAACACCTGTGAGATACTCTGAGAAGATCGCACAACTATTAATTCTGAATATAGAGGCCGAGAAAGCATATGACTATTGGATACTAGGGATTAGGGACTGATATCACACATGACCATAGCAGGTCCACAACAACTGCAAATCTACAGCTGTGACCAACAAATCCCATAGCCCAAAAAATCCATAGGTGAATCAGGTATAGATGCTAGCTTACGCACACTAGTATTCAGATCTACTCCACTTCCACCTATCATCATCGAACAGTTATCCTTGTTAGACATAGCAGCTAATATAGCTAAGGAGTTCTGGACTAGACTAGATAATCACCCGTAGAATTCACTGTATGCATCATCCACCCTATGAACATGTCTCTGAGACATACATGAAACTATCGCAGTCATTTTCCATGTATTGCACAACCCATAGACCGAATCACGCCAAAGCTTGATATTGATTGGAGCCTTCGAGCAGTCATCCTTACCGATCGATCTATCACGCCAGTTTAGGTTAGGAGGGCCTTCTTTGCCTTAGATTCGCAGATTCCATTAGTGCATGTCGAAGATATAAGATTGCCTAACTAGTTTACCCATACCCTATGCATAATCCATCCCCACCGGCTGTCTCGGCACGACCTCGGAGGTCAGGTGCGAGGAAGAGTTACTTGTAGATTCCCATGCTTGCTTGTCACTTTTCCATCATATAGTAAGACACTCTACCCTTCATGGAAAAATCAAATTTGGCCTTAGAGGCCAAATTTGAAGCTTGTGGGACAAGTCAAATTTTTACCACACCTCTTAAATACCCATGCCAACCCTACCTATGGGTTGGGGGTAATATTTAGGCTATTTTAGGTGTTTTGGGTGGATAAAAAGGTGAAATGTTAATTGCACTTCCTTTCAAATATTTAATTTTTTTCCTTTTGGGGAGTGGGCTTAGATGGAGTGTGTAAGGTTCTTGTCATTTCTCCAACCACTTATTAATTGTGCATTGGAATATGATGTTGACCAAGTGATGTGGAGTGGAGAGAACATGAGGTGGCATCCTACTTAGAGCCACATCAACCGTCCCTCTCTTTTCTCTATTTATTTATTTCTTGTTACTTGTTTTGGGATTGGATGATCATTTTTAGTCTCTTGAAATTTTGGAGAGTGAGAGGCTTTTGAGAGAGTTGTGGATTTTAGAGCTTGTGGATGCTTGCTTGATCTTTGAGGATTTTGGAACTTCATACTTGGAACAAACTCTACCATGGAGAGGTAGGAGCTTCACCTTAGTTTAAATTATGTTATTTACTTTATTGTATGTGTGTATATGTTGTGTTGAATGTTGTTTTCTATTTGAAATGTTTATTAGGTGTGGGTAGAATGCTTAAGTTAGGAGTGGGGGAGTTTATGTTGAGTTTTTTTCTTATAGGGAGGCATAAGAGATCACTTTCTTATGGAGGGAGTTTGGGTTGGGTGCCCCATCTAGTATGAGATATACTTGTATTTCTCCTTGTTCTTATTATGAGGGAGCCATAAGAGTGTTGAGGGAGGCATAAGAATCTATGGATTTATAAGGGGCACTTGACAGAGGCATAAGAGTTGCTAGCAAAAATTGTGTTTTGCATTGGAGGCTTTTAGGTGGGCACCCATTCCCATTGGGAGGCATAAATGGCCTCCCATAGGTCTTACTCTCTTGGCTTTCTTGATAAGCCTTGTGATCTTATTGCTTTGTTGCTTTTTTCTTGTTGATTTTTTGTTGTGTTTTGTATGTAATTTGAATGGATGTGAAATTATATGTTAAGTATTGTGGAAGCTATAGTTGCCATGAGTTGAGACCTTTTCCCATTGTAATGTGGATGGGGCTCATAGGCCAATGGAGAGGATGGATTCTCTTCTCCATTGGGTATCTTGGTTAGGTGGAGAGTGTTGCCTCTCCCCCTATTTTTTTTGTGAATAAAGAAAACTTCTTAGAGGAGCCATCTTGTTGGAGTTGGAGAATGGAGTCTTGTTGGTGACCATGTGAAACTTCCTTGTATTCTTACCCATTTAGACTAGAGGAAATTGTATTAATGTAGTTCATTCTTTATTTACATTTTGTATGGATTCCCACTTCAAGTGGAGGAAATTCTAATGAATTTTTTAACTAAAGTTGTAATCCAATTGTTGTTATTATTGTATTGCATGTAGAAAGAAACAAATGAGAAAAGAAAGAAGAAAGTATGTAAAATTAGTTTAAAATAGAAAAGAAAGTATTTTCTCCTTGTTGAAATCTTGAATGTATTGTGAGAAAAATAGTGCTTGAGTTGAAAGATTAACCTATTTTACAATGGAAAATAAAGTATATTTTCATTGAGTACTTATTGTATTGTAAATGTGAGAAAGAAGAAAATGTAGAGATTGTTAAAAGTTTAATTTGTTTACAAAATATCATGGTATGAAAAATGAAGTTAATATGGTTATTTTGAATGAATGAACAATGTAGTAAAATGAAAGAGGAAAATAAGTTATATTATATTGCATTTGGAAAGTTGAGTTTATATGAAGAAATGACAAAGTAATAAAATAGATTTACATTCCTTACTCTTGTAATGGAAAGAAAGAATCTAGTTAAACAAATGGAAATTATCCTTGTAAGTAGATGAATTTTAATGGAGTTAAAAACACTTTAAAATGGCTAGATTTAACTAAGAAATGAGTAAATGAGAAACAAACCTCAATTTTGGAGCTTTCAAATGAACAAAGTCAACTTATAATGCATTTTTACATCTAAAAATCTTGGCTTTAAGGATTTGTTTCTCAGAAATAGGACTGCCGCCCTATGCAGAGTGGCGGTCCCGTAACCATCACTGGGCAAAGGGCAGCAAGCGGTGGTCTCAAAACCACTACTCATTAGGGTGGTGGTCCCGTGTTTGTCACCTGTAAGGTAGCGGTTTCACAACCGCTGCTCTAGAAGGTGGTGGTCCACTGTCGCTACCCTAGCAGGCGTAGTCCTAGGACTTCCGACTGCTCCGAGCGGTGGTTCTGTCACTTATGATAGAATTTTGTCGAATAGCACCCGTTGTGTGTGGAATTTAACCTGTTTTCACTAATTCCTAAGTTGTAATATTTAACCTATTACTACCAAGCAAGTAAAATACGATAAATGCTTAGGAATGGGACAACAAAACACTCGGATGGTGAATCTAAAAGCATTCTTTCATTAATATGAAAAGGGGTATGGTTTGCCCCAAACTTTAAACCCAATACACCATAATCTTGGAATTTAAAAAAAAAATAGATTGTAGGAGGAAATCCTAGTCTTTAAATGAAATAGATTACATTAATAAAAACTAAAACTAAACTAAACCTCGACTAAATTTTCTTCTAGAATTCCTCCATGGATTCTTCCATTTACTCCCATGGCTTCCTCCTCTCCAACCCGCAAATTTAACAAAAATAAAATGAATCAAATGAGAATAATAGGTTGAGAATAAGTTTTAATCAACTTTCTTAAGGATTATTAGGGCTAAGTTGGGAACCCTAGGATCTAGTGGCTAAGATGGATTTGATCCAAGGTTGGAGGATTGACCCTACCTTTATTAAGAAGATATATATTTTAAATGTTTAATGTAAAATCCTTAAGGGTATGTGTAGATGAATGAGTGGGGCATTTTGATTGCCTAGGGGTGTAATGTTTCTTCCTCTTTTAACCCTTAGTGCATGTAGGAAATTTATTAAAGTATCTTTAAGCTATTAATGTAATGAATTTAATAATTTAGCATAAGTTTAACCTTGTTACGAATGAATGTAATCAAAGAAAAGAAAATATTTAATTAAGTAAACTAATCCTTGTTATCTTCCTATAGAAATATCAATTAATGTACCCTTGCTGCATCCTTACATCGTAACCTTCTCTTTTAACCTAAACAAAAAAATTAATTGCATTTTCAAGTTAAGTGTTTGGTTGAAACGAGTTCTGAACGCGTCATTTTTGCGGGCGTTACAATAATTTCGAGAGAGAAACCATGTTACTTAGCCCAATTCAAAACTATATTCATATGTTTTGAAATTTGACAAACATGTTTATTTTAATCGAAAACCAACATTATGATTTTCATCACATGTTCACATATATTTAGTAGATTCTAAGTGGTACAACAACCTATTAAATAGATTATCAAAAGGAATAGAGTATTCCCTTAGATAGTTTTTGTTGTGATTTCAATATTTTTTAAAACAAAATATTAAATTATTATTCTAATTATTTTATAAGTAGATGGAAACTTTTATGATTTCTTATCACAACCATATGGTCTACTCTAGTAATGTTATTTGTATATCTACCAAAAAAAAATTCTAGTTTTTATCTAAATTTATCTATTTCTTGTTTTGTCCACATCTATTTATTTTACCTTTATCATATAAAATTAATATTTTATTTTTCATTTTTAAAAATTACTTAAATTTGTCTTCTATTCAATTTTATTTTACAACCACCAATATAATTTCTAATTATTTTGTACAAGTGAAAACTACATTATCGTATTGAAGAATATAAAAATTGTAAAATGAAATATACAAGAATGTTAAAGTTAAAGCTTCAATATCAGGACTGATGTCACATGATTTGCCACTCTATTCTTGCTCCCATGCTTTTATTTGAGAGGGTAGGTTTCTAGATCAAACAAGGCTCGCATTCTGCAAAGCAGTACCCGCTGTGTGTAGCGAGAGGCAAATGATGGAGCACTATTGTGGGAGTTCAGTAAATGTTTGTTTTTGCTGTGAATTTGTAGCCTTATTTTTGAACACGCGATATCAATGTACACGTGTTTCAATGTTTTATTATTAACCAGTTCAATGAAAGATAAGATTTGATCTCGCAAAATGTTATAGGTGAATGCCATGTGCTTTAGTAGTGGGTAAGAGGAGTTGAAAGGAAATCTAAATAAATGCAATGATGTTAGTTGCATTAGAATTAGCCGAACGTAGTTTAAGAGTGATAAGATATTCACAAATAATTCATAGAGTGGATTTCACATATATGAGTGTTGCAAAATTCTTGAGTTTAAAAATCATTTTACTATAAGGTTAATGTGTTTTTTAATAGTAAACAAGCAAGAGGAAAGTAGAGTAGGAAGAATGCACTACTAAAATAGAAACTATATTCCAAAATTAAAATGCGCATAGATCATTATGTTTTTTAGATACTCATGTGGTAGGGTTAGTGAAATAAAGAAATGCTTAAACTTCGGCAAATATAGATGAAAGTGTATGGAGGCCGTGCATTGGCCACCCAAACATGGCAAATTGTTTATTGTATATTATTTTCGTTGTTGATAGGAGACAAATTGGACCTTGGTTTCCTCAAGATTTCCCAAAAACAAAATAATGGAACCTTATACTTTGTTTGCTCTCTGTAAATAGAAGGGTTAGGACGATATAAAAATGTTTAGACTTTACATAAATATATATGAATGCCTACGTAAATGTTTATCACAAATGAGCTGATAAATATTGTTTACATTACAGTTTTAAGGCACAACTAATAAGTTTTTCTACTATTGGATTTGAACCAATGACTCTCTCGTTAAGATTATGCAGTGAATGTAAATATCTGTTACTCCTTCCGGACAAGTTGCTGAACACAAGAAAGTTTTCTAAATTTTACTTTGAAAAAAAGGGAACTGTACATTATATTTTTTAATTCGCTTACATTTCTGAAACCCTTACAATTGAGGATATGTTTTAGTACACTGGATTCCCTCCCATGGCAGAATGAAGAAAGAATTTGAAATCCAATTCGTAATATTAAATTTTTGTTTTACAACGGCCAGAGCTTGGGCTGCAAGATAATTTCAACAGAGTTTGAATCACAATTGCAGTATTTTAAAATATTGCAAAAACTATGAAAAATAGAAGGAAATTGTGTCCTGACCATCCATCGAAGAAGTTGCAGGTTGAGTGGGAAGCGGTGGTAATGGTCAAAAGCGTTAATTTAAGGGCCGCGAGTAGAGATATAGTCACTTTGGAGAAAAATGATAGTTGTGTGTTTCGAGAGGGTAAAGCTACTTCTCGACAACAAGCCACTTGTCTCTGTGGATCAAGCAACAGGGTGAGGTGGATAGAAAACACCGTGTAGCAGATGGAAAAGTATAAGAGGAAAATAAATCTTTAATTAAATCGGTCACATCTGTGTAGTAGGTATGCGAGATCTTGTAATCAAGGAGTGCAAAACAAAAATGCCACAATTTGTTTCACTTGAACAAATATAACTAAAACAATCGATTTTCATTGGGCGTGACATTGTCGAACTAGAAGAATGACTTATATCACTCATAATCGCATTTACAAAAATATGAATAATTGATGTCTTCTTACTTTATTCCTCTATTGAGTAAGACAGATTTTCGAGTTGCCAAATTAGACGAAGATCCTCACACTGGGTTGCAAGTTATATTCAACTAATTTAATATCATTCTTCAATTTGGTTTTGAGAATAAAAGTGCTTTTTATGCTGTTGCATCTCAAGATTATAAAATATTATTGGAAATACCTTCAATATATGGCAGTATCGACACTAGACCATTAAATCTCCTTACAAATCCTGTCAGGCACCTTTCTAGCTTGTTTGATAGCCCTTGCCACTTGCTTCCCTCTATAGCCATTCTTTTTAAACAATGCACCTACTTTTTGAGATGGGTGATGGTGAGAGTATGCATGCAAGTGGAGTAGAGGTGTGGGAATCTTTCGTGTGCCCCTGACAAACCAGAAATCCATTGATGTTATGGGAGAACAGGACTCCAAAACGAGTAAGCTCCCCTTCTCAATCTCCTTAATCAATTTGATACCATCCACCAAACTACTAATGTGGGAGTGTAAGTCCTTGAGATTGTCCCTACCATGCTCCCAATGAAGGTTGGTGTCATTAAAAACATCTCACACCATTTAGGTTTCAAAGGAATGGAGTATAGAGCCCGCTCCCCAAAATGCTCTGTGAAGAGAATAGCCACCACTTTGGTGATAAAGGTGACCCCATTTCCTTTACTATTGAATGATCATAAATGACCCCATTAAAGGAGAAGAATGTGGGCTTAAAGAAAAATAAACCAACCTATCCATACCCTCATCCATGTAAGCTCTAAACAAATCAACCGCATCACCAATCCGGTAGGTTTAGTAATGCAGGTTGACTATTGAAAATTGATTAAATACAATGTGCAAATCCCCTATTTGAGATACTTTGATATTTACATAGCGATCATGAATATGATTTAGTGTTATATATGATGAATAAACCGAGAATGAAATGAATGAATAAAAATGTAGGTAAGTATTAACATTGTGCATGACATCATGTAATATATATATATATATATATATATATATTTAAAAAGCATGTGTCCATGTATGTGTACAGACGAATTGGACTGAAAACCATAATCTCTATTGACCTTACATGCCAACATACCAGTGTTATAAGATTATCGAAACTTGAAATAATGCATGTATATATTGTGCAAATCCCTCCTATTTGACTTAAGTATTTTGAGACTCCGATTTGAGTATGGTTCATAAATATATAGTATAGTGTTGTCCTATAACAAGAAGAATTTGAATGAAAAGATTCAATGAATATAAATGTTAAATTGTGAATGATGTAATATTTAACTTTGTTTATCTCGGATCCCACATCGATCAATATGAGCAAGCTCTATATTAATTTTTTTGATGACTCTTAAATCCAATTTGGCTTCGCTATATATTTTATATGGAAAAGGCACCATCTTCGTATTTTTCCACTATAGCACTATCAATTTATGAAAGAAAGTAATAAAGGACCTTCTATTTACTTTCAAACTCTTGCAATGTATACTATTTGTGACAGAGAGTAAGAAAGGAGGGAACTAAGAAATTAACACAGAGGAAGTGGCAGAGGCGAGAGGGAAAGGAGGAGGGGGAGGGATGGAGAAAAAGGGATGGGGGAGGGCCGGAGGGGGTGGAGGGTTGGTGGCCGTGTTCTAGAAAGGGAGGCAGATTGCGAATGAAGGGAAGAAAGGAGGAAATAAATTCTAATAATATCCAAGAATTGATCAAAAAGGTCGGCGAGACTGAAAAAAGTGAACCCAAATAGTGATCACGATGATAATGCTATGCTTCAATTACTATTTAATTTTCTTCAATGGAAAAAAGTAAAATTGAAATCTTAATCTATGCCAATAATCTTCATGCTCGCGATCAACAAAAAAGTGAACGATGTCAGTTTGTACATTGGAAACAAAATAGGACCAGTCACTTCTGACAAACTCAAATTCACCTGAATCTAAGGTGTCTAAAACAGAAAACATATTAAGCTTGGAATTGAAACCAATAAACATCATGGTGAAAGACATAAACACAACGGTGCATATTAGAAAAAATGGTTTTACAAAAAGTCCAGAATGACCATGAAATTTCTCATCAAGTAGAAAAAGGTTGAGAGAGTGACAAACAATTTCTCCCATACAATATTCTTCATGCTCACGGTCAGCTAAAAAGTGAATGATGTTAGTTTGGATATTGGAAACAAAATAGGACCTACTCACTTTTGACAAACTAAAATTCACCTGAAACTAAGGTGTCTAAAACAGAAAATATATTAAGCTTGGAATTGAAACCAATATACAACATGGTGAAAGAAATAAAGGCAATGGTACATATTAAAAAAATCATGATTTAATACAAAAATTCCAGAATGACCATGAAACTTCTCATCAAGGAGAAAAGGGTTGAGAGAGATAGACAAACAATTTCTTCCATATTTTGAGTATTATTTTAAATAACATCAAATTAAAAAGCACATGCAGAAAGAAAGGACATTGCTCCACTTTAAGGATCACTATAACATGAAGTCCCAAACACTTTGAATAGAAAAGTGCCACAATAATAGAGTTTCGAAACCTTGCACTAATATAAGTACCTAAATTTCAAGAGGGTGTCCATGAATGCCCATTCATCAATTAATTATACAAGAACCATTTGTTACTAATAAGGTTGGAAACATATCAAATCCATCGGCGGCACGTATTTACTATCAATTTAATGCCTATTTGAACATCTACCCTTTCTTACAGGGCAAAATCTCCTATTATTCTTCCATATGCTCTCAATAAGATAATCCACCAAATCCTGTCAAAGCAACATAGTGCTATTTGAAATGTTCTCTTTTAGCAATAATGTGCATGTAAAAAGTAAAAGGATGAGAAACATTCATATTGTTTTGTCTGTAAATTTTCTTTACTAGGAATTTGGTTTCACCGTATCTTACAATGTTTTTTCATTAGAAACCAATTAATCCTTACCAGAGTCAACAGAGCAACACGACCAATTGCTGACTCTCCAAAGTCAAGATCCGAGACTTCCTCGATTGCTTCATTGTTTCCATGAAGAGGCACCGTCTAACCTTGAAACTAGCCGGCATATACCCCGTGTCCCGGTCAGTCGTAACAATCTACAGTCTTCTCCCAACTCTGTCATTACAATATGATGAAAAAATAAATCAGAAATTTTTATCAAGGTCAAGTTCTCAAAACACTATCAAGATAAACTTAAACCTTCTCCATTTCAAAGAAATATAGTAATTGAAAACAACAGCTTGGCAATTATTTAGATAATAGGGCTAACAGTGCAATAGAACACCGCTATATATATAAGATTGCAGAGTGAAACGTTCATTGACATATATCAATGCAAGAGATATAAACGATGATATAAATCAGAACATGTTTTCATCACCTCCATAACCAAACTGGGAGATGGACAACTACTAAAACACCCTGAAAAGCTGGAAGATGGACAGCTAATAAAACACCCCAAAAAGCTGGAAGATAGACAATTTTTAAAACACCCTCAAAAGTTAAGACATCTAAAATATGAAACTCTTATAATGATATAAATCAGAACAAATTCATATATATGTCATAACAAACTCACATGACCTTCATAGAAATAATGCAAGATGGACTTCTTCTAATACACCCTGGGAAGAATATACATATGAAATACCAGCAAGATAGGAAGGTGTACAAATCCTAAACCACCCAAGAAGGCAGAAAAAATAAATAAGAGAAAACAAAGAATATATCTTAGATTTCCCAGCTTACATGGATTTGCAGCCACCTGGGTCGGTAGGACATCTAAAATAAGATGAAAAATAGTCTCCAGGATTGTCCTACATACATAAATATATGATCAAATTTTTCAAGATCTGTACCTTACGAACTTACAAATTCTCCAAGTGCATGAATCCTTTGAAACCTAATTTCCAGCCTGTCCTAGCAGAAATATCACCATAAATAAACTCCAACAACCCTTTAACATGTAACATAGAACATTCTTTGGGTATCATAGCACTCCTTGAGATCACATCTCTTCGAGGTATTCTATCAAATGGTTCACTTACATTTTCAACAAATTCATATTGTGCATATCCTGCAATCATGGCATTCCATGAGCCCACATTTCTTTGAGGCATTTTATTAAATAGTTCACATGCCTTATCTATGCTTCCACATTTTGCATACATGTCTAGCAGTAATTGCAACTACATTAGTCAAAATTCCTCTATCCATTATGTTTTGATGGATGTCCATACCCTGCTCCAAAGCTCCCATTTTGGCACAGGCAGGGAGGATGCTGACAAAGGTTGTGGAATTTGGCTTTATATCTACCAATTGCAATTGCATGAATGTTTCGAAGTAATTATAACGCATTTTCAACAAATCCATTTTTGGCATATCTTGCAAACATTATTGTCCATGATACCACATTTTTTTGAGGCAATCATGTGAATAGTTCACGTGCCTTGTCTATGGTTCCACATTTTGCATACATGTCTACGTAACATTTGCAACCACATCTCGATAAAATTCATCTATCATTTATGCTTTGATGGATGTCCATGCCCTGCTCCAAAGCTCCTATTTTGGCACATGTTGGGAGTATGTTGGCAAATGTAAATTGATTGGGTTGAAGACCTGTTTATTGCATATGGTGAAAAAGTGTGATTGACTTGTGAGGAAAACCATGTCTTGTGTATGCTGCAATAATTGACATACATTTAAAAATGTTTTTTAGATATGGTATCAGGGACTGCCTAATGGTTTGTTAGATGTATAATTTGTTGGTTTATGTTATTATAATTTGAAGTTTTACAATGAAAAAGGAGCATACTATTTTGATTTGCTGGTTTACTTGAAGATTTATAATATAATTCCCTATTGAAGTTATGTTGCATTCATTTCCTTCAATTTGATAAGCCTCAAAATGGTGAACCCCACAAAACAAGCTTATAACAAACTTGGCACATCAAAATTTACAGTTGCAAAAAAATTGGTAATCAGACCTTATGTACCTGCAAATAAATGTACCTCACGAATAGAGCAGTGTCTCCTATTTGAATTATCAACCTCTGCTGCGAGGAGTTTGGAATTGATATGCAAAATTCATCTCTCCCTTTTCATCTGGTCTTTATAGAATTTCCCTGATCACATCTTAGCCAAACTAAAAGCTGAACTTGTCATGAGTTTCTTGGAGTTCAAGATGCCGATACACTAGCAAAGCTTGATTACTAAAAATTATTAACCTCCTATCTTGTAAGATTATTTGATCAACAAATATTGGAAAATAACACAATCAGAATTTCACAAATACAAACACATAAGAAATACCCAACAAGGTGAACACAATATTTTCGACAATTGTCCCGAAAAAACCCCGTAGGGAAAACCAAGACTACATATGAGAAATATATTAAACTTTGTAAGATATCCTATTATTAGTGCGATTACAAAGATTATTCTCGATCAAAAATAAGCAAATCAAGAGATACAAATACGCTTGCCTCTTACCGCGCAGAGCTCCGACAATCTCCTAATCCTCCCGCCGATATTCCTCCACCGCTATCTCCAACGCTATCACTCACGCGCCTCGCTAACACTGCAAGACTACTTGCTAACACTGCAAGTTTCTCTAAAACTTCCTTGTTACAAATGACCCCAATGACCCCCTTATATACTACTCTCATTGAAAATCAACGGCCGAGATTAATACAAATGAACGGCTGAGATTAAGACAACTCAATAACCATAACAACCTTGGTTATGAGGTGTCACCTAAAAGGAGTCAATATTAGATAACAATTGTTCTTATCCTAACAATATTTGTTTGACAAAAACAACTATTTCTCTAAATTCTAGGCTGTCCAAACTACCCATAACAAATGGATGAGGACAAACAGCTGTCCAAGCTACTAACTACTAAGATTAACACTCCCTCTTAGCGAGGAAGTTGTTCTGCATGACACCCAACATCTCTCTGAAGAAGATAAATTTTGCCTTCCCCAATGCCTTTGTCAGAATGTCTGCTACCTGCTGATCTGTAGGTACAAACTGTAGCTTAACAACCCCGCGCTGTACACAATCTCTGATGAAGTGATACTTGATGTCTATATGTTTTGACCTATCATGAAACACCGGATTCTCAGTCAACTTGATGCAACTCTGATTGTCGCAATGTATCACCGTAGTCTCAACCTTCTGACCAAACAAAGCTACTAGCAACTTCCGAAGCCATATAGCTTCACATGTTGCCATGCTAGCTGCTATGTACTCTGACTCTGCTGAACTCAGAGCCACAGACTTCTGCTTCCTGCTGAACCAAGATACAACTCCCGATCCTGCATCAAACAACACCCCGAAGTGCTCCTCTTGTCCATCAGTACTACCCGCCCAATCTACACAAGATAGCCCATCAACCCGATTCCTTCACCTCGAGCATATCTAATTCCATACTCGATTGTACTCTAAAAAATAACGCAAAGACATGCTTTGCCATACCAATGCACTCTCTTTGGCTCAACCATGAACTGACTAAGAGAGTTAACTGCAAAAGCTATATCTGGCCTGGTATTGACCAAATACATGAGAGAACCAATCAACTGCCTGTATAAGGTGGGGTCTACATCCTTCTCCCTGGATGTGTCTACCTTCCTCCAATTCATGATCATGGGTGTAGACATGGCTTTGCAATCTTCCATCCTGAACCTTTTCAAGATTTCCATGCAATATTTCCCTTGCCCAAGGAAAATCTCTCCATCTTTCTGCCATACCTCCATGCCTAGAAAGTAGTGCATAAGTCCCAAATCCTTCATCTCGAACTCCGCTGCAAGATCCCTCTTGCATTCTTCTATGAGCCCCAGTGAACCTGTAAGAAACAAGTCATCTACATATAGAACAAGAATGAGAATCTCACCTCCAACTACCAAGTAGTAGAGATTAGCATCTGCCTCACTCTTCACAAAGCCCATTTCCTGCAAGTAACTATCAATGCGCTCATACCACGCTCTGGGAGCCTGCTTGAGTCCGTACAACGCTCTCTTCAATCTACACACGTGGGTCTCTTTGTTGTGTGCTACAAAGCCTTCTGGTTGTTCTATGTATACCTCCTCTTTCAACTCACCATTAAGAAACGCTGTCTTGACATCCATTTGATGGATCTGCCATCCCATCTGTGCTGAAATTGAGATTACAGCTCGTATAGAAGTATACCTGGCAACTGGAGCAAATGTCTCCTCGTAGTCTATTCCCTCTTTCTGAGAGAACCCTTTTCCACGAACCTTGCCTTATATTTCTCGATGCTACCATCTGCACCGTGCTTGATCTTATAGATCCAACGTGATCCAACCACTGCCCTATCTCGCTGGTCTGGCACTACCTCCCACACATCATTCTGCATAATTGAAGTATACTCCTCAACCATTGCTTCTTGCCACACTTGATGTTGTGCAGCCTCCTGATAGCTAGAAGGTTCACTATCTACCAACATACTAACTAATGCAACATAGTCATCATACCTGGCTGGTGGTTTCCGTTGTCTATCACTCCTCCTAGAGTACCCACTAACTCCCGAGTATTCTTCTCAGTGTCTCGTTGAACCTCACGGTTCTTGCTTGCACAACCGTAGAGGATGAAATATCAACCTCCATGTCTTCTTGATGCATCTCTTCTTGCACCTGTTGCTCCATACTTTGAAAACTCTCTCCTCCTGAGTCTATGCTTGTACTAGTAACTGTACTCGAGCTTTGCTGCCCTTGACTCGATTGAGTGATCCTTGAGCTTCTGTGGCTGCTTACTCTGATCATCTACTGGAAAATCTCTAGACCTTCTAAATGCCTTGTCCTCCATGAACTTGACATCACGTCGAACAATAATCCTCCTGGTCCCCGGAATGAATATCCGATATGCCTTAGAGGTTTCACTGTACCCCACAAAGTACCCTCTCTCTGCAGTCTGATCTAACTTGGTACGTGTATCCTTAGGAATGTGACAATATGCCAAACTCCCAAAGATCCTAAAGTGACTGACATCTGGCTTCTTCCCAATGAATGCTTCCTCTGGTGTCATCTTCCCTAGTACCTTATGTGGAACTCTATTCTGTATGTATACTACTGTATTGCATGCCTCTGCCCACAGATAACGGGGTAAATCCTGGTCATGCAACATAGCCCTTGATGCCTCTATTATAGACCGATTCTTCCTCTCAGCAACTCCATTCTGTTGCGGATTGTAAGGAACAGTCCACTCTCTCTTGATTCCTTCTCTGGTACAGAACTCCTGGAACTCATTGCTTTTGTACTCGCCTCCATTGTCTGACCAAAGAACTTTTATCTTCCTTCCTGTCGAATTCTCCACAAGAGCTTTGAACTCTTGGAAGCGACTGAAAACCTCATCCTTGGTCTTCAAGAAGTATATCCATGTCTTCCTGGAGAAATCATCAATAAAAGTAACAAAGTACTCATACCCTCTGAGAGACTTCGTCGACATTGGTCCACATACATCTAAATGTACTAGATCAAGAACACCCTTGATCTCGGTGTCACTCCTTGGAAAAGATGCTTTAGCAAACTTCCCCAACACGCATCCCTTACATACATCATCGTGCTCTGTGCTCACCTCAGGAACACCTGTCACTGTCTCATGAAGTAATTTAAGGGCTCCATGATGGATATGGCCCATCCTTCTATGCCATAGCTCTCCCTGATCTCTAAGATTACTGTTGCTCATGAGTGCCTTAGGAATATCAAACTGCAGCCTATAAAGCCGACCGCTCCTAACTCCAATAGCTATGGGTGATTTCCAATCCTTGTGCTTGATCAACACATGTGCCCTCTAAAGAGTACATTGTACCCTTTGTCCTGAAGGACAGATATAAAAATCAAATTCATCCCTAAGCCTTGGAACATGCAACACATCATGAAGGGGAATCATCTTACCACTCTCCTCTCAAACGAATAGCCTTTCCCAACCGAGTTGAGTTTGGACATGTTCCCATAGAGATCTGGATTCTGGTGCTCTCTTCCTTATAACTGGAGAAGTATTCTCTAACTCCTGTCATATGATATGATGCCCCACTATCTATGTACCAAACACTCTGTGAGGTTGAGCTAACCATACATGCTATGAGTGCAAACTCATCTTCCATTCTACTAGAGAGCTCATCTGCACTTGCTGAAGCCGCAACTTGCTTCTTGCCTTTCTTTTCATTCTTCTTCCTTTCTGGGCAATCGCTGACATAGTGGCCAAACTCGTGACAGCCATAACACTTGATCTTCAAGAATCTTTCTTCTTCTTTTCACCTTGTGAATTTGATCCTTTACTAGACCCCTTCTTTGCTTTCCCTTTACCCGCTAGGGCAACATTTTCCTGTTCCACCTCACTTTTCTGACTCTTATTGTTGGCTCCATTGACAAGACTTAGTCTAAGCTCCTCCTGAGTGAAATCACTCCATAGTCGATCCCAACTCGGTAAGGTGTCTCGTCCATTGATGACTTGAACAAAGACATCCCACTGCTTAGTAAACCCATTTAGGGCTATTCTCACTAGCTCGTCATCACTTGGTTTGTCTCCAACAACTGCCAATTCATCCTTGACAAGTCTAAGTCTGGTGAGGTAACTTGTGACGTCTTCTCCCTTATTCATCCGGTATTCCTCAACTTTTCTCTGAGAATCAGCTTCCGATTAGTGGTAGCATTCTGGTACAGATTCATAATGGCATCCCACATCGTCTTCGTTGTATCTAACTCTGCAATATGCGGAACAATATGATCCTTGACACCATCAAGAATCAGCCTCCTCGCCTTGGCATCTTCCTTCTTATATGCTAAGAGTTGTGTTGCATCTGTAGGTACAGGTACAACAGTGGTCACATATTCCTTGATACCATTCTCTTCCAGCAATAGAGAAATTCTGGCTTTCCAGACACCAAAATTCGAGGCTCCATCCAATCTGTCCTGATCTCTTAAACCTGCTGAGGCCATCTTAAAAGAAAATAATAATAATAATTTTGAAGAGGTTAAACTGGGTTTTATAAACCCTCACTTTCTTTCACCTAGGGTAAATCTCTTCTACCCGAACTTAGCTCTGATACCATGTGAAAAATCTATTACAGTTATTGATTATTAACCTCCTATCTTGTAAGATTATTTGATCAACAAATATTGGAAAATAACACAATCAGAATTTCACAAATACAAACACATAAGAAATACCCAACAAGGTGAACACAATATTTTCGACAATTGTCCCTGGAAAAACCCCGTAGGGAAAACCAGTACTACAGATGAGAAATATATTAAACTTCAGCAAATCAAGAGATACAAATACTGCTTGCCTCTTACTGGCAGAGCTCCGACAATCTCCTAATCCTCCTGCTGATATTCCTCCACTGCTATCTCCAACGCTATCACTGCGCCCTTGCTAACACTGCAAGACTACTTGCTAACACTGCAAGTTTCTCTAAAACTTCCTTGTTACAAATGACCCCAATGACCCCCTTATATACTACTCTCGTTGAAAATCAACGGCCGAGATTAATACAAATGAACGGCTGAGATTAAGACAACTCAATAACCATAACAACCTTGGTTATGAGGTGTCACCTAAAAGGAGTCAATATTAGATAACAATTGTTCTTATCCTAACAATATTTGTTTGACAAAAACAACTATTTCTCTAAATTCTAGGCTGTCCAAACTACCCATAACAAATGTTGCTATTTTAGTAGAAGATGAAAGCAGGTGCCTTGTGCGTTTCCTTTTTTATCTGTTTTAAAATTTTCAAAAGTATGTTTTTCGACTGATAAGTCAGAATCTACAAAATCATATGGCCATAATTTTATGTTTAATTATAACCGTGCACAATAAAAAGACGGAATGCCGGGCAATACCATTAATTTTCAATTTTGAACATAATTTTTGTAGCAATCACTAGCATTACAACAAAAATATGTAACTTGTTAACATCTCTAATCGATTTTGCTGGATATTTTCTAATGAAATATTATATATTATTGTTGTTTAGCACCGTATAATCTGTACCAGGTTTTGATTTTGTTGTTGGATATCTTCTTCGAAAATTACTGTTATTAACAATGTTAATATTAACTTAATAATAATAATATAATGGAGTGTTTGCAGGAAAACGCGACTGACACAAGATGCATCGCTACTGCTCTTGTCCAAACTGTATACGTACTCCAAACCAACAAGAGACGGGCTAAGCAATGGTGCGCTCTCCTTCATTTCGAGGTGAAAGAAGAAGAAATAATGATAGACAAAGAAGACAAGTCGATATTTGGTGCTGTTTTTCGCTGGGTTGGAAGAAGCAAAACGGTTGGGGCACCCTCAGAGGTTGTTGCTTTTAGAGGTACAATTCTTCATCCGAAGACTTTGTTGGAAGACTTGCGGAATGATTGGAAGGTAGCCTCTGCTCGCTTGGAGTCCATTTGCAGAGTTGGCATCGGCCTGAAATACTTGCAAACAATATTTGGATTGTTGGCCATTCTTTGGGAGCTGCCATTGCACTTGCTGCCGCAAGAAAATTGAAGAGACAAGAGCGTGAAAATTTGAAAGCACATCTCTTCAATCCCCCCTTTATTTTCCCGAGACTACCCGAGTTGATTTTTTTTGAGAAGATTGGAAAGCTTTTATCCACGGTACGTAATGGCTCCACATCCATTTCACTTCCTCCAGTACAAGCAATTTATGAGGGTATTCAGGACGCTTGTGAGGTTGTCGCATTGAAAATGGGTTTGCAAGATGATAAAAAAATTGAAGGAATTGTATATTGAGTTCATTGGCTTTGGCAATTGGGTCCCCAACTTATACGTGAATAAAATGGACCTCATTTGTTCTAGTTACATCAAGTACCTTGAAATCTTGAAGGAAATATACGAGAAAAGCCATTTGGTGTATGAAACTATGAAGCACCTGTTCTGTTTTGAAGTTGCCAAGAAAAACCCCATGGCATATGGTTCCCTCTGCTAAGGTCATTGTGGGCTTCACAGACAACAATCATCATAGTATTTGCCAATGGTGGTCGAAGAACCTGCAAGTTCAGAACCATTTATACGTGCTTCCCAATGAAATCATTCAATAGAACACCAATCCCATTAAGAGGATTTTACCATGACGAAGATTGAGACAGTACTTAGAAAACTGCCGCGTCTTTAATCTCCAAAAGCGGAGTGGAATAAAACGTATTTAAGATAGCACATATCTAGGTCGTAGTTTCATTAATGAGGTATCTTATATGTTATAGGTGAATGTGTTTCCATGTGTCCTACGTATTCCTACACTTTGTATGTTTGAATATTAAATTGAAAAATATGTTTCCATGTGTCTTATGTAGACACTAGTTAATTGTTGTGGTTGTATTATATGTTTTTTATATCTTTTTTTGTGTCACATGATTTTAGACATTTTAGATATTTTTCATATAGATTTTTGTCACTTCATGATTTCTTTCACCTTGCCATTGTTTTCATCCATTGTTTGGTTTCTTTTTCTAACATCCTAATTGTATGGTTATTTTCATTATTTTTAAGGCTGTCATTCACGTATGTTTGCGAACTTTTTAAGACTTTGCCTTCTTTTGGATGACTTTTCCTAGTGATTGTGTGTTGACATGTGTGTGTATATTATATAACGCTGAATTAAAGGTTAGGAGCACCTAGGCAATAAGTGAATTGGATGCCCTTCTTATAATTTTAGTTAATAATTTTTCACATCAAATAAAATAAAAGCTACATACATTATCACATTTTATATTTTATATAAGAATCATAATAAATCACTAATTTAGATAAATTGGTATAAAAAAAATTAAAATATCCTATAAAATTTTCAAATAAGGACAAGCAATAATCCATAGATGGAGAGAATTATCACAAGAGATGCTCAAAATGCAACAAATACAATATTTTATACAAGGTTGGTTATCTTATTTAACAATATCAAGTAGGTGATGGAACTCAAAACTAAACAAAGTACCATTTTTCACAAATCAATAAAAATTCTTAGGTAGCTCACATGGTTTTATTAAGAGTGGTATTTGTACCAAGGCTACTAATTCATCCATAAAAAAATAGAAATTTCACATTAAAAATTAGGAATAAAGAAATAAATAATTATTTCCTTTAATTATACTTGCATCTACTAGTTATAATAATGATACCATAAAAAGTACATGAACCTTTTCTAAGAAAAATAACATACCTAAATTATCTAGAAAATCGTATATTTATTTTTACTTACAAACAATATAATACTTTTTTGTGGATTCGTGAAATTTATGTTACTTTATAATAATATCAATAAAAGGGTCAGTTAATATTAAATTCATCTAAAAAGGTAATTTTAAGTTCTAATAATAACCAGAAATAATAAAAATCCTTATATTTAGGTACCCCCTTATTGTTGGCGCCCTAGGCAATTGCCTAGTTTTCCTAAAGCTTAATCCATCCTTGCCTATATAATTCCCATAAATTCATGAATTCTTAAATATTAAATATATGAGTGTAGTAGTAGATTTATGTTGTAGATGTATTAATTTTAAGAATAATGTTGAAATAGTAAGAGAATAATTTATTGTTTCAAATGATTACACAAGTAAAATAATAATTCAAACATGTAAAGAAATATTTGGTATCTATTGATAAAATAGGTTTAGATTTCTTGTATAATTAGATGATTTCATGTTGACTTTTGCTGCCCACTCCTCTTCAACATTATTTTATTATGTTGTTATTACTATTAGATTGATACTTAGACATTTTGAGTATTATATTTTGACTAGTAGATGATGGGCTATGGAGAAATTTGGAGTATTGACATGTTTTGATTTACATTTTATTACTATGATGCACAGACGGCGATGAAAGACATTTATATATGTTGATTTGCAATAGTTTGATTTTATACTAACGTGCCATATTCTACATGCATAGGATATGATGGATGTTTTGAGCATAATTATGATTTTACGGATGCCAAAATCAAATTAATTGTATGATGATAGATGATAGAACTGCTAATTTTGGATGATGATTATTAATTTTATATGTATATTAGTCTCGATGTTGTTGATACGACCCTAAGGATAGAGTGGTATTTTGTTTGTGTTGCAGGATATTTTATCACATACATGGGAAGGGGATAGGGGAAAAGACATGAAAGGATGTCGGGTGTTGTGAAACATGGAAAACATTTGACAACTTGTGTATAATGTTATGTTGTGTTATTGCATTCCTTGTTAGGAGGTTCCAATAGGGTGATACATCATTTATGTGGCCATGGGTGTATTTCCTTTCATTTATTTTATTTATTTTTAGTTGATTTAATTTGTTATGCATGTATTTGAATTGTGCTAAATATTATTACTTTATTAACACTAGCTTATGTATCTTAATTAACTAGCTTAGTTTAAAATTGAGTTAGGAGGGAAGATTTGACAAGTGGGAAATAAATTGGGTAGATGGTCCTTAAAATCTTGTGGATGTAGATTGTATTTGTGTTGATATTTGTATTGTGTACCCTTCCCCAACTTATAAATTCAGATTTTTACTTGAGAGAATTTTTTGGAGGCTTGTGGGACAAGCTAAGATTTTACCATGCCTCTTAAAATCATCCAACGACAATACCTATGGTATGGGTAGTTAAATTTAGGATTAATTATGTTTTTGGCATAGTAAAAAAGGATGAATAATTGCACTTTCCTACTTACAACAATTAATTTGTCCTTGGTAAGCTTGGTGTGCAATTTTGAGTGTCATGTGCGCTTGTCATAAGTTTTACATGTTCATTCA